>VZTN01009943.1:42485-63938 GCA_013400515.1 Erpornis zantholeuca
AAGATTTATACAATATTTTCTAATTGCTAGATTTGGACTTAGAGGGTAATCATATTAGGAGATTGTTGCAAAGATCATTAGTGTTAGTTACTATCCTAAAAATTAAATATGTGCAAAACATTTAGTTCAAAACTAAGACAAACAGAACATTTCCTACCATTACATGGTATTTATTTATTACAACAAACAGGTTAATTTTGGAAGATATTTGTTCTTTCTAATAACAAGTTCTGTGATAATCAAGAACAAAGGAAAAGGCTGTCTGACAAAAAACAGATTTCAGGGCAACTGCAAAATCACTAAAGACAGGGGTAGACACACATTACAAAATTAAACAATTGGTAGTAATTCTTATAATGATTTTGAACTATCCTTTTCTGATTTCAGACTTCACTGGTGATTTTGCCTGGAAAAAAAAACCCACAAGCAAACAGCAAATAAAGACACAAGAATCTCAACCACTTGCTGCCAAAGCAGAAGAGCCACAAAGCTGAAATAATGGGTTGCATTTTGGCAGTGTCTTCTTCAAGGTAGCTGCTGTGGCTGAAAGCCCTAAGTGCCACAAATCAGCAATCCTATCCATCTAGCCCTGCTGGCAATAGCTGAAAAATAGCCATGGTGAATACACCTCAAACAAGAACACTTACGGTGCCTTTGATGAGCTGGTTCATCCAAGTCTTACCTATACTGAATATTAATTTATTTCAACTGGTTATTTCAGGAGAAGTCCTGCTGACCACCGAAGCAGAGCTGGTACATGCAGTGGGATATGGTTGTGTCCATATGTGCAGCTCCTTGCATAGCACAGGGGCTGTAATGAAAGACTTTGTTTTACTAATAACCAAGTTATTGATAGCTGCAAGTGCACATGAAAAGCAGAAGTGTGTTTCAGGTAACAGAGTGAAGAGCAAAGCAATGTTAAAATATACGTGTGACTGAGATTGTACCTCAACAAATTCAGTCCCAGATGTGTAGGTGTGTTTTCAGAGAAGTCAGAAACCCAAAAGCTGACACTACAGCTTGTTCTGTCTTCCACTCACCAGCCCATCCTCAGCCCTTGTTTCTGCTGCAGCCCTGCTGTCAGG
Source organism: Erpornis zantholeuca (assembly GCA_013400515.1). Classification (NCBI taxonomy): domain Eukaryota; kingdom Metazoa; phylum Chordata; class Aves; order Passeriformes; family Timaliidae; genus Erpornis; species Erpornis zantholeuca. The sequence continues at coordinate 43,571 of VZTN01009943.1, forward strand.
TCCCAATTTTGCCACTCCAGCTGTGATAATCTGTTTCAGTTCTACATCCAAGATAGTTTTATTTTTTTCAGGCTCAACATCTCCAGATGAGCATATCCCTATTTCCTTTCCTACACATCTTTTGTCTGCCCACAGCAGTTTTCATCCAAGGATTGGAAAGCATTTTTCTCAGCATACAGTTGTCCTTGGTGCTACGAAAATGCAACAGTGAGAGCCTTTCACCTCCCATTGGCTTTTTCTCCTAAATGCTGATAGCATATATTTGTTGTCCCAGAGTGATGTACATATTTTGTGAGATGAATTGAGGGTGAGAAAAATACTGAAGTCCTCTGTCATCAGTCCCTGCTCTGCTTTGCTGGCATAATCCGATGGTCACAATGCCAAATTCACTCTCTCCCTCCCTATGCCACACTTGGACCCAATACTCCTAAGTTTTCTGGAGGAAAGGTTTAGTAAACAGGGATTCTCCTCCCCCTCAGCCAAACCCACAGAAGCCATTTGGGAGCAGGTAAGGAGGGTGGCAAAATATTGGACTCGATTCACTCTTCCCAGGGATGTCCATCTGGGAACACTGGTTCTGTCATCACACAGATGCTGATGTCATCAGTGACAAATGGAGGCTGGTAATAACAATTAAAATTACATTCAGTACCATTTTGCTCAGGTGCAGTAGTTTTTGTCTTCCCAAAACAACTGCAAATGACTCTCTTTAATCAAGTGATTTAAAAAGACCTGGGCATAACATGAAGCTGTGTTCAGAGTGCTGCCTGAAATCACAAGAAAAGTTCACTTCAAGACAAATCATACTGAAAAATAGTCCTGACAGCATCAGATACTCCTCAAAGTGTTTGAGGAGATATAAATTACTTTGGACATTGAAATAAACATTTTTTTTTTCTCTCTTTGCAACACAATTTGTTACTCTCAACACATAATCAATCTAAAGGCTTGTTTGAATTCATGGAGATGTGCCTTTGCTCTGCATCAGAAAAGATTTCTCATTCCAAAACATTCCCCATTGCTCCTCCCCTGCCAGAAGGAAAAAGTGGATAGAACAGCCTTATCACTGCCTTCTTTCTCTCTCTCCAGCTAATTATTTCACATAAACCTGAAGACAAATTCTCTGTCTCTTTTCTCTCCTCTCCTTATCTGCATTTGCTTTCACTCTGGACTGTATTTGGTACCTGAATGACACGAAAAGCCTTTGGATGGTGAAGGAAACACACAGGGCTGTGGGGCTGCCTCAGACAAAGCCCTGAGTCTACTCATCATTGGTGCACAGCCCTTGTGTGCTCCAAAAGGAAATTAGCTTTGGGGGTGGAAATGCCACAGTTGTGTCAAAATGGTGCTGCAGTGGGGCTAGGAAGCTGTGCTCACTGGGACTGGGATTTTATATCATGGTTTTGCTCCTTCTCTGGCACCAGCTATCGTGTCTGAGTTCCAACACATCTGCCCCTGCAGGGAATTTCCAATATAATCTTTGTTGGAATGCAAATGTCCTAAGTGGTCACGATCCTGATTGCTGCAAATATCTAGATATATACATATAAAATATGTATAAATTCACACACATGTCTATGTGCACTTATAGGTACATATGTATGTATATGCTCACACCTTCACACACACGTGCATCCTCACATCCTTCCTGTCAGCTACGGTGGCACAAGTAAACTGACTTTATGACCAGTGAGACAATTTAACCATAGATAACATGAACAGAGGCACAGCCTGATGAAGTGGAACAAGGAACAAAGGTAAATTTGCCAATTTGAGAACATCTTGCTGCACTTAGTATATTAGACAGGCATTCTGTTCCACCATCTCTTCCGTAATGCAGCTAAGTCTCTCATCGATTTGTGCTTGGAAATGTCAGAGTTCATTTAAATAATGATATAGCAGGGAGAAAAAACTTTACAGAGATGGGATTTAAAAGCATTTACAAGATGGAATGAACGAGAGGGTGTCAGTCAACAGGATTTTCTACAGGGAACTGTAATTCCTGTTCAAGCAACACCTCCTATAACTGTGAAAAGAGACTTTATAGAGAAAAAGAGCTTCTACAGTGCAGAAAATCAGTTTTTAAAATTGACTCTAAGAAGTTAAATGTTTTGGTTTGGGAAAGTTCTTTGGTAATGTTTGAGGTTTTCCTGACCTTTATGCGCCTAAGGGAAACTTTAACTGGAATAAATGCCAAGTTTGTATTTGTGCATTACCATTTACTATGAGATAAAAGCTTCTTTTTATCCATTCATTTTTGCTTGTGGATTAAACATTTACGAAAATTATACTACTTGATCTGAGGTGTGATTTGTGTCTTGTTTTATGAAAGAGACTGCAGCTCAATTCATGCTCCATAAAGCTGCCAGATTTGTTAATAGAATCTGCAAATATAAGACCCTGGTGTGTGCCAGCAAATATTTTTTAGTGGCACAGGAATTTGAATGATAAATCCAAAAGAAATCCTCCTGTCCTGCAGACTTTATAAACAACCTCATTAAATGCAAAGGCCTTTACACCTAGGAGGATTTGTGGAATCCCCAGTGCTTTTCCCATCCCAGATATTATCAGCAAAATACTGGAAAACATTGTAGAATGGGGAAAAAATCTGCATAGGATAGGGAATAGACTGAAACTAAATAAACTGAATAGTCTTTGACAACTGTGATGAGATACCATCAAAAATCTACTGGAAATCACATGATGGATTTAGAACAAAAATAAAATTTTAAAGAAATTTTAGTGAAGGCAAATTTTACAACAGATTCCTTAAGTATTGTCTAATATTTTGGTCTGTGGATGACAATTCAATGTAAGAAATGCAAATCTTCCATTGGACAAGTATCTTTGTGAAGGATGTCATATAGGAAAGAAAGAAGAATATCAGATTTTATCTCTGATTTGAGGAATGTACTTTTGTTGCATCTAATGACTATTGAAATCTAAAGGAAGATTTTAATCCCATAATTTTTAGTTATGCTAAAACCTGTGTTAAATTTTTAATATTTTAAACTTATGTTTGCATATAATATCACTTAATTTCTATGAATTCAGGATAAGACTCTTAATGAAAAGCAGACAAATGGAAAGCTTTCTTGAAGATGAAGGAATGACAAGAAAATGTTCCTAAAGAAAAATAATAAAAATTAATCCAACATTTCGAAGATTAAATGTACTCTAAACATCACACAAATTCTTATTGGGAATTGTAAAACTGAAGAAATTGGAAAAGAGAATTTCTCACTCTCTTTTAACAAGTTACACTGGTTTCTATTTCTGTTATAGAAAAAGGTCTCTGAAGAAGTGCTGAAGTCAAAGAATCACAGCTTACAGTTCTGCCTCTTGAAAATGTTTGGCCTTTTGTCTCTTCTTTCCTCTCCCCATCCCCACCAAATGAACCTCCAGTGGCTCTCACTGTATGGGATTCCCCTGGCACCTTGATCCTCAGCATATGTGACATTTTCATGCTCCTGAAATGTGCTTGGAGGGCACAGGAGAAATGTTTGCCTCTCTGCTTCTCGGTACCAAATCTGGGAAAGAGATCAGTCCCTGACATGCCTGTGGGGCTGAAAGTACTTTAATGATTCCTCTCCTATACAGCAGTGTGGCATGTAAAGGGGATGAGGGAAAGGCATTTTCTTACTGCCAGGAGGCTGTGCCTTTGTGTGAGTGCTCCAGGCCTCAGGAGTCCAAACAAAATGTTGAAAATGCACCTCAGCANTGATGTCTTGTCCCAGCTGAACCTCTGTTCTTACCCCCAGCCTATCTTCTGCTACTGCCTCATAAGCCCTTAATCCTCTCCAAAGCACTCCAGACCAGCACCTCTTCCCCACCAGAAGCTGCCTGAGCTTGGTTGCACCATCACAACGCCAGGTCACCCCTCAGACCCCATTCTGCCCTCCTCCCGAAATCCCTTGCACATTCTGTGACAGTGTCACTATCTGGGGACCCCCTCTGTGCCTGCTGGCCTGCATCAGACCGTGTGGTACACATAACCTCACAGATGGGTGGTTTGGGGTGTTTTATAAGAACACAGACACACACAGACACACAGATACAGCCTGGGCAATATAGGATGTGTGATCTGCTCTCACTGATACTGAGAGGCTGCAGATGTGTCTGTTTTAGTCTGGTCAGTGTCACGACTTTATTCTGTCATGCTTTTGAAAACTTTCAGTCATGAAGGATGTTAGTCTGCGTTTTCAGACTGTAGCCCCAGAGTCCAATGCAGCAAGGTGGAGAGGAGGGGCAGTGAGGAGCATTAGACAGAGTCAATCATTGTGCAGGGCGAACTTCTGTTCCCTCCCCTTCCTTCCCTGGGGAGGGAACAGAAGGTTACAGCTCTGTAAGCACCTCCAAACAATGAATGTGTGCCTGCTTCCTGATGAACTGGCACAATTGCTTCGTACAAAGCTTGAAAAACTCATGGGACCTACTCACATGGACTTTTTCTTTTTCTTCATAATATAAAAGAATTGTCATATAAATTCTCCTGTAAGGATAGGGGTTATATCCTCTCATAATGGGATCCTTTAACTTTGAAATTCTACTGAATCACTGAAAGTGTGTTAAATATTTTCTGGTAATAATTTTCAAAATAAAAGCAGAAAGGTATTAAAAGAATCGTTTGGACAATGCTCTCAGGCACATGAGGAGATTCTTGGCATGTCCTGTGCAGGGCCAGGATCTGGACCTGATGATCCTGATGGGTCCCTTCCAACTCGGCATATTTTATGATTTTATGATTATTTGATAAGCCATTGTGATACACTTTGGATCAAAACACTTAGCCAGAAATGTCTAGTTTTTTCTCTGTCATAAATCTTTATACTCCAGTCCTTTCAATTCTTTAACTTTTGAAATGAAAGGAAGATAAATGAAGTAAAGTCATGTGGAAATAAATAACAAAATAAGAAAATAAAAATCAGATAATAACAAGCTGGAAAAGTTTGAGTTAAACAGTATGGAAGCATTATATTTAATTTGGTTAATTTCTCTTAGGAAGCACATAAAATCTTCCTACTTTAAAGGGAAAATCACTACAAATAGCAAAATTGTTGATATGTTTGAAGTGTTGTTTTTCAGCAAAGAGATCATTGAAGGAAAAACTATAAACAGTTCTTTGTCTACTGGAGTCTATACTGCTTAGTTTTAACCACCACATGAATTTTACAGAATAGCTGTAAATTGTCTAAAATAAACATTTCCTTTCATCAGGTTAGAATCTGACACTTTGTATTTGTGTGAAAATAGAGAAGAGTTTTAAAATTATTTGCAGCTACATGAGTTTTTTTCTTTTTCAGTACATTTACCAGCTACATAAGTTTTTATCTTCTTCAGTACATTTACACAAAAACCAGAGCTAGTCTTCTTAATTAATGTCTTTGTAACTTTTTAATAATAATTTTTATTACTTGTCACTGAACAGTCACAATGTATATAATATTATATTTAGTTTGGATAACCAGAGCTGTGCTACAAGTCTGTGATCACACCCCACCACTGCCCCTTTTGCCCTGGTGAAAGCTGACATTTTTTTCCTGCTTAGTTTTCTGTCTTTAGCTTTTCTTATTCCCCAACAGCACTTTATCTTTAATAGTACGACAATTTATTCTCTTTATTAGCTTCTTATAATGTACTTTTTCAGAAGTTTACAAAAATCTGATTAATACCAGATCCAAACTGCTCTTTGAATGTGCAAGATCCTGGAAACAAAAAGGGAATTAGTAGATAAAAGGAATTTTGAGTTATGCCAGTAAATCATAAACTGACTAGATTGCTTACTCAAAGAAATACTCTGCCTTCTGTAGGAAAGACGTGGACTCTGAAAAACAACACAGAATTTTATTTTGACCTGGGCATTAATGCACCAAATTGCTGATCTCTTTAAAAAAATAATTGAAAAATATCCCATGTAAATGTCTAAGTTGGTTCACTGTTCTAAGGTTACAGACCTAGGTCTGTGTGCCTGATGAATGGTGATGGGAAGGGGGTGAAAATGGAAAATAAAGAATGGAGATGAAACACAGGTCTCATACCTCCTAAGGCTTATGTCCACAGCTACTCATGACTGAAAGCCTTTGGCAGGAGATTTGTAGAAGCACAATAAGAAATATGATTCCTGCTATGGGCAGGCTGTACCTGACTGCCACATGATAAACTGTTAATATTTACATTATGGCAATGCTTAGGGGTCCAGTTAGAAGCCAAGTTGTATTTCACTGTGTACCCACACATAGAAAAGAGGTGTCTTGAGGAATGTTTCAGCCACCTTAAATTTGGAACTAAACCCATCATTTCCTTCTTCCCTGTCACAGAAGTGGGAGCTATTTTCTTTGCTGGGTTCAGATGGAAGCTGAGTGTTACCAGAAACCAGAGTGACAAATTGAGCTGATTAGGAAACAGTTACCTTCTTTCTCCATCCCCTTCTCTCACACATCAGAGAAACTGTGGCTAAACCCCCAATGAGTTAACAGATCCATGAGGAAGTAATATTTGGTTTACCATGAGATGATAACCTCATGTCATCTGACAGTTGTAGTTCACGGATGTGAAAGTCTAGCTGACCCTAAAGGAAGCAAATATTAAGCTATCTTTCCCAAATCTACTGTAGTTTCCTTATTGTGATGGCCTCTGAGACATTGTCACCCCTGAGGTCCTGCAACCAAGGTGTGTGAAGGAGAGGGAAATCCAGCACAGAACAATTTGTTATAGGAATACACTTGTCTTTCTTTAATTTTTCCTTCAGGGCAGTTTGAGATTTTTTTTAAGCCTTGAAAATTATATTCATCTCCCTTCCACTTTTCCTTTTTAATGCTAATTCTGTAATGAGATCTTTTAATGCTCCAATTCTCCTCCTAGATTTTTTCCCCTGCCTTCCCTAGTATTTATCAATCCAAACTACTAAATGAGAAAAATACAGAACAGGCTCCCAAAATAACATCTGCAGTGGAGAACCCGTAGTACCTGCAGATTATAGAGGCATACCCAAAACAGCTCTAAAATTTGCACCTTTGGATGGAGCTATGACTTATGGAGGAGTTTTTATAACACCTGCAGAGCCTTTAGCTGCTACTGCAGACTTGCCCTTGTCTTTGCAGTGCTAAAACTGCAGTGAGTATCCAGCTGGACACTGTGAGTGCATTTCCAGGAGGTGCAAGGGTACCTTTGGCTGTGGTGGAGACAGAACTGACGGAGATGATAAATCACTGCAAGCAGCAAAATTGTCTCTAAGTTAAGAATACAGAATGAAGCTGTTCTCACCTGCAAATTTCCATTACAAGGATGAGAGCTTTTCTAAAACATAATATACTTGAAGGATAAAGAGACAGTGGTTCCCATGGTGATGAGAAAAAGGATATTGGAATGAAAATGCGGAGGTCTCTTGAAATAACTAGCAAACAAATCTGTAAAGTTGATGATATGGTGAGTAAACACAGAACTATGGAAATCAAAAGAAAACTACTGAGTCAAAAGAAAGGCACAAGATATGGGATGCTCTGAGGGTCAGGAAACACTTTGTTTTGTGGTTAGATATATATGACTTTTATGTTAAATTTTGAATAAAAAGTATAAGCCTAACTTTCATTGCTAGATGTGGTTGCATATTTATCCCAAATTGTTTTGTGTTTGAAGAAAAGCCTTAGTTTTCCACAAGAGTGGTTTACATTATCTTACTAAAGGCCTCTTTTAACTTCTCAGAAATTGCCAAAATTATATTGCCTTTTTGTAGTTTGTCAAATACATTGAATCTGAATTTACATATCCAGGGTTTTAAGAGATCATAGTGGTGGTACAAAGTTTAAGATCAATCTTGTATTCTTGAAAGTACTAACATTTTTAATATAGCACATCCAGACTAAATATTATTAAGGGGTTTAAAAGAATATTTCTATAACATATAACCCTTTCTCCCACAGAGTTAGTGTATTTTAGATAATTTATGTACATGGACTTTTAAAACAATGCTGCAGCATGGCAAATCCCCAGCTAATTTTCAAATTTTCAGCCATGTTCAATCATCAGATTTGATGTCCTATCACCAGATTTTATGATCAAATGACAAATTTGGGGCATCATGAAAGAAGGAAAAATGATTCTGTGATTTTGCCAAAGAAATAAGGCAAATGAAACATAGCTGCAAAACTATTTGGCAGAAGAAAAATATGTCTTATAAAGGAAATGTAAAAATGCTTCCAGTGTGGGTGAGAATATGACCTGAGAAAGAAAACAGTGAGGAGAAGGAAGAGAAGAGCAACTTGAGATCTCTATCCCTAATTAGTCAAAAACTTAATGTATTTATCTGGGCTTGGACAAAATAAGAAAGATTTTGGTAGAAACACACATTCCTTCTTTGAGCCTCTGACAACCTGGGGAGAGCACTGCAGGGGTTTGGGTTAGCATGGGTGCTGTATTATGCCTTTTAGCTGAAGCTGCATCAAAATGTACCCTTTTAAAAATATCAGTAACTTCCTTACTTGCCTTATTATTCTTCTTGGAAAAAGCCACTCAACTTTGTCTCAGAGTCTGTCAGCTGCTGATGGATTTAACCAGGCAGCCTTATTCACTTCTTTCTGCTTGTGTGTTCTCCAGTTTTTAGGATCTCATGCAATTCCAGAGAGAGAGCATTTAGAACTAAATCTATCAAATGACCTCACACAGGAAATAATCCATTTTATTAAATTTCCTTTGCCATGGATTTAGCTTGCTGACTTGATATACAGAATCCTCATTTTGGTGTGCTAAACAAGATCAAAGGTGACTCTGACTATTTCAAATTCCTTTGAAAAGCTAATCTGAATCATTATGCTTTAGACAACTTCTCTCCTAGGAGGCTTTTCTTTAATGAACCATTATTCACCATAGCACAGGACCTGCTTAAATAAAAGCCCAAGAATCTTGAATTTTACAGCTGCTATACCTAAACAAATATTTTCAGATCAAACTTTTCTAAAATCATTTAACTTAATTTTTTTTTAATTTATATGTATTTAGTAGATCATTTTCAGAATGATAATTTTCAGAATTTCAGAACATTTTCAGAAATATTTTGAATAGAGATATAGTTATCTGTTGCCAACATGCAAAAATTGAATAGGGAACCTAACCTAATTCAGTGTTCATTATGATTAAAAGCACTTTTGAGTTCATTGCTTTGTTCAAGTAGAAAGCAAGAAATGGTCTTATGAAATGATAGGGCTTGATCCAGTGGAACTGAATTAAATAGAATTGAAAATGAAAATCAATTGAAATCTTTAGGCTCCTTGTCTTTCAGCAGATAATGCTGCAGTTAGAGGTAGCATTAGGAGTATTGGATTCCTTCTGAAAATGTCTCTGGGCAAGACTATCTCTTCAATATCCAAACATGGTAGCTGTAGGTATGGAAACACTCAAAGTATTGTCATGAAAATATTCATAAGACTACTGCTTGAAAAGACAAGAATCCATCTTCTGTAAGAGGGTCTGATTCCATTATCTGATTTCCTTTAAGAAAATATGTGGGTAAGTTTTCATGTTTATTTATAGCTGCTGCTTTCATTATATCTTGCTTTCTTATGTGCCATTCCATGCATTATGCAGGAGCAAAAATGAAACAAGACCCAGTGAAAATTAGGCTACAGAACATCCCTGAATTTCACCAACTTAAATCCCTTGAAGTATTTGAAAAAGTGTGTATTTTGTGCTGCTGGTGAGAGAGGCACGGGCTGTGCTGGAGGTACCCAGGAGCAGGCTGTGCCTCCCCTCCGCCGAGAAGGAGGAGGGCATCAGCTCCCATCCTCTGGGATGCCCTGAAAAGGCAGCATTTAGGGGGTTCACACACAGCCAATGACTCTGTGCAATAAATGCAGAGCCATGTCTGAAATATGATCGTTTTTACATGCACAAGGCAGCAAAACTCAGTGGCTTTTGCTCTCATTATCCAGACAGCCTTAAAATAATGCTGCATTAGTCAGCTGGACAGAATTCCCAGTCACAGGCAGCTGATGTCTCCTTCAGCAGGCCATTGCTGAGGTGACACAGATAGGATGCATTTGTATATCAACAGTACTGGGTATGATTGACCAATCCTTACAGTCCCTTTTCGAAGTCTAAGGAAACCCTTTGATTTTAACATTGGTTTAAAATATACATTTTTTCTCTTTTCATTGCCTAACTTCTAGAAATGAAAAAAAAATCATCCCCCCGAAGTTCACATGACTCTATCCTTTTTAATCTATCCAGAATTCAAGATAATTTTATTCTTTTAACATTTTGTTTCATCACTCTTCTCTTCTGTACATTTTCTGTAGGCTGAGAAAGCTCCATAAGGCACTTTATTGTGGGTATTAATATGACATCTGATTAATGCAGCCATCATTATAATTAAAAAGCCCTTGTTCCAAGAAGATAATTGCATTTCCTTTTCTTTTGATTCAACTATATTAGTATATTACCCTTACATCTCAAATTTCCATTTTTAAGGTATTACATTCTTATAGGAAAGTTTCATTTCTTTGCAATTTTGAGTGATTTTAAAGATTACCATTGGTCTCAAAAATTAGAAAATCCACAGAAATCACATAACTCTGTATAGAAGAACGTTCTGTTACCAACACTACTACCAAGTTTTTTCTCTAATTCTGAACTTCAGCCAAAATCCACAAGAGGAAATGAAGTGCTGAATAAATGTTAAAAATTAATCACTTTCTGCTACATGGCAACTGATAGTGAGATTTCTGAGAGAGCCTGTCTGAGGATATGAGAACCTTCACTGTAGCTTCTCTGAACACAGAAGATCTAGATAATCATTCATGTCACTTTCTGTTAAATATAAAAACACAACCATTAACATTTTAATGTAAACAAAGTGATAAAGTTACTGAGAATGATGTCTCATCTTCAGCTGATGTCTTCTAGCCATAGCTAGCACTCTCAGGCAAGAATACACTTCAAAATCTCTATGCACACACAAGATCTTTGGGGAAACCCGAAAAATAAATAACCTCTCATGGAATCACGGAATAATTTAGGTTTGAAAATAGCTCTAAGATCATTGGATGCAACCCCAGCACTGCTAAGTCCACCATAAAACATGTTCCCAAGTGCCACACCTACATGGCTTTTAAATACCTCAGGGGATGATGGTTCAACCACTTCCCTGGACAATCTGTTCTAATGCCATACAACTCTTTCCCTGAAGACATTTTCCTGATATTCTCGATCTAGGCCTCCCCTAGTGAAACTTGAGGCCATTTCCTCTGCTCTTGTCATTTTTTACTTGTGAGAAGGGACTCCCACCTTGCCACAACCTCCTTTCAGGCAGTTGTAGAGAGCAATGAGATTCCCACTGAGCCTCCTTTTCTCCAGGCTAAACACTCCCAGCTCCCTCAGCTGTTCCTCATCAAACTTGAGCTCCAGATCCTTCCCCAGCTCTGCTGACTCTCTCTGGACTCAGCCTCTCAAAGTCCTGAGGGGCCCAAAACTGCACACAGGCTTTGAGGTGTGGCCTCACCAGTGCTGAGCACAGGGGGACAATCCCTGCCCTGGTCCTGCTGCCACACTATTGCTGATCCAGGCCAGGTGCCATTGGCCTTCCTGGCCCCCTGGGCACACCTGGCTCATGTTCAGCTGCTGCCAAACAGCACCCCCAGGTCCTTTTCCTCCAGGCACTTTTCCAGTCTCTCTTCCCCAGGCCTGGAGCACTGCTTGGGGTTGTTGTAATACAAGGGCAGGACGTGGCATTTCGTCTTCTTGAATCTCATACAATTGGCTTTGGACCATCCATGGAGCCTGTTCAGATCCCTCTACAAGAGCCTTCTATCCTCCAGAAGATCAACACTCCTACTCTACTTGGTTTCATCTGCAAACATTCTGAGGGTGCTTTTGATCCCCTCATCCAGATTGTAAAGATGTGAAACAGGACTGGGTCCCTTACTGAGCCCTGGAGAACACCACTGCTGACTTGCCCCACCTGGATGTAATTGGCCACCACTCTCTGGGCCTGGCCCCACAGCCAGTTTTTACCCAGGAAACAGAGAACCCATCCAGTCCAACAGCCAGTTTCCTCCAGGAGAATGCTGTGGGTTTACTGAAGTCCAAGTAGACAACACCCATGACCTTTCCCTCCTCCAGTGAACAGGTATCTTTGTCATAGAAGGAGATCAGGCAGGACCTACCCTTCATAAACCCATAATGGCTTGTTCTGATCCCCTGATCGTCCTGTCCACAATAGCATCAGGATCATCTGTTTCATATCCTTCCCTGGCACAGAGACTGACAGGCATCCTCCTTCTAGACCTTCTTGTACATGGGCATCACATTTGCTGAGCTCCAGCCAGCTGGAACCTTCCTGGTTATCCAGGACTGCTGGTAAATGACAGAAAATGACTTTGTGAGGTCTTCTGTCAGCTCCCTCAGTACTCTCTGAAGCCACAGCAGGGTTAAAAGACTCTTGGGGGCCTCAGTCTCCAAAACAGGCCAAAGCCTGTCCCACAGAAGTCCAAGGTGGCAGTTGTGCAGAGCATCCTAACTCTGAGAATTAAGAATTTTGGATCACAAGGTGGCTGCCACACATCCTGTCACCCACCAATCCTCCTCTGCTCACAAACAGCAGGGCCAGCAGGGCACCTTCCTTGGCTGGGTCCCTCACCAGCTGTATTGGGATGCTATCTTCCACACACTCCGGGAAACTCCTACACTACTTTCTCTCTGATGAATTGCATTTCCAGCAGACATCTGGTAAGATGAAGTCCTCCATGAGAAGAAGGAGCAGTGATTCTGATACTTCTCACAGCTGGTGATGGAATATTTCTTCTTCCCCTTCCTCCTGGGTGGGAGATCTGTAGCAGTTGCGTGAGTCATCCCACCATATCTTGTGATGACAACTATATGATCATTTTCCAGTTGCACAATAACTTCCAGTACCTTTTATTTGTTGCCCATGTGCATTAGTGTAGGGGGATTTTAGCTGGGCTGTTGCTCCCAACACCCTTTTGAATGCCTAATTGCCCTATTTTCTGTGTGATCATTCTCAGGCCCTTCCACAATTCCTAACACATCAAAAACCCTTGTGTCTTTACTGTTTCATAGATCCCCAGCCCCACTGAGACAACAGACCAAAGGACCTCACCAGCACCCACCCCTCAAATATTGTTGTGCCTGCTGTCCCCAGGCTTATCTTGAGCTTGGTTTTATCCCTTTTCCCCTTTGAATCCATTTAAAGCTCTTTCACTGGCCCCTGCTAACTCCTGTGCAAAGATCCTTTTCTCTCTTTGAGACAGATATAACCTGTCAAACATGCAACCTACACTCGAATCTCACTCACTCACAAGAAACTTCTGACTGTGGTAAAGCTTCAAACACCAGAGACCTCATGAGAGTTAGTCTGGACAGAATCAATGATGTCTAGATTTACTTATATTAGCACAATAACTAGATGATAGATGAAACTGAGGTTGTAAGCATCACATACAAGTAGATATATCTTCTTTTTACAACTTGAAGGTTTTTCCATTTCCTTCCTGCCCACACAATCATTTTTGTTGAAATCCTTCCACAGGGCTTTCCATGGAAAAACATGAAACTGACATTTTGGAGACATTATCATCTCTGCATGTGCACAGAACAAGGATCGTCACACAAACAAAAATACAAATATCAATGTAGTGCCCCAGAAATGAAGTGTCAGTCTGACTCCGAACATTTATAAATCAAAGAAGTATGAGATTATTATCCACTTGGCTCTTTCTCCTTCAGGGTACCCAGAAGCATGCCAGCTAGTGCCAGCTGTGCTGACAGCTATTCATTAAGTCTATCAGGAAACTGCTCTGAGATTTAGGGTTTTCATTAATTCCTCTAAAAGCATCAGAGCAGGTGCTTTACTCATAGTGGGAAATCAGAATGCTTCGTTTCAAGACAACTCATATATGCTCCAGTGTGGTCAATAATAATGTTTTTGAGGGCTATAAATGCCGAGATCCATTGCTTTCTTTGCTCTTGCCTGATGAAGTAAAGCAACAGGCATTTACTGGCAGTCATAGCCGTGATGGAGTCCTCTCTGAATGCACATCCTGCACCTGGGCATGTGCTGCAATCTGGTCAGGGGTAAGTTCAGAACAAGCAAGCAAGAAAAATGACAGTAAAATAAATTCCACTCTCAAGGATTTTCCTTTTCAGGAAAAAGCAGATGGGGTCCTCCTCCCTTCCTGCTCCCCAGATGGGTAACCTCAGTACGAGCCAACTGACCCCATAGAGACTCCCCTGTCCTGGGGCAATATTTGTCAGTGCAGAAACTCAGCTATTTTCCGTTCTGGGATTCGCTTGGATGCATCCTCTGTTAGCAATAGAAATTACTATGGATTATTTTCCTCTTTAGTTTAAGACACGAAGGATGAAAGTTGAATGCCGGATCCTTTTCCCTGGCTGACACAGTATGGATGTTGTAATTATCCACATAAAGATAAAAGTTTCTTTCATGCCTTGGATCCCAATGATTGCATTTTCCTCCAGAAAGAAAGAAACTCTTCACATTGTATCCAATTTTTACTTAATGTCTCTCCACTCACTCTGTTTTATGAAGTGTGAATATTTGTAATGTCATCTGTTGTTTTATATATCTCTTTCCCTATATATGCTTTGTATGTGTTTTTATCATATAGCCTCTGTCTTGCAAGCACATTTAAAAGGCTCGTGCGTTGAAGTTAATTACAAGTAATTAAGTTTTATAAATTATTTTTATTTATTTTCTCTTAATTACTTCCTTAAGACAGAATTCAGTTTCAGAAGTTTTTAATTCACAGTTTCAGAAGAACTGAAAATACTATTGGTACTAGGAAAGCAACAATAACTTATATAATCTAAGAATCTCCATCTAAGCTCATCTCTATTTTTCTTATTTCCTTCTTCATGTTTGCAGAATGTTGGAGTTAAGACCTGAGACACAGAAAATAATTTGCCTCCGCAAATACTGTGCGCACGGGTGATATTTTTCTTCTTTTCTTTTTCTTTTTCTCTTTAACGAAGGAATTTCAATTTGCTTTTATTCATTCAGATAGCAAGAAGTGTGAATTAAACAAAATTATTCCCTTGTTGTGGTTTTGAAATATCAGTTTTTCCAAATCTTTCCAAATGGGACAGGCATATCTATTATTAATAACTCTAATTTCACAGTCTCTGCATTTGCACATCATCATGATCTTACATAGCTTTAACTGAAATTTGTGTGTATATACACATGTAAACATATGGATTACATGAAATCAAGAACTACCTAATAGTAGTAGTACATTTTTTCCCCCTGAAATTACTAAACATAAATATCTAGCATGATACAATAGTTTCAAAACTAATTGTGTATCTCTTCAGGATTCACTGTAAAATTCCCATTGACACTTACAGGAGCAGAGTCAGTTGTGTGAGGCCACTTCCAAAAGCTTTGTGAAGACTCCATGTCATGTAGAAATGTTTGCAGGAGCTCTAGGAGGAACATGGGGCTTTTATTTTCTCAATCCATAATTTTTTAATGTGTTAGTCTGTGTTAGCTCTGAATTTTTATTCTCTTTTTTGATGTTTATGGAGACTTTTCTGTCACTTTTCCTCAGCACTGGAAAAATAGACAACTTCAGAAATCATTTTACTATTCGGGCAAGTGTAATTGATCTCTCTTTTCATCTAGAAGTTAATAAAGCTTTGAGTTTTCCACGTGGCAAATGTTTGTAAGGGTTTGGAATGGGTCTGTGTCCATCTTTATTCAAATAAGGGTAAATTCTGTCCATTTCTTGACAGCATTTATTCAATTGTATCCATGTACCCAGGTGACATCATATATCCACAAAAGGATTCATAATTATTAGGGGAAAACTGTGTGCCTACTGAGAAACATTAAAAACAGGATCTAGCTCTGAGACTGGCAATGTTTTGTTATAACCCTGAACTTTTCCACTGTAGAAGAGTGAGTTTCAGGTGATCAATTAATCTGTGAAACACTTCCTTATGCCATAAAGAACTGTAGGGGAGGATGGATGCTTTTCAACCAACATATGAGTACTTCTGCCAAAATGTCTTTTACTTAAATAGGATTGGAGTCCACATTTAGTGGTGAAAGTGCTTGTATATGATGAAAGGGCTTCTACACTTGCACTGCCTTTCTGATTAACACTTCCCACGAAATGAACCAAAAGCAATGAATTTTATTTAACAGCTCCAAAATTATGACAGAAAATAAGATTTACAGTGCATTAAATCTTTCCTTTTCTCCTAAAAGAATTAAGTGATTTGCCTAAAATACTAAAAAAGCAATTTCTTAAGTTCAGTTGATAAGGGCCATGAAAAATGAGGTTTCCAATATTTTAAGAACTAAAGCCTTAGGTAAGGTGTTTTGTCCTGAGGCTCCCTTGCCACAGAGGGCAAAGGGCTGAGCAGAATTGTCCAAAAAGAGAAAAGTAAATACCTAATTCTGTCTGTGGTTCTTTCTCTTGAGCCTGATTTGAGGTTATGAGCTCGTGTTGGTCCTGTCTTACAATATACAGAGACACAGGTAGCTTTTGAAGGAGAGACACAAGAAGTGGGGATGAGGAATGAGAATTTTAGAAACCCACACTGCCATGGTCCCTCTGCCTCTGTGCCTGACTTAGTACAAGAATATATAAGAAGTATAAGAAATATATGAGAATATACAAGAAGTATAAGAATAGCTGAAGTCTCAGACCCTTTATATCCTTCAGGAGCTTATGAACTGATTTTAATGGAAATGGGTTTTCAGTCAGAACTAGGGAATTTTTTCACAAATACATTTATTAGATTGAAATGTAGTTTACCATAGGAAGTGTCAAATGCAATAATAGAAATTCACTTCAAAATTTCCATTCACTCCAAATTTCCATTCAGCTTCTGTCATCCTATGAATATTTTGGTTTCCATTTCAATATGAGACTAAGAAATTACACGTGTTAGGTGCCCTATTTGGACAAACTCTGCCTTATTAAATATCACATATTTCACCAGATAAAATTATGCAACATTTTCTTTAACAACCATGAAAATAATGAGAAAATAGGCAGAGTATATATTTAAATATATAGCCACAGTGCTAGACCCAACTGATAGGAGAATGTAGTAAAATAGCATTTATATTCTCAATTTTATAGGGAAACATTGTCATATTTCTAAATAAATGAAACTAAATGAAGCATTTCAATTTATATTAAAAAAATTAAATTTTTCTGTGGAGGAAGTAATAAAAAATTTTCTAACTAACACTACTTCAGAAAACTTCATTTATGAAGACCATTATTCTGACCTCATTTACCAGCACAGAATTCACTTCAAACTGATTATAGTAGCAACTTATCTGTCACGCTCTTTTGAAATAAAAAGAACAAGAAAAATTGAACCAATGTAGTAATTATATTAAAATATCTTCATTTTTATAATTGGTTTTATATGTTAACAAGAGAGAACAATGTAACCAATGAAGTAATTACTTGCTTCTATCTGATCCATATTTTTGTAAAAAACAAAGTTTAAGTCTGAATTAATTGTTTTAAAATTCTCCTTTTACCTGGCCTTACTTTTTATTTTCTAGAGCCCCAAATTGACATTTTCACTGGAATAATTCAGTTAAATGCTCCTCTTTTTTCCTGTATTCATGTAATGGATGTTGAAGAGAGGAAACAACAAACAAATCAATGAATGGACTCTACTGTAGCAACTGACACCTTTCTACTTTTTCCTGCTTGGATGATCTATCCTAAGCTGAAAGGAAATACAATTTGATGCCTTTATTAACACAGCTTTTGAAGGCTCTTACTGCTCCCTTTAGCTAAAAAGGCAGTGCTGAATTTTATTGCCCTCACAGCTGCACACACATGTTAATATCAGAGCCAGGTGACCTGTGTTTCACTCCTGAAGTGTACATAATCTGGTTGTGGCTCAGAGACCATGGTAGGGCTTTCTGAATACAGCAACAAGTTAGTGTCCTGGGAAGTCTGGTGGCTTGAAGTCTATTTCCATTCTTAATATCACAGACTGCCTCAAAATGACTTCTTTCTTCAAGAATGTAAGGAATTAAGATACAGTCAATTATTCAGCTGCTTCAGTTTGGAACTGCTCCTGAAAACTAACTTATATTCAGTCCTAAGTAAAAATTTAATCTACCTACCTATATATATACACATATATTCTACAAAGATATTCTATGCATTTATAGATCTTTACATATACACAAGTGGAAACAGGCCCACTCATGCACCACAAGGACTGCTATTACCCTGGAATGACAACAAACTATTCCACTTACTGACAATTGCCTTTGCTCAGCCAGGAACAGAAATGAATTGAAATAAATCGTTAGTCCCTGCTCCCCTAAAATGAATTCCTAACTCTGAATTAATTGTCATAACCTTGCAACTCCCATGTGTCTCCCTTATACATTCTTATTGTCACTAATCCTCATTTTAGTGTTAGAATTTAGGATATTCCCCATGTAGGCACTTCTGACTGCAATCTACACAGGAGCCAAATTACCTGTACAGCAGAGCACCTCATTATCCCCTTAGCTGATGGTAATACATCTTTACAAACCCTTCCTTTTGTCCTGTGGTATTTGAGCAACAAACTTGGCATTTCAGGTTCTGCTGAGTCTTAACTCAAAATTTAACACCAACATCAACATGAAATTTGATTGCTTCCAGAGGTGCAGTAAATCCTACCTGCTGCAAGAAATGTGCCATGACTTTTTGCACTTTTGAACATGCTTAATGTGAGTCCTCCTTCCTTGTGCTTCCTAGCAGGAGATAAAGGCCTCTTGCCTTTAACCTCAGCCAAATCTATAATGAAACTTTAAACATAATTAGTCTACAAATTTCTATGGGTTACAATCATATCCCCAAAAATCAGATTTTGAATTATTTGTTTCTGCTGATACCTCTGATGCATGTATAAACTGCTTGAGAGGATCTTGAAATTGATCTACCTAATCAACTGCTGCTTTCAGCCTGAGGACTGATCCATGGTATACCAAAATCATGGCCTGGTTACGCTAATACAAGTTAGGACCATAAATTGTAATCTCAGTTCCTGCTGACACCCAAGATCTTAACTCTATAAATTTGGAAGGCTACAGACACAAATCCAGCTCCCAAACTGTAATCTATCTCTGAACACCAAGTACCTTTGCTTTTCTGAGCTCCAACAGCCTTCCTTTTCTTGTTCAGGACTACCCTTAAAGTTGAATCTACACCACTGCAACTCAGCCCAACCCTACAAGCCTTGTAACTTGCTTCTCTCAAAAAGCAAAATCTTTGGCCTTAGACCAGAGATGATAATATTCCTCATTACTAAATGTAAGCCTTTGTCTGACCATAGCAATAATCTTAGCTATTCAGTCTTCCCTGCCCTGCCCCTGAACTGAAGCTGAGCCACATCTTCTTCATCTAGAATTCATGAAAAAATATTAAGATTTTCTGCAAGTTTTAATCATCTTAGCTACAAGGATATACAATGATTTATGCAGTAAAACTATTTATTTAGACATTACTGACTTTAATATATTTTGCTGACAAGTGAACCCATCCTGGTCCAGACTACAATATGATACTTATTTCTTTCCACCAGAGAATTCTCATCAGATTTGCGTGACCCAGCTTATTCATTATTCTCCTTTTGTATTCAAGACACAAACTTTACTGCAATATTTAAAGCAGTCCTGTGACCTAAACCCTCTTAAAATGTAACCTAGCCTAGTCCTCACTCTGAAACAACTGCAGGTCTTAGACCAGTGATTGTGTCACATCTATGAACACTCTTCCCTTCTTCTTTGGCAAGCAGATGAGCACGGGGTAAGCACAAATAAGTTGTTACAGTCTGGACTGGAAAGATTTGAGTTACAACTTGATTTTGCTTGACTGTTTAAGACAGCAGGGGTTGGGGAGAATGAACTTTAATATATGAAGCTCCTGACCAGTTAACCAGCATTAGGGGCTATCTTAACCAGTGATGGCTCAGAAGATTAACAGGTATAAACATATCACCATGTCTAAATTGGAAAGTTGTGTAGGTACTTGGTCTTGATTGTGCATCAAAAAGAAAAAAATAGAGTTGTGGTTTTTTTGTTTTTTTTTTTTTGGGAGGGGGGTATCGTGGTGAGATTGCCATTCTTAAAGCTATTTATATACATTGCCAAAGTGATATAAGTGGAAAACCAATGGGGAAAAATTTATCTAGCTAGCAATACCTGTGGCTTGCTAAAGAATAACAATCATTCTTCTTTATATAAAATGATAGAGTCCAACATGTGTTTGACTTTTGCAGGAACCAAGGAGAAGCTAGTTTTTTGATGGGAGGGATGGTTCATAGATTATTTGTGAGGCTGTAATTTGGCGATCCAAACACT
>VZTN01009944.1:8044-18334 GCA_013400515.1 Erpornis zantholeuca
TATATAAATCTTATGTGTGTTAGTTTCTCTCGGTTTTTTTGCAGAGTGTCTAAAATAATGCTAGGAAATTTTTTTGTGCATTTCAGCAGAACACTATTTTTATAGAATGAAAGCAAGGATACATCTTGCATGTGTTGGGATTGCCTTAGGGCACACGGAATTGCTTGAACAGGAAAAAAGCAAACTAGGAGCAAACACATATATACACACAAAATTAAACTATAATGCTTAGTGTTGCCAGGTTTTGTATTAAATTCTCCATACTCTAATTCAGTTGAGAGTTACAATATTCATACAAAATACAAATACCTCTTGAGAAGAGCTGTTGAAATTTTCATTTCCTTTGAGATTCTTCATCTCAAGAAAGTCACCAAACCGCCAAACCCATACCCTGAATTTCTCTTAATAAGTCGCAGAATCTGAAAACTTCCTTTTTGTTTTTAAAATGTGAAGTTCTAAAAGTGAAATCCATATTTTTTCAAGAGACTGCTAAATGCGTTTTTTTCTTCATAAATACTTGGACAAAATGTTGAAGTATTCAACCTCACATCTTCATTTGCAATTGAGCTTTCCTGTTGTTGAATTTCAGTGATTCTATAAATACAGAAAAAGAGTCAGGTTGATAAATGAGACACTGTTTATTCTGCACAGGGTGCAAGGTGGAAGTTTTCCACAAATCAAGCACACCAAGGGGAAAGCAGAAGAATGCATACACTGAGGTTCACATAAACCCACCTATCTAATGCATAATTATTTCACTTGTGTTAGCTCATGTAATACATGTTACTATGCCTGCACAGCTCTCTTTGGAGGTTTCTCGTGGTCACTTGGGGAGGTACCCCCCACCCTTTTCAAGCAAATTTCAGCTCAGGATGCACGGAACACAAGATTGTTGGCCAAATAAGATGTGACTTGCAGCTCCACTACCACATTTTCTTAAACAGTTGCCAAGCAGTATGTAGAATGTAGAAGTTTTCTCTAAGCAACACCTGCTTAACACACCTGATAACATCTACATGCATTAAAAAGAGGGGTTAAAGATAAGAATGTTACCATCACCTTCCATCTACAACAGAGGTCAAAGAAGGGACAGAGAATTCTGCTTAAAGGCATAACTATCTGTAGTTGTTTCACTGATTTATGCATTTAAAAGGTAAAGTTCTTCATTACTTATATACTTTTTTATATGTGATGGTTTTGTGATGGAAGGCAGCTTAAATTTTTAATAGTTTCCTAGTCTTTTGTGTGATTCAACTTGTATCATCCAACTAAATTTTCAGTTGTGAACTATTATTAATTTACAGTAATATAGAGGAGACGTTTCAAGAGCTGCCAGTGTTCATCAATATGTACCCAATAAACTTCAGTGTAAGTACAATTTTAACAAGGCTGGTTGTGGGTGTGAAAATGGCACCTATATAATACCTTTAAAGGGTGAGGTAATTACCTTCTACAGAGTTTTCTAATGAAAGAAGAAATAACCCAAAACCAGAAAAAAAAAAAAAGCTTGAGATTTAAATGAAAGAAAAAAGAAGACTGGAAGATTTACATGAAAGCAGTCAAAAATACTTGTGCATGAACTATGGTTTTTCTTTTTTTTTTTTCTTTTTTTTTCTTTTTTTTTTTTTTTGGGGTTTTTTTTCTTTTTTTTTTTTTTTGGGGTTTTTTTTCTTTTTTTTTTTTTTTGGGGTTTTTTTTCTTTTTTTTTTTTTTTTTTTTTTTGGAGTTGATTTGCTTTTTTTCTTTTCTCTGCCTGATGCAATTTATTTTTTTCCATTTCTTTTATTGTTTTTTATAATGGCACATACTGTCACTGTAATATAAAGCCTTTGTCAGTTTTGACAGCAATAATTCAGTGATACTTCACATTTTTCTTTGGGGCCTGATTCATTGAATAGTTACCTGAGTCATTCTGACACCTGCAGTAGAAGTCACATTACTAGCAGCAATATATAGCTTAATAAGAGCCTTTTTTTCACTTAGAAGATTACCATATTTTGTAACAAAAATTTCACCATAGGGAATTTTATTAGCATGGATGAATACAAATAGCAGCAACAGCATCCTGAGAGCACTTTAGTAATGAAAAAACCACAAGACATCATCTGTGTAAATTGAAATCATATCATATTGTGCCATGAGCTCTGCTCATAATGAATATGTGCATTATAACTTTGGAGTAGCCAGAGACACACTTAAAATGCAATGGAACTTCCATTATGACTCAAAGATTTTGCTTTCCAGTTCTACTATAGAATTGCACCTTAAATAGGGTCCAAATATTTTTTCCTTTAATCTCCCTTTGAATTATTGGAAAAAAAGCCTTACTGTTTTTGTCTGACTGTAATTTTCTCTTTTTCTTTTCTTTCTTCTGTTCTTTCTTTTTCTTTCATAGTAAAACTGTACAAAATCTCTTTTTCCTATTCCTTTTTATAAAGTACAAAGAACAAGATTTCTTGTTGGACTTTGTATAGATTGGCAATAAAGAGAGATAATCATCTTTTGTGTGTGTTTTTTTTTTTCTTATGAGGAAGAACATGCATCTGCATATATGGTATTGCTTTGAGTTGTCCCTTGAGCAGGCAGCTAGAGCATGGAGCCAATAATTCATGAAGAGGAGTTGTCATGCTTAATTGTAACCTGGTGCTGGAGCAAGTCAGCAGATTTCAACTCAGCTTTTGCCCTATAGGAAGGAATGATTTTACCTTATAGAGATGTCTAAACTTCTTTTTAAGTAACAGAACCACATATTTCTCTTGTTTTGGAGTCTGTGGTAAAGTCAGTTTCTACAGACTACGTTTTTTGTTAAAATGGTTGAAGCTTATCTGGGACTTATCTGCCAGAACGTGATGTTGTGGTTTAAACCAAAACAGGTTTAATAGATGTACACAGCATCCCACTACTCCCCAGGAGTGTGATGGGGGAGAAAATCAGAAGGGTAAAAGTGAGAAAAGTTGTGGGTTGAAAGACTTTTTGATAGGCAAAGCAGAAGCTGCATATGCAAGCAAAGCAAACTAATTCATTCACTTCTTCCCATCAGCAGTTATTTAGCCTTTTTCAGGAAACAAGGCTTCTTCACATGTAATAGCTACATGGGAATATAAAAGCCATAGGGAATAGGGAATAAAACAGGGAAAAACACATGAACAAGAAAGCTTATAGCTTGAGATGAAGCCAGGGAGATAACTTAACAATCACCATCATGGACCAAACACACTCAGTCTGGGAAAAAATTGGCCATTAAGCAAGATATGGATAGTGAGAAACAAAAGCACAAGAATTAAACACCTTTCCTCCCCCTATTCCCTGGCTCAACTTCACACTTCCATCCCCAGTCCTCTACCTCCTCCCCGCCAGAGCAGTTCAGGGAAAGATGGGAAATGGGGATTGTGGTCCATTCATAACATCTCTCTGCTGCTCCTTCCTCCTCACACTTTTATCCAGAGTTGGCTGGGCTATCCTCAGGCAGCAGGAAAATTCCCTTCCACCTATCCTTCTATTCAGGCTTTGGTCTTACTTTGGCTGTTTCTCACTCTTTTTGTTCCAGCCTCATCTCTCCATGGCATTTTTATCCATTCTTAAATATGTTTTAACTGAGGCACCACCGTCTCATCTGAGGGCCTCAGCCATGTCCTCTGATGGATCCGCTGGAGCCAGATGGAATCTGATGTGTCCAACATGGTCAGCCCTGATCTCTCCTTACCACCCCTGCAGCCACCTCCTACCAGAACTTTGGCATTTAGATCCAACATACTTTAATTCAGTAGGTCTTTCCTGATTTCATGAAGGGCAAGACCACCTTCTTCTCCAATATTCGTTCTTGCAGTATCATTTGGTCCTCAGTACTTTTTTGTTCAGTCATGTCATGAATGCAAACTGGAAATTTATCTGCCAAACACTATCGTCTCTACCCCCTCACAGCAGAAGAGAAGAGAGGAGGACAGAGAAGAGGACCACTGTATTTAATGACAGCATAGTCTTCTTACCTGAAATGAAAATAATAAATTGTTATATTTTAATACGACGTCAGTGAATAAAGGCAAATAAGAAGTATTATTTATTTGTGACTAAGTAGATCCTCCTTATTCATCATTCACCTTACTTATTCTTTTCTACTTACTTTGTAGGATGATCATCTGAAGAGAACTCTCAATTCACACATCATGTATCATCTGGTTTGTGCCTTCTTTTCTCTCCCCTTACTAGATAATGAAATCTTACATGCATTTATCAAACACACAACTTGTAAATGCTATGGAAACATTTCAGATCCAGTAAAAGAACTACAAGCAATTTATATTTTCTATTGGAAAGAATAGTAATGAGTTATACACTCTGTGTCTATGATTAATAAGTAGCAGACAAAGATCCTCCATCACAATTTTAAACACAAGAAGTTCTAATGAAATAATTGAGGACAGACACTCAGAGACTGATGAATAGAAGTTATTTCTAAGATAAATCACCATTTTAAAGAAAAATAGATAAGTTTATATGATTTTTCATTATAAATTTATCAAAATAAAATTTTTTATTTTCACTAAGTTGACAGTACTATTAGAACTCAAGCTTCAATATAATTAAGTAATCTGATTTCTATATGGTAGATCTAGTCCATATGTCCATAAACCTGCTTGTAGAGTTTGTTTCTTTATTTTTTTCTTTCACATGCAAACTCTTCAAAAGCCAAGCCAAACAAAAATCCTCCCACTGGTCTCCACAGTATTTGGTGTCATGCAGGCAGAGAATAAAAAGACCCGAAGACAATCTGTAACTAACAAATAAAACAACAGGAAACAACTAAGTGGATTTAAAAAAAAAAGAAAACAAGCAAAACATTTATTAATCTATACACAGTGCTCATAGGACAGCAATTTTCTGATTGTTAGCAACTGTTTTGAAGAGATTAGCACAACACAGTTTCTGGAGGAAGACAAAGGAAAATAGTAGGTTGCACACCGGCTGATAGTCTTGACTGGCAAGAATGCTGCTCAAGAGGCTGAAAAGCTGCTCATGTTGACATCCTTGGTCAGCATTTCTAAAAAAGAAAACAAGTCCTTATATGTAATGCTCTTTCAAGATACGTGGCAGTTCAAAAGCCTAAAGATCTTCTGCTTTAATGTTAAGGTTTCATTACACTAAGCTGTTAGTAATTTACAGCAAAAGCCGTGTCGTTTCTAGTAAGCTCTTAAGACAAATTAGGTACATTTTGTTGCAGTGTGATATAAAATTTATCCATACAAGTTAAACCTGGTCACACTTGACAAAGCCATAGATTACCCCTTGCAGTTCAACTCATATTAAACATCTGAAATATCTCTCTGTGATGGGTTGATTCTCTGGGTGCCAGGAGTCTACCAAAGCTGTTCTATCACTCCCTCCTTTCAGCTGAACAGGGAGAGAAAATATAACACACAACTCTGAGGTTGAGATAAGGGCAGGAAGATCCCTCAGGAGTTACTGTCACAGGAAAACAGACAGAACTTGAGGAAATTAGTTTAATTTATTGCCAACCAACAAGGGTAGGATAAGGAGAAATAAAACCACATCTTAAAAAAACCTTGCTCCGCCCCTACCTTCATCCTGGATTTAATTTTACTCCTTAATTCTCTGTCTTCTCCCTTAAGTGTTGCAGAGGGACAGGGAATGGGGGTTGCAGATAGTTCTTCATGTGTTTCTGCTGCTCCTTCCTCCTCAGTGGGAGGACTCCTCACATTTTTTCTCCTGCTCCAAGGTGGGTTCCTCCCAAGGGAAACAGTCATCTATGAAATTCTCCTGCATTAATCCTTCCCGTCAGCTTCAGTTCTTCACTAACTGCTCCCATGTGGGTCCCTTCTGCAGGGCACAGTTCTTCATGAACAGATTGCTTCAGTGTGGGTCTCCCACAATGTCACAAGTTCTTCCAGCAAACCTACTCCATCATGGGCTTTCCTCTACACAGCTTCACAGGTCTTGCCAGGAGCCTGCTCCAGCACTGGCTTCCCTTGGAGTCACAGCCTCCTTTGGTCACACACCTGCTCTGGTGTGAGGTGCTCCATGGGCTATAGATTGATGTCTGCTCCACCATGGATCTCCATGGGCTGCAGGGGCACAGCTGCCTCACCATGATTTTCGCCACAGGCTGCAGGGGAATCTCAGCTGCAGCACCTCTTGCCCCTCCTTCTTTGCTGACCTTGGTGTCTTCATAGATGTTTTTCTTACATAGTTACACTTCTTTCTCTGTCTGTAATTGTTTTGCACAGGAACTTTCCTGCCTTCCCTTCTAAAATGTGCTCTCCCAGAGGTGCTACTACATGTCCCTGGTTTCCCTACCCTTGGCCAAGAAGGTCCACCTTGAAGCCATCCAGCATTGGCTCTGTTGGCCATGGCAGAAGGTTCTATCAGCTGCTCACAGAAGCATCCCTGTGACTCCCCCACTACCAAAACTTTGCCACAAAAACCCAACACACTTCCACATCACACATCAAGCAGGAAGTACAAGACACAACAATTTCCGAATATTTTAGAAACAGCCTTTGTGCATATGAGAAGAGCTGAATTATCTCATCTACTAGATGAAATGAGTATTGCTGCATCTCCTCTTCTTCAGTAAAAGCAGTTTGGCTTTCAGAAAGACAAATTGATTGAGAGTGAAAATTTACTCTGAAAAGATCCAGTGAGTTGATACGAACTTTCAGGAATGATCATAGAAATTTTATGCAATTAAAAAGTTGGAAATAAGCTTTAAAATTCCCTTAAGCATGCCTCAGGAAGGATCTGTCTGCTGAGGGAATTATCTGAAAATGTTGCAAAATATCTTCTTTTCTGTGATGACGTGATTCTCTACATTAGCTCCCAGAGTGTAAGTAGGGATTAAAATTTAATATTTTTCAACTGCAGGGCATCTATCATTATTTATTTTCCCCAGAAATACAATTTTTGGAATGGCAAAACATAGGATTCCATTTCTATCTCAGAGGGCAATATGTGTTTTCACTAATAGGAGAGAGAATGATATTGCATGAGGGAAACCTTAAAAAAACACAGTTTTTCATTTTATCAACTGTCCTGTTATAAGAGAGATAAAAAAAAAAAAAAAAGAAAAATACCACCTACCCCTACTTCCATACACAACCTTTAGTTCAAGTACTGCTTTTTTTGCAGTTTAATACTAGCCTTTGATATCAGAAAAGAAAGAAAACTGGCCCAGTTAGCCTGAGAACTACTAATGCATTCCTTAAAAAGAGATAACCCTTGTCTGAGAAACTCTAAGCATTGTGAGGATAGGGGGATTTCTGGCAGAGAAGTTCTATCTTAAATGTTAAAAGCCTGATTAACAAATAAGATGTCAAAGGAGGGTAGCAACTATGCTGTCAGCAGACAAGAATAAAGAGTAATGAAAGAAACAAAGTGAAAAGAGCTTCCTTCCAAAGCAGCAGTGTTTTCTGTGGAAGTGACAGAGCTGCTCAGCGTGTCTACAGAACTTAGTGAATCATGTATATTCTAAATCATGTTTCCAACAGCAGCACCTTGCACTTGGCCTTGTTGAAACTCCCATAACATTCCCAGGGGCCTGGGAATACCATGGTTTTCTAGCAAGAGAAAGACGATGGATTTGAAAGCAATTAACAATTATATTTAATCTCAGGGATATTTATTTTCATAAAACCCCCTATATTTAAAGAAGTTCATTTGCAATAAAAAATGCATTTTAATGAGGAAGACTGTAAGGACAGTTATATTTATTTGAAATTGGATTTGTTTATGTGATTTAATAATTAATAGAAAAAGAGGATATGAACTTTATCATTCAAATCCTCAGGGGGATAATATTAATGCAAATTAGAATTATGATGACCAAAGGTTCTTGCAAAATTGTTGAAATTAAATTCAGGATAAGGCCTTTGTATAAGGACAGATTTCACAATAAGTCTGCATATGTCTCTAAATAAAAAAATAAACAACTATGCAATTCTAATAAAAAATAGATGGATATTTGTGTTAAATTTAATGCTTAGTGTGATTTCAATTTACTTTTCTTCAGGTGGTTTGCAATTTCCTATCTTCATGTGTTAGATAGTCTTGCTTTTTATTTTCCACTTTTTCAATGTTGTTTTTATGCATTTACAATTCCAGTTTGAATGACTGTTCAGAAACTTGTAGCAGCAACAGATATAGGTTGTAAGAATCAGTTTGATTAAGTTCAAACTTTAATAAAGATAAAGCAAGTCAAATGGCCACATCTAAGCGGAAACTATGACCAACATTCCAGGTGTTATGGGGTCCTCAGTGCCCAGTGTTTAAATTTTGATTTAAAAACATAAAAAGAAAAAAAAGCCCACTTAACTGAAGTTAAGGAAAGTTGAGGGGTTTCATAAAACAAAACAACAGCAACAGAACCAAACACAAAACTCCCAAGACTGATACTCAGAGGTCTTCCTCCTTATACTGTCAAGTTCTTTATATTAGATTACTTCTGTTCTCTTCCCTATCTTTTGCATTTCATTGTTTCCAGTAACATGCATACCTGATTGTCATTATCTCACGAAAATATGTGGGTATTTATAATTACTAAAAAATGTATATGTTTTTTAATAAATGTTAAAAATGTTAACGTTAATCATAATCTGATCAGTTTTTCTTTTAAAATAACTATAATTTTGAAAAGACCAAAACAAATCCTAGAGGTACATTATTAAATGCAGAGCAGCTTTCTTTGGGGCCTTCGTGGGAGTAGCAACAATTAAGTTTAGATGGAGACACAAAGCTGTGTGTCTGTAAATCACAGTTACTTCTATTTAAAAAGAATCTAAAACATGATTAGGAAAGAAGTAATATTCATTTTTGCATCCACAGAATGAAAAATTAGTTAGAAGATCATTAATTTGGCTTATCTCTGTACATAACTAATGCAAAGGATAAAGTATCTGAAATGAACAAACAAAAAGAACCAAAGAATTCAGAAACAGGCAGAATAACTGAACACAGTATCTGAGGTATGACCTCACCAGTGCTGGCTTACAACTTATTTTCATAAATGAGTAATTGAATTATTCATATGTGAAAGTATACTTTTTGGTTTTCTGTTGCTTCTAATTCTTTTTATTTGCCAGATGCATCATATATTTTATGATTTATATTTTAATTTTATTACCTTTCCCAGAAAAAGTAAAGAAGACCATAGTTTAGATTATTTTGTTTTTGAAAGTGTTTTACTCTTTATTGAAAACAATGGTATTTTCTAAGGAAATTAAAATTGGAGTTTCAAATGCATAATCTAATTTCAATAGACAGCATTCTTTATAAAGAGATGACATCCTTTACACTGTTTCCTGTTTATGTTCATGTAAGTTTCTGTTAAGATTGATTAAACAGGCTGAGCTTAATATTCTTTTTTATTCACCTCAGCTCCTATTATTACATAATTGTCTCATTCCAGGATATCCTTTTTTCCTAGCTAAGGGCATCAAAGGAATCAACAACTATGTATGTTAATACTCCTCTCAGCTCCTAGAGAGATTTTTGTTACTACTTTGCTGCTGCATTTCCTTTTGAATAAAACATGTTTGAAGTAAACATTGCATAACTGGGACTCATTCTACATTTATCTGTTCCTACTTCTGCTTTACTCAGTTCTTTATTTCCAGCACTTTTTCTCTTCCTCCCACACACTCAAAATATGCAAATTTTATGTTGTTTCATTTTTTTTTCAGAATGGAAACTCTGCTACCTCAATCCCTTGTAATCATTATTTTCATTAATTGCACAATCAGTTTAAAAATAGACTCAGTAATACAATTAAAATCTGGGCCTTGATACTGAGAATTTTAGTTTGGTTCACCTTTTCTTTGGCATGTTAAAATTTATTTCAGAGGCTGCTGATAATTAGTGCTCATTAGAAATTCTGACCTGCTTCCAAATGAAGGGAACATTTTTACACACTGTCCTGGGGAAGAACTCTTCATTTATACACCTTAGATAGGTAACCAAGTCTCAAAGCATGATATATGGACTTTACTTAATTAAATTTACTTTTTTTTTTTAACATGTAATAGAATATAGAAAACAAGTATTCAAAAATATTTTTTAAAGTATTGCTGCTTTTATTAGTCATATAGATATGTTTCACTAAATGTCTTTAAAAATTATTAAAATAAGAAGGAGTGGATAGGATTAATTTTTTTCATTATTTAGTGGGTTTAGAAAGGATATGTTAATTGTCATGATTAATGATATTGTGGTAATAATTAAAACAAAAATGCTCACTATTACTCTAAGCAATATTATTTAAAGGATTTTAAAATTATTTAG
>VZTN01009948.1:0-19548 GCA_013400515.1 Erpornis zantholeuca
AATCAGCCCTTTTGCTCCTTAGGCTTCCAAGAATATATTTTCATGAGTATTGTACAAGTCATCTTTCTGCAACCATCCCACATACTAATTTCAAAAGTCTATTTTTATGATAAGGAGTGGTATTAGCAGACAATTAAGGACAAGATCATTGGTTGTGCTGAATTGCTTTGGAACAGAAGTAGCTCCCTGAATAAAATTTTCTTCTTAGTAAATATACAAGGACAAATATTGAAAACATATACCCAATTCTTATAAGGTGCATTTACCAAAGGAAAACCTTTGGAAAAGATTTGGAAGAAAAAAATCTTTGGAAGAAAAACACCTCGGGATTTGTACTATTACAGAGTAATAGATCTCATCCTACCTACAATTGTGGCCCTGGTGTTTGATAATTTTTCAACAGAACTGGGGGAAGGGGGAGACCTTTTTCAAGCTGTGTGTATTGAAAATATGGCCATGACAGAATGCATAAAAAGCAGTGCTTTACATTCATTCATTCATTCTCTTGGTATAATTCAAAGTATATTGACAGTGGATGCCCAGACAATGATAATAGCAGGACAGGCTATTTTTCAAGATAGGCAAGATGAATATATTATGTCTTTCCTTTGAAATCTTCAGATTTCCAGCAGAAAGACTGAGCAAACTTCTTTCAGTGTTCTTTGTAACAATAATTCTTACTGGTTTGTGTCATAGCCTCTTTTTCTAAAATTAATATCTGTTTTGCATTACACTATGACTAGCTGGCAGAAGCAATTCATGAAAACTCATGGGAAACTGACTTTCTCTAAGCTCTGAACTTGCTTATGGGAAAAAGAGGAAATTTATTTCCATCATGAAGGAATGCTTAAAGGCATGAGGCAATTCCTCCCTTAGAGGCAGAAGAACCAGTCTTGTCAAAAGAAACAGACAGGAAATTCTAGAATTAAGTCACCTACATTTTTAAAGTATTGTAGGATGCCAGCCAGATCTATATGCAGCTGAGACTCTCTGTACAACCATGGATTTACTATCTGGAAACATCAGTGGGGCTGCTCTACAAATTGCCAGGGAGGTAATTAGTATATTTTCACTATAACTAAGAGATATTTTCTTTTCTTTACAAATACATACATCCACACAGACGCATATGGATATTTATAAATGTAGATATGAAAGGATTACAGACAAAACATCATTTGATTCCTAGTGGAATTTGAGTGGAATTATTACTGGAATATAAAAGACAGGAAGACCTTCCTAACATTCCCAAGCTAACTGGTGGTACTGAAACTACCACATTTTTCTCCCCAAAAAGATAGGGTTTCTTTTCTTGTCCTTCTCTGTACACATCTCAGCTAGCCACCAATTATTAAAGAAAGTTTAAAGACAATAAATCCATCTGTTTTGCTTCTACTTCTTTTGGCTCATGCCTGCTTAATTTGGCTAGCTAGTGTTTTGATGGTGCATCACAGTTGTTCAGAGCATGAATGTTATGCCTGCTGGTTATCAAACCAAAAGATTATTTGCCCTGACTCCTGTTGTGTGCTAAGTACAACCAAACATTAACTCAGTCAGTGGTAGGAAAAATATGGGAAAACATTTTTCTCCTTAAAAGGAATTACTGTTTACCTGAGACCAAAATTTATGGTATCTCTTCAAACATCTGATCTGGAGGAAGTCTGTCCTAAATTGTCTGCTGCCCAAATATATGTGAAATTTTCTTTCCTAATAATGGGCAGCCCATTTGGATTTTCATCTGTAAAAATAACTCATATAGGTAAATCAAAATATAGTTCGATCACTTCTTAAATAAAATTATTTTGCAACAAGTTTTAAATACTTATATACGTACTACTATCAGTTACCACCTTAGCTATTTTTAAAAAGAAAGAAAGAAAAAGGAGTCACTATAGCTTTAAATTATTTGCACTTACTTCTGTTCCTATGTGTCAACATAGGATAGAATTGGATAGAATATGCTGCAGATAGTAATACACTGCAGATGGTATCAGATGGTTTGTGCTAGCTGTGTCATAAAAGTTAATTAATTCTTTTAACTGATATGCCTTTTTTTGCTTAGAATTACCTTTTTTTGGACAGTGTGTTTGGTTCTGGATGCTAGTTTGATAAACCATGCATGCTGTCTTCTGCTACATCATTCAAAATTTTAGTTTGCAGGTGACAAATGCACCTAGCTACAGAAAGCTTTCATTTTTCTGGAAGGGGCTGGTGTTGCATGGTGAAAGGGAACTGATTTCTGACAAAGAGTAAATAGGGCCCTTGGGCAATTAATTACGCCAGCCAACTTAGCTAGTGGGGTTATTTCCCTTGTAGCTCTTTTTTGCAATTCACACTCATAAATTGCTCCCCTGGTTGGTATACACTCCCAAGAATAATAAACTCAAGCTTTATGTTTGTTGCCTAACATCCTTAAGAAATACATGCTGTGATTGAGTGGGTTTGTTTTTGTTGACTGGTGA
This sequence comes from Erpornis zantholeuca, assembly GCA_013400515.1. Lineage (NCBI taxonomy): Eukaryota > Metazoa > Chordata > Aves > Passeriformes > Timaliidae > Erpornis > Erpornis zantholeuca. The sequence goes on from VZTN01009948.1 coordinate 2,463, forward strand.
TATTAAATTTAATAGACTGGGTTTTTCAACATCACTAATAATTTGATGAGTACAGTTAATTTGAAATCTTTCCTGTCACATTGTTCACTAAGTGCATTCCTATTTAAACAAAAAAATCAAGGTACTTGCAAGCCAGATATTTTATGGAAGACAAATTCATCAAAAACTAATTAACATAATAGCTCTTGAAGAATACATTTGAAAAAAAGCACTTTATTTTTCTACATAGTGGTTTTATCCTTTTCTTTTTTAGAAAAGATATTCTATAGAATTAATAGCATTTCCAGTAAGCTCATGATTTGGTAAAACCAAATTGATCTTGTTCATTAAACATCCCAAATCTACGGTTTTAGTAGTGGACAAACTGCAGGCTTTTTTCCAAACCACAGATTTTCTTTTGGGATTTTGGCAATCTTGGCAACTTTATCTGACATGTGACTTTAAAAAAAAAAAATTACTAGGCCTGATCGGATGTACATGCTAATTATACATCTGCAAGCACTTTTCTGATTTTATTCTTTGTGTGTTCAATTAATTTCATACCCCTTTTTTATTCCTGTGGGTTTTCTTTTATTCTTTCATTCTCTTTTCTCTTGAGTTGCATATATGACATGGGAAATGACTCAGCAGCTGAAGGTAACTGTGACTCAACATGCAAAGCAGGAAGCACCTGCTTTGAGAACTTAAACTTAAAATAGTTTGAGTTAGACAAGACGAACCCAACACTAGCTTGGGACTGGCCCTATTTTTCTTTTCCCAGTCCCGATTCCCCTCCTTGTGTGATGTTTATCCCTGTCCATGGTTTTATTTTCCTATTAAAGTATCTAAATGTCAGTTCTGTTTGGGCAGTACCTCTAGTACTTGCTAGTTTATGAAGCAGTAACTTTTGTTCTCACAACCCATATCTCTTTGAAATACAGCAGAAATATTTAAGATTTTCCAAAGGCTGAATGTGAGGACTGCAGATCACTTCAGGGACACAAGAGGAATTTGTCTACTCAGTTCAAGAAATATGGTAATAATGGTACTTAGATCAATTTATTATTCAGCTATATTAATTTATAAATATATTTTTAAATTGCATATGGCTGATTGTTAACTTACTTGTTAGCTAAGAGTTATGTAGGAAACTTAAAAAATTATCTTTTATTAACAACACCTTTAGGAGAAGCCAAGTGTTCTTTGATACAGAAGACTAGATTCTTCAGAGGCACAAATGCAGCAAATTCTGAAATCAATTGTAAAATCATCCCTAATTGCATGTTTTCACATTTAAAAGACTACCACTCAGTACAATCAGAAATAATATCCTTTTTAATGGAGAAGCCTATTTACGCCTGTAATTTGAGATTTTTGCTAATATGGAATGATGATAGTTAAGTTCATCTATTGAAGGTATTTCTATGGAAACTTGAACTTGGAATATCAGAATAAACAATGGAGTTAATTGTTGGCAGAGCTGTTTTGAGATGAAATGGATCTGTGTCACCTTACAAAGAAACTCAGAAGTTCTGAACATACAAACTACTAATACACATTAATGCAAGACTCAGATGTAAAAATCCTAGACTGCAGGACTCAATCCCTACAGGTAGAAATGTTGCAGAAAAAAAATATGAAAAGAAAATTATATAGCACATTCTTACCCGTGTATTTTTAGGAAGAGAATACATTTATCCTCTAAGAGGTCTTGGGGAGAGGTCTGGTTTATGCCTCTATTAAGTGTTGCCCTGTTTTCCTCACCACCTCTTTCTCTGTCCCACACGCCTTTTAAAATCCATCTGACCAAATTGTTCAGTTCTGTCACAGCCAGAGCCTGTTCTTTGGATCAACACAAAGACAATCCTACATTCACCACCTTCAGATCAACTTACCGTACGTGGGTAATGATAAGGGTTGTAGCTGGAATGAAAAAGTCATCCACTCTGTCAAACTGCCTTCCCACCGGCTGAGTATGGATGGTGTGATGAGATACACTCCCGCTGGCTTGTGTTATCACCTGCATAAAGTAACATCGTTATCAACTATAGAAGTACCCTGTCAAAATTAAATCCCAGTCCAAATGAATGGTGTATTGTCTCTGTATTCCTTCTATTGTATTCTTTTTCAGTTACAAAAGCAAATGACTTTAAATAAAGATGACCAACATTAAAAATTTCAGAGAACTATTACATACCTAATCACTTAGTCTTCATACTTACTTTTCCCCTCTTTTTTTATAACCCCTGAATCCATATTTATTCATTTACATTAGCAAGACCTTTAACAGTTCTTCGTTTAAACTAAGTTTTTTGTTCATCCTTTTTTTTACACTAGAAATTAGAGTGGGACTAAATTTTTTAAGCTGACTTCAGTCAGAGTGAAAAGATGCTATCAGCAATCCACTGGAACATTTGGCTATGGGTACTCCCAATTCTTGTCAGTCATGAGGTAATTCAACATAGAACAGACATATTTCAGAAGAACAAGCTGAGTTTATCTATTCTGTAAATTGTTATGAACCAATTTTATTCAAATCCCGAAATCTTGGCCCTTCTCTGAAGCAAATGTTTATGGGTGAATAAAAGACAATTCCATATAATAGCCACTTTGCTATTCACATGCATGCATTTAGGAGTGAAGTTGTTCAGAAAAGAAAACAATCTATTACCTATACTGTAATTAAAAATGAGGGTGAGGATGATCAGTCACTTTAAAATATGGTAAGACTGACTCAATTATCCGTTCTGGAGAGGAGTGACAGCTAAACTTCTGCAAATTCCCTTGCATGCTCAAAGTGACCAGGAGTCTGTAGGTGCTAAAATTCCAAATGTTACTAATTTTACTTTTCAAATTCATCTTATTCTTTTTCTTATATATAAAATAAATACATAAGGATTTCATTAAGTTCTGAAGAAAAGGAAAACAGAATTAAAATTAATTTTTAAATTATGATATAAGGGTGATCATAACAGTCTCAGGGGATCACTAGAAATAAGAACCAGAAATTAATAAAAAAGTAGTGAGGTAAGTACAACTTCTTGAGATGTTTGTTTAGCAACTGTCCCTAGGCCTTTTGCTGCTCCAAGGTATGAGAAAAATAGAGATTTTTAATATGTTTCATCTGAAAAAACCCAATAAAGACAGAGCTTGACACTTCCAGAGTGTCTATATGCCCTTAATGAAAAGGAAATATGTCTAAAGTCCTGTTTATCATCTAATTAGGGACGAAAATATCACGAACAGCAACAGCTTGCTCTCAAAAGACTGGCAGTATAGATAGAACATGCTGCTGTTTTCAGCTGCATTCCTTATCCTTCTATCAATTTGCCATTGTCAGTCCTGACTAAGGGTGTTGAACATAGTCATTAACTTTTTTGCCAAAGTCAGCTGTCTGCCTTGTTTTCTGGTTACCTGGAATCATTCCTCTGCTCCTGCAGGGGCCATGGTAATAATGCTTAAAGGAAAATATGCAGCACATTGCAATTACACAAAAGTTCAACTTGTCTAGATTTCCTTACATAGAATGATTGCGATCACCTCACCTGCAAAGTTGGTGAATTCTTTTCCATGTTTCCCCAGCTCAGCACCCAGACTTGATCATGTGATTTATCATAGTGTAGTTTCACTGGAACAGGATCTGTACTTACTGCCTGAAATATAATAAAAATAGAAACCCTTTCTTTCTGTCATGTTTTCAAAGGAAACATAATATATATGCTTGAATGAAAATGATAGGTAGATATGCATTTCCAGATATTTTCAGACAGTATTTAAGAATTATGTTGTCAATTGTTGAAACAGCCCTTTGATTAATCCAGAGTTACTGAATTGCTGAAAATGTGGTTTTTATTCATTATGTACTCTAACACTTGGCATCAAAACTACATTATACTGAAGCTATTAAGAAGTTGAAAACAAAGGTTTTAAATCAAGTAAAAAACTACTTGTCTTCCTTCCCTGCCATCACTCTCACTTTACATGAATTGGTTGAAAAACTACACCAGTTACTGAAAAATGGTTAAAAAAGGAAGAGTATTCTCAAGCCCCATAATGTATTTAATGGAAGATGTTACTGCATAAAACCAACATATTGTTGCTGCACCCAAAGCTTCCTACCTGTTAAAATGTGTATATTTTGTTGCAGTAGGAAGGATTGTTTTCATAAATTTTCCAGTAGAGGTTGCTACTTTTCATAGACCTGTGATCAGAACCAAAGTGTTTTCCCTACAAATTTGAGCACTGTCTCTTGAGATCACAAACATTTTAGACAGTTGAGCTCTAAACTGCCTTTGTTATGAGAACTGAAGGTTTCAGAAATATGAAATGGGAAGAGAATGTATTTGATTAAGAGGTGTTCTATGCAGGCTAAACAATTGGGGGGATTACTTTTTTATTTTCATCATTGAAGAAGAAAAAATAGGTGGAAATTGTTTTTTAGTCTTACCATTATGGTACTGTAAAGCACAGCTTGTTTATCAGTGTGTCAAGGAGAGTACCAGCTGGCTAATTAAGTGAACCTAATTTAAACTAATGATGTAGATCCTCAAGATAATGCACTAATGGCTGGCTGAGACTGCTGATGATACTTAACTGTACTCCTGAGGTGTTGCAAGCGACCACTTCATCTAAACAGAATTTGTTTTTCCTTTTGAAAATGGAAAATGAAGCCAGGTTGCTCACCGGCTCATTTAAAATCAGAAGTTACCCCTTGGAAAAGGTCATCTGTGTTTGATAACTTTTTTCTGCTACACGTTAGAAAACAAGTTGTTTAAAATAATACTTGAACTGTTGTATAGCTAATTTGTCAAGGCATGTCAAATTTCCTTTTGGCTTCCCCAGACAAAGGTCTGACCCATACATGTTCTGCCAGAGGACTGCCAGCTGCGTTCAGAGCTGAGGTCATGGCACAGCCAGGAGGAGCAGAAGGAATTGTCTGCAGGGTCAGGCACAGGCAGTACAGCTCCCTAGAGAGCAGCCAGCAGCAAAAAGGAGTTAAGCATCTCGGAAGCAGACTGGCACAGCTGTTTCTAGCTGACCAGGCTGATCTGCCAGCAGCATGCAGGATGGAACAATGACAACTCCGTTTACTTCAGCCTCTAAGTCATCCCACTTGGTGGTGTGCTGCTATGCAATACTGCACAATTATTGCTTTCAAGAATTTACAAATGAAAGAAAATGCCTCTCTTGACTTTAGAATGAGAATTACCCGGATAAGTCAAAAAGTCTCTCTCTATATATCTCTCTAAAGATACAACATCCATGTTTCAAATACAGTTCAATTTAGTGTGCTATAGAATCCTCTAAAGTACTTATTTTGATAAATATACCTGTCATAAAAATAAATCATCCTCAAATCTAGTTGTCACATATGGGCACACTTTTTACATTAACTTTCATAGAAGAAAGGAAGAACATGTATTCTAGTACTTCAGAGAAAACATCGTAATAAGCAAAACCAAATAAATACTATTTTTGCACAGAAAACAGCATCCCTACATGACTTAAAGCCCCTTCAAATAAAGTTTAAATTTTCTTTAGGGTTTTTGCACAGTGATGGTTTCATTAGAGTGCTCTCGCTTTCAAAATATGAAGTTATCTCCATGCTTGTTCCCATTAGCCTATGTGCATTTTTTGCAAGGTGGTTTCTTCTTTAAGATGTAGACTAGAAAAAGGTACATGCACATGTATGGAAATAATATCCTCTGTATTAATATGATTTTTAGAAAAAAGGCAGCCCAACAAGAAAAATGCTCTCAATTTCGAACAGCTTAGTTTCTATTTTCCATAAATGAAATTATTTTTTTTACTGTGCTAGGCAGTACTCTAACTAATGAAAATAGACTGATCAGACTGGAAAATTAAATTCCCTTCTGTGCCTCCTGTTTGTACAAGTGTTTTTGTAAGTGCATATCATATGAGTAACATATGATGATTAGAAAGTAACATTTAATGATTAGAAACTTCTTCCTGCTTGCAAAAAAAAAAGACAGAAAATAAATGCTTATTTTTAAAAGATGACAGAGACTCCCTGAAAGTAAGAAATGATAAACAAAGTATCCCTTGACTTGTTACTAAATTTCAAATTAGCCTTACTTCAATTCTAAAACCCATCTGTGAATCAACACTGGTTTTACTTTTTACAGTTTTCTATTATAAGTAAAAAGATTGTAGAGGTTTATTCTTTCATTACTTATTTGTTTTCTTTGCAACTACTGTTACTTTTTTGTTTTGTTTTGCTTTGTTGTTAAGTCTATTTGAATAATGACATGGGTAAGCTGGACACAGAGCAAGTTCCCTTTTACTTTTCCTATGTATTTGGCTAAGCACATCCTAGGAAATAATATTCAGACCAGTAACAAATAGTAGAAATTCTACTTATGTGTTCAAAAGTGATGTTAATGCATTTGGTTTAATGTATTTATCTGATTTAACTGTTATTTTCTAGTTATGCTGTCTTACCAAATCTCTTTGTTAAGAGATTTGTGAAAAGAGATTTGTACTGTGAAATGGAAAAATAATTTATTATGAATACTTAAACACCTAGAACCATCAAAACCAAGACTTCATTCATACAAAAGTTTTCCACAGCTGGGGTAAATTTAATTCTATCCTTTCCTAAATTCATAATCTGGATACTATTAAATTAGTGGAAAAGTAATGCTATTCTATCCCTCAAAATAAAATTCCTTTGAAAGTGATTTTTTTTTTTTCCCTGAAATAACATGAAAGCTTCTGAAGTATTCTGGTTTTAGCTCAATATACTTACCAAGGTGCACAGACTTAGTGCACAAAGCTCTTTCTACACTTAGGGATTCTGTATGTCTGGTTTTCAGCTCATTACAGAAACTTGAATATTTTTATGATAGAACAATCTAACTCCATTCAAAATCTGCACAATTGCTTTACATATTTCTGGGGAAGGGCTGCACTTTTAATTAGTGGTTAATTTAATGAATTTTACTTTTTAATTAACATATAGTTTTGCAGTAAGTATCTCTACACATTTTGTTTTGACAAAGTGATATATATTTATACATATTTGAAACAATAACTAATGTAACTGAAGACAAATTAGAAGACCCTACTGATGAACCTATATCATAAAACCTAAGTTAAAACTTATTTTTAGTGAGCTCAAGAGGAATCATGTGCCTTTGACACTGAATTCTACAAGCTAATAAATGCAATTACATTGATATTTCATCCCTCCTGTGTGGAAAAGGAAGCTGACACCTGAGTGTCAGTCAGAGACCATGGAAAACATTGCCAGACATTCCAGTTCTTAAATTTGTGGATTGTGTTGAGACTATGGGTTTTAAGTCTGTCATCCTGAAGTAATATATCAAACTGGTTTTAAAAACGGTATTTTTTTCAGAAAAAAAAAAAATCATTACCCACTCAGTTTATCTCTATTTTAATATGCAAAGGTCAATTTAACTAATAAAAACCCAAAAACTCTTTATTATTTACTTCTTGAATGAAACATTTTATAAAAAGTCCCTGTCACCATTTGGATAGTTCAAGTTTTGAGGAAGCCATGTCTGAGTCAGCTGACACAGAATACAAAAAGCAGATGTTTCAAGTATGCAAAAGTATAAAAAATATTTGTGAAATTAATGAAAATTTTAATTGCAATTTTACTATTTATTTTTAAATTTTTAATGCATACACATAATACATGTGTATAGTTAGAGCATGGAATACTTTGAGTTGGAAGGGACTTTTAAAAGTCTTCTAATCCAAATTGTCCAAAGTGAGCAGGGACATCTTCAACTAGGTCAGGCTGGTCAGAGCTCCATATAACCTGGCTTTGAAGGTTCCCAGGGCTGGGGCTTCTACCATTTCCCTTGGCAGCCTCTGTCAGAGTTTCACAAACCTCATCATAAAAAGTGTCTTCCTTATATCTAGTCTGCATCCACCACCTGTTATTTAAAACCATTACCCCTTGTCCTATTGCTACTGTCCCTATTAATAAATCTGTCTCCAACTTTCTTTTAAGTCCCCTTTAAATACCGAAAGGACAAAATACTGTTTTCCCAGAGCCTAATATATAATCTATACATTAAAGATCTTCATTCATCAGTGAAAAAAGCAAAAGACATGAAGAAAAGCTCTATTTAAGCAGTCTTTTTTAATTAAAAATTTAGCTAGGTTTCTAATTAAAAAAATCCACGTTTCATCTAGCTAAAGAACACCTTTTTTCTCCGAACATGATGACATTATAAGCACTGTGTTATTATAACGCATTGGGTTTGCACGACAAGCTTCGGTAGCTGGGGGAGCTGTGGCTTCTGTGAGAAGCTGCGAGACGCTTCCCCCACGTCTGACAGAGCCAATGCCAGCTGGTGCCAGCACAGACCTGCTGCTGGCCAGTATCTAGTCTAGAACCTCTGGGGTAACATAGCTGAGAAGAAAAAAAGTGTTCTTGTGGAGAAGCACTTGCAACTAGATGAGAGAGGAGTGAGAATAGGTGAGAGGAACAGCTCTGCAGATGCCCAGGTCAGTGGAGAAGGAGGGGCAGGAGGTCCTCCAGGTAACCCAGCAGAGCCTGGGGTGAGGACCATGGTGAAGCAACCATGCCCCTGCACCCCATGGAGGTCTTTGGTGGAGAAAAAAATCCACTTGCAGCTCGTGGAGGACCCCACACTTGAGTACATGAATGCCTGAAGGAGGCTCTGAATCCACAGGAAGCCCATATTGGAGCAGGCTCTTGGCAGGACCTGTGGACTTGTGGGAGAGGGGCACCCACACTGCAACAGGTTTCTTGGGGGGACTTGAAACCCCATAGGGTACCCAACTTGAAGCAATCTGTTCCTGAAGGACTGTAAATCATAGACAGGGACACACACTGGAGCAGCTGGTGAAGAACTGAAGCCCATGGGAAAGACACTGGGAAAGTTAATGGACGACTGTCTCCCATGGGAATGGCCCCACAAAGGAGAAGGGAAAAGACTACTCCCTCTGAGGAAGAAGCAGCAGCAGAAATAACTGTGATGAACAGATGAACTGACCTCCCATTCCTCATCTCCCTCACTGCTGGTGGGGGAAGAGGCAGAGATTCAGGAATAAACTTAAGCCCAGGGAGGAGGGAGGACTGGGGGACAGGATTTTTTAGTCCTCATTACCCATTTTGGATTTTGGTAAGGAAATAAGTTGAATTTGTTATCAAAGTCAAATCTGTTTTGCCTGTGATGGTCCCACAAAGGAGAAGGGAAAAAACTACTCTCTCTGAGGAAGAAGCAGCAGCAGAAATAACTGTGATGAACAGATGAACTGACCTCCCATTCCTCATCTCCCTCACTGCTGGTGGGGGAAGAGGCAGAGATTCAGGAATAAACTTAAGCCCAGGGAGGAGGGAGGACTGGGGGACAGGATTTTTTAGTCCTCATTACCCATTTTGGATTTTGGTAAGGAAATAAGTTGAATTTGTTATCAAAGTCAAATCTGTTTTGCCTGTGATGGTAATTGGTGAGTGTTCTTTTCCTGCCCTTATCTCAACCCACGAACCTTTTCTTTCCTTCCTCCAGTTGGGGAAGGAGAGTGAGAGAGTGGCTTTGGTGGCTATTTGGCCTCCAGTCATGGTCAGCACACCACACCTAGTTTTGCACAAACTCTACGACTTCATTAATCTCTGCAGCATAGAAGTGATTTCTCTTTTACTCAATGAATTATTTTCACTAAGCAGAATATCTCCAGCATCCCAGAGACCAAGAAAACAGAGTAGAGAAGTCTGGGTTCAAAGTCTCCAGTCTTGGCTGAGAGTGGTGTTTATTTTTACTGTTCCAATAATTTTTCTGTCTAAAAGCATACAGTTACAGTCCTCCACCTTCTGTAGCCAAACCTGACCTTTCTGTCAAAACTGATAGACACATTCTTGTGATAAGACTCTTTTTTAGCCAAACCTCATTTTCAAATGAGAAGTACCTCAACCCAGAAACTCCCTAAAGAGCTCATTTCCTCAACTACTTGAATAGTATTTATAAAAGTTATTTTCATGTTATCTCCCTCCCAGTTTTCTATTGAGAAGAAGAGTCACTAAACAGAAACTGCTGCTGAATGTTGAAAGCAGGTGAGCTTTTTTCCAGATAATGTGTTTAGTCTCAAGACAACTGTATTTCTATTTCTGAAATATGAAAGAAAGTCTTCATAATAAAATAAAATTCTTTTGTCTAAATTAAAAAATAACTTAAAAAATGAGGAACAAATACCTGTACAACCTTCTGAGACTGCACATCAACAATGAGAACTCTGTCAAGTGTGGGCTGAGTTACATATATAAACTTGTCTTTTACATTAACAGCAGTAGCCCATACACACCGCTGAACAGGATCACCATCTGCTTTGGGACAAACTTCATCCTATAATTAAATAGAAACAGGGAAAGTGTAAGAATCAAAAGAGTCAACAATGTAAAAGAAAGACAAATTGTACTCCTTTTATTCTTTTTTAACTGCAAAATAAAACCCCAGAAAATGCAGAGAAGGAAAAAGGACAATTGACACGAGGATATAAACTCATGTTAGCCAAACTTCATTTTGTAAGCACCACAACTCACAAGCACTATAAAATAATCCATACAAAAAATTTTGAGATGTTTTCTAGAAATTCAAGAAGTTAGTGCTGTCGACCTGAGAAAGAAACCAATTTGAAACATCAATGCCTGTAGAAATAAACTGAGCAAGGGCCAGGAGACCTTAACATCAGAAAACCAAGTCAGACACACAATGCCTCCTTACTGCAGTAGCTGGCAGCTCCCACCTGAGCAGCATCACAGTGCCCTGCAAAGGGAGGCAGAGCAGGTGTGGCTCACACCCTGCAGCTGAAAGCAGAGCAGCACCTCTCTGGGCTCACTATTCCTAATTTGTAGAAATATATAGCCAATCATCATGTATTTATCTACCTATTTGTGAATATTTTCTCCCAGAAAAGTCTGGTTTTAACAAAATTTAAAATTACTTACTGAAATATGTTACTATATTTGGAAATTCTATTTATAAAATAGCACAATTTCTTTCCTATAAAGTGCATTACAATTATTTAAAAACAGGGACCTGAAAAATACTGTGCTTGGAGAAGTACAGCATGTATCAAACTTTTTTGTTTTCCTGACCTTTTCTTCTTTTGACTCTTATTTTAAATTCCTTTCATTACAATGGACAATTTCACCAAATCATAAGTACATTTTTCTTTTTGCCACTTATCTGCTGCTTATTCCTAATTTAGAATGCTCTGCCTGATATATTATAACTGGTCTCTGTGAAAATAATTATGATATGTCAGCAGATAATGACTCAATGTAGAATGAGCAGCAAGAGATGATGAGATCTTAAACAAGAATTCTGTTTCTAAGCATCCAGCTCCTTTTCAAAGGCACAGGAAGCATTATGTGACAGAACACCATGTCTGGCACTAAGCAGGGCTCTTCAAGACGATGATGCATTTCAACACTTACTTTTCTGTATCATCAACATTCTTTGCCTGCTGTGCCTCTACATTTTCGAAAATACACTCAATCTTTATATGTCAAAAGAAGAAATAAATCAATTTTCAGCTTTAAAAGAGGGAGTTTCTTTGCAGGAGATTGAAAGCCACTGCTTCCTTTTACACGGCTCTTAAACCTCAACAAAGGGAAGGTCTTTCAGGAATCATATTGATAAGGAAAGGTAACGAAACCCAGGTACTGTGTGACAGGTCATCATAGGGAACTTCAGGAGAACTTAGTAATACATAACAAATAAGAATTGGTTGTGCTGATAAAAAGCCATGCAGATCCAAGGGAGAAGTTAAAAATCTGTTTTTTAAGGAATGACAAGCATGGGACAAATGGAACTTTCATTCTTAAAAGTAGCTAAAGGCTTTTCATTGTTGCTTAAGTTCAACATATGCAAGTGTATCTCTAAAATGATGTGCAATCATCATATCCGTGATCTATTGTCATTTGCCTTCTGGGTAATTGTCACTTCAAGTGGAAGGTTCTTTCACTGATCTCATTATTTTTTATATTTAATCTAAATATACCTTGTCTTAGCTCCATGTTTTATCTAAACAGATAACTGCATCTGGATTGTTCTACACCATCCTCTTTATTCCTAAGAGAGGGCACCTTCTTCAACAACAAATCCACAAATGCTTGTAACAAATCTATACAGAAACATTATTTTCAGTCGTCTCTCAGGGACTCACATCAATTCACATGAGATTCTGGGACTGAATTCTAAAAGGACATATTCAATATATTGTTCAAAAATAACTCTGCCTTCTGCTGAAGGGATCTGTGTTTCTCTCACATGGCATCATATAGATTAGTGTAAATGGTTTCTCTGATACCACCTCCCCTTGTGGGATGTACCAGCAGAACAGCAAAATAGTCTAACTTAAGCACTGATATCTAGAGATGAGCTACCTCCTTATGCATTTTCCTGAATCTGAGTCTAAAATACTTACTAAACTGTATTTTTAAAGATTTTTTCATTGTAATACCAATACAGTCTTTTATATATATAAATATACACAAAATCACATATATACACATATCTACATACACAAATGTACTTTAAAGGTTCTAAATGTTGTCATAAATTTCTATAATCCAAAGCCAACTCTCACCTTGTCCAAAAAGAATGAAAACGTAAAATAAAAGCAAAAAACCCGTTTTTCTAAAGCAACAGTGAAAATTATGCACCAAAATTTTCTTATCCAAAAAAGAGTGTTTTTCCCATTATAAACTGGTTTATGTGGTGGTTTCTCTAGTTATTCAAATCTGCATTTATCTGTTGAAACAGAACTGAAATCTTTCTGCTGAAAATTTAACATTTATCTGCTTAGGCAGTTTGGACTTCTTTTACACTACAGGCAGTTATTCTGAGGCTCCATATTAATTTCCCCAGTGATTGGGTAATTGGTTAAAATAATTTCTCCTTAAAATATAAGCGTAAACCCACCATTTTCTTCTTCTAATTAAAATGTGAGCAATTTACTTTTTCCTAATTTATTCTCTCTTAAAAAAAAATAAAAAAAGTTAACATCTGATAAAACATTAATTTACTTCATTGTTGTATTCCCCCCAGACTTTTTAATCAAAAAGTGACTTGCTCTGTAACAAGTCAGCAGATGGAGGAAAATAAATCCTTAGAGAAAGTTTTTCAAGATAGTGTGGGGCAAGAAAATCTCCAGAGGAAACGTGTACTTGTAGATTTATATGTGCAAACTCTATGTTTATTAACTTACTGGAAGCATCCTTGGTGTTTTAACAGGGTGTGAGTCAAAGTCTTTATGCAGTATAATGAAATGTCTAGCTGTTCTATGGGTGCCTAAGAGTAAGATGATACCAACAGGTTAAAACAGTGCATGTTTTAAGACATGAATTTATGTATCACCTCTTCTGCATTAAGTCATTGTTTTCTTGACATTCTTTGGAATTTTTATACATTTTTTTTTTGCAAACAAGGGTTAGCAATTACTATACTTTCTGTGCTGTAAGAGTGCAAACAAAGGCAGTTTCTGTGGACAACAGAGTATGTTTCAATCTAATTTCCTGTGGAAACTTTCGTCTGCGATGTAGTCACATTAATTATTTTGAAATGAAATATTTTGCTTCAACCTCCAGCATATATTCGAATATGAGACAGCAGATTTCATTGAAATTTGTCCATTATGCACTACTTCTTGCAATAAACAGAAAATCAGTTTTATATTGAAGCCAAAAGGATTATTTCATTAGTCTCAAAAAGACATCTGTTTCAATTGCTTTTTTCCCAGTCTCTGGAAATCATTTTTCTAATTGGGATTCACTGTGAAAGGAAAATAAAAACACTTTTGCATAAGAATTAGAATTTAAGTCTTTGGATAACATTAATTTGAAAAGGATAAATAGAGTTTGAATGTTAGTTAGGAAAATGTCCCAAGCACTTCAGAATGATGAGAGATTTAACAGGTGAGAGACTCTACTTGAACCATGGTTAAGAATCTATTTGACAAGAGGTTAAACAAACAGCTGTCAAAGCTGGTCTAACTAAGCAATAACTTATGTCAGAAAACAGAAATCAGTTTATTTCTGTCCTTATGCATCTAAAATTGTCACTATCAGACATAAATTTCTACTTGTACTCAACATTAAGAAGATTCAAGCAATTTAGGAGATTCTGGGAAGGAGAGGAAGAATCCCTTTACAATTTCTGTGACCCATGATGATCCAGTAAAGCACTAAATATTTTGCTGCACTTTAAGCACGAGTTACATACACACCAAAGTGTTTTGCTGTATTGACACTCAGTGGCATAAGAGGTAATTAAATATTTAGATAAGGATCCTCAAGTATATAGCTAGTGAGAAAATATATTTACCTTTAGCAAAATTAGCATACCTAAATATGTATATGTGCGAGTACTGCAGCGTTGTTCACAATACAATGCAATGCTGTGCAGAAACAGAGAAGCTCAGAAAGAAGCTCAGCTCAAGTTTGTTGACAAACAGAAGACATGTGGAGGAACACTGGAGAGTGTCATGTGTAATATCCAGACAATTTCTATCATCTAAACAGCACTGCTGAATTTAGGAAGGTTCCTGTGCTTTAGCAACTGTTTGGCAATAAACAACTCTTCTGTGGTTTTACATATCACTTGAACAGCTAATTCAGGAAAGTGCAAAGAAATTGGAGATGTTTAAGCAAGCATAAATTTCCTTTAAGGTTAATGTGTTAATAGTTACACCATGGAGATGCCCTAATGTGAAAGGCTATGTAAAGCTACCCCAAAATATGCTTGGTATACTTCCTAACATCTCTGACTTGTAAAAGTATACAACAGAGCCAAAGACAATTAAAAACCAGCAATTTATGACATGAACTCTTGTCACTAAGCAATCACATCCTGAACTTGATAAAAATCCGATCCTGGGACAGAACTGGGTTATTTTATTATTCTTACTCAGAGGAAGCAGACTTTCCAAAGAAGCTTGAGGAATATGTGATATTATATACATATATGATATATATATTATATATATGTGATTTCCTCTTCAAAGGAGGAAACAGTTCCCTAAAGTTTTGTAGTCAGCAAACGTTCTCAAGAATGTACTACTGTTGTTATAGTAATACACAGTAAATGCAGGGAATTTTATTAAGTTTGTTTTTCATTCTGCTTCTAGGAGGAAAGAACCCTTAAAGGTTTTTTTTTCAGAATATTTACTGAAAACTATTTCTCAATTTATTTGTTTTTATGCAGAGTGAAAAGTAATGTCACTCTGAGTAGAAAAACTCAGAATATCAGAAATATTTCTAATTTCTCTTGTAAAAATAAATATTTATTAGCCACCCTATCTGAGGGAAGATGTTTTCTGTGTTCAGAGGAATAAGTAGAAATATGTTGAATTTAATGAGCAAAATGACATGCATGTAGGTACAAATCTTAGTTTCTATTTTATTAACCACACTTACCCCCACCCATAGCTCAAGAAGGACAAGTCTATCCCCACCTTAAAATTAAAGGTATCAAGTAGCCTACTTTCCTGGTCTTTTTTTTTTCCCTGGAATTATGGTATTCCAGGTTTGAAAGATTCCAAAAGGAAACAAATCTTATTCATCCTGATTATTCCCACATTTCAATAAAAATACTCTTAAAATCTAAGCTGCACTTTAGACCAATAAAATTTTAACAGACTTCTTAAACAATCAGCTTTTTAATTGAACAGCCATAAAAAAAAATCTTTTTGGCTTATTTTTGGCTGTATCAACCTAATTTCACTTAAGCAGCACAAATCAAGGTATGATTAGCTGTTCAAAGCATAATTATTCACACTAAAATAAATCTTGTTGCTGAGTACAGCAGCCTTTGACATCAATAATGATAACTGAAGAGGCAAATTCCATTGAGACAGCTCTACCTCTGCTGTCATTGAGGCATTAGAGAAAAAAAAAAGTGTGTAGCTCAATGCTTAATATGTATTTCAAGGTCACTCATTCAAATCCAAATGAGAAAAAGTTACTATTTTAGAAAGGTGATAGATCATATAGAGTAAGTCTTAATGTAGTGACTAGTACCAAGTGTTCCTGTGGGAAAATGAATCATGTCAGCTAGAAATTTGATTAGCAGTAAAGGAAAAACATCACAAGAATAAATGGAAGTGGAGAACACACTAGTGTTTTTATGCATCCTACTCAGGGAAACTACACCATAAATTCCCAGAATTTGGAGAAATCAGCTATAAATATGTTAACAGTAAAGTTATCAAAACTATTTGTATGAATTTTAAGTTGGAACCGGAACATCAATCACCTCTACTAACTTCAGTGGAAGTTGTGAGGGTGTTTACCAAGACAGGGATTTGCCTCACGATAGCTCAGAGTTTAATATAGACAAACATCCACTGGATAAAAAGAAATCATTAAAACCACCACCCACTCCCCCCCCCTCCTCTCCCCAAAGAAAAAGATCCTATATTTAATAGAGAGAGAATCAATCCCTGATTCCTTAAGAATAACTTAACAGTGGATTTGAGGTGGGGACCTTGTGGGGATTAAAAAAAAAAACAACAACAAATTCATAAATAGAGACCTGTTAAAAAACTGGGAAAGGAGAAAGCCAAAGAAAGAAAAGGGTTGGAAAAATATTCAGGGAATATTCAATTGAAAAGAGAGACTGAAAGTTTGAATTTAATACAAGAAATTTTGAGATTATAAGCTATTTATTAATTCAGAAGCCATGGCTGAATTTATCAAGCAGAAAACACTAAACTAGTAATAATAAATTATTACGTAAAGAAAATTATAATTTAGAGAATACTACATATAGATTTTTAAAAACAACTTGCCTGAAAACCGAGGAGTTTTTCGCTAGGCTTAATATGCCTCTGAAATTCGCATTCCACTGGTTGTATTACTTTGATGCCATCTTCATAAAAAACATAAAACATGTTCCCAATTCCCAGACCTTGGGGACAAAAACACATTGAAATGTATAAAATTAAATAATGACAAAGAAAATCCTTGTCTTGAACTAAAAACCTAATCACAGTTCGGTATGAGATCAATTTGTTAAAGCGTATAGTGGTAATACAGCTAAACCTATGGGATTTTTGTTGTAAAACTAAAGCAAAACTCTTACATTAT
>VZTN01009950.1:0-29718 GCA_013400515.1 Erpornis zantholeuca
CCTCCATCTGCATGCACAAAAATGTCTTTTACCTGGCTTTGCCACCAAATACATTCTTTCTATAGGAACTGCTGGAGTCTTCAGAGGATCAAAGCTACTCATTAAAGTCTGTGTTCCTGCAAATCTGATGTTTATACATTTCACTTTAGGCACATGAGTTGTGATATAAAGCTGATAAAGAGGGATGATATACTCCAAATTAAATGTGTTTATAGTAATGTATGTCCTTAAAGATTTCTACATAAAAGTTTTTAATGGACATAATTGGGGAGAAAGGAATGAAAAAAAAGAAAAGTATCATAAAGTGATGTATTCTTTCTAGTCTACCCTCTTTTTCTATAGCCTTTCCTTACATTTCAGTAAGTTTGTGATATTGAACATGAAAGAATTTATGTTTTTATATTTAAGTGCATTTTTTCCTAACTGTGCCTTTACTATGACTTTATCTTTTTGATAAAGAACATAAATAAAATAATCACGTCATTCCATTATTCTGAGCTAAAATATTTTGCAGCAAGTTAAATGCAGTAGAAATAATCAAAAAATAGCTTTCATATTAAATCCACTGTTTTATTCCTCTTTTAATAGTATAGCTAAGTGTAAAAGCTTCCAGATCCCCAAGACTTAATTGAAATTAGGCAGAATTTTAAAAAGGAGTAAAATTTGGAAGGAAATTGTCTTTTTTTAGTCAAGACCAAAACCTCTAACCTGGAAAACCATAAGGAAATTGGCTGGTATTTTTGACCTTAGAACTGGAACTCCTGTTCCCATCTGAAACACAGAGGTTCAAGGTCTTGAAATTCCAAAGAATACTGTCAGGAAGAGAACACTTGAAAGGCTTCCAGTAATGAATGAGATTACCAATTGTTTCACCTAACTTCCTTAAAAATTATGTTAAAAGATGAAAAGTGTTGTCTCCCAGGTAACAAAGATTGCGGTAGGTGAGACGGGAGATTCCACTGAGAGGGATTAAACCAAGTTCTGTGTCTTGCTTTTAAGTTTGAGGCTTCTCAAAACCCAGAATTCTCCAGAAACCTCTATCTCGCTTTCAGACTCTCTAAATTCCCATTCCTGGGAACACTACATAGCCTTCAGTGAGTTTGTAACTTCACTGTCCTAAGTTACACAGTGATATAAATATATATATTTGACCAGATATTCCATAGCACAGGGTTTTTTTTCCATCTTCTTCAAAAGCACCAGATGTGGAATACTGCCAGAGACAAGACACTGGATCAGGTAAACCTCATTCCCTGAGGTGAACAGGGAATTTTCTTAGGTACATCTCTATTCTCACTTTCTGTTTCAGAAAAAAATACTGGGTGCTGGTTTTCCCAAAGCCCTCAGTATTCAACTTCCTAATTATAATACTGCACCAAGATGAAACCACTTCAGAGAAGCAAAAGGAAAATCATAGCCAGAGAATGTTATGCAGATCAGTCATGTACAGAAGGAGATGTAGAACCTGTCAAAGCATTCACACCTCCAAAAACTGGGACTGCATTTAATGGGAGGAATTTCAAAACTGCTTCCTGAATATGTTAGACACAATTTCCTTCCTGAGAGAATTGAGAGAAGACTGAATATGCATGAGGCACCTAAATGACCTTCAGAAAAAATATAGGGTATGAATTCCACCAGGAAGGGCTCTTCTCTGATATAATTGCTGACTACCTACATCAATTTGTTCAAATGAAAGAGACAAGTTTGCAGGTTTTATGTTTGTAAAAAATATCTGAGATTTTCTTACATTCCTCAAGCAATATTTTTAAAAAAATCATTACCTGTATTGTCTCTGTCAAATATTCTGTTTGCATAGTTTGTGTTAAAGATAATAAAGATAATAACAAACCCAACAATTTGTTCTTCACCCTGTGGTATGGCAGGTGTGAAATTGGGTGAAGTTGGACCTATTACAAAGTGTTCGTCATTCCAGGCTGTTCAAAAGCTAGTGGACTCCAACAAAATAGCATCTGTACTGCCTGGTTTTAGAGCTGTTATCCCAAGAATTACATGCAAAAAAAGAATTTTCTAGTGGCCTGCTCCAGCCAAGAAAGGTTATGAGCACATGGCAAGGATGTAAAGCATACTTGATCTTACAGACTCAAATGAAAATTTATATCAATTGAATTCTTAATATTCTTGTTCTTGACCGGGAAAATCACTAAGTTTGATGCCATAAAACCATTTCCCGCCCCCAGACTGGACTGTGAAAGGCTGTGGGAAAAGTTCTTCTGCCTCACAGATCACGGAGGAATATAGTGCTCACTTGGGTTTCTGTCACTACAGGAGCCTCAAATATTGCTTTTTTTCTGTCTTGATTTAATTCCCGATTAATCTCTGAAGTTCTTTATTTGGAGTGGTTGGACTTGCAAAGAGATATTTGAGTGAAGTGTATCTCCTGTGACAAACCACAGATACGGCAAATGTATTTCAAAATTTCCTTCTGATCTGGGACTTCATGAAATCAAATTGATCACTATGAATCCATGAGGTTTGACCGAGCAATTTCTCCTCATCTTCATCTTTCCAGGCTCCTGCCAACTTGTGATCCTCCCTCCATTCACACATAGCACGTACCCAGTATCCTTGTTGGATACTCTGAGATGGCAGAGCACCAGATCAATAGCTTGAGGTGTTACTGCCTCAGGTAGCGAGAATTCACAGCCACCAACTGATTGGAAATAAGAATGGTCTCATTTGGGAATGCAGCCTATGTGACAGCCCCTGCCATGAATGCATCCTATTTTTCAACTTGTCTTGAAATGTTGCACACAATACTGCACAGTTAAAAAAAGAAGCTGTCTTCATGAAACACTGCTAACTTAAAAAAACCGCAACAAACTAATGGACTTGTTTTCCCAGAGTATTTGACAATGGAACAATTTCTGTGGAATTGATTTCTTAGATAGGGTGGATGCTTTCCATTTCCTCAAAAACCCTAATGGCTTAATGGTTTAAGCATTATTCATTCCTTTCTGGACTGGGCTGGTAACAGACTAGTAATATGAGATCTATCAAGATGCTAAAAAAAAAAAAAATCCTGTATTGTGCATTGTTTGAACTCTTAATTATGAATTCATTTGGGCTGAATAATATCCATGATATGCTTGGAGATTTTGATGTGGAAAACCCCATTAATAAAGAACAACATCTGAGACCTAGAAATATGCAGAGAGCTTTTTTTGCAATCCCCAGAGTACGGAAAGCCTTGAATGCTTACCAAAGAGGGTGATGCAAGTCTATTCTGTCTCCTAAAAACACTTCCTCTTTCAGATTTACAGTCACTAAGAACACAGAGCAATTTTGATCAAAAGAAGGAGCAGCAGCTGTAAGGGAAAAGTGTTCATTTCTGATTGCCTCATCTGGACTAGAAGGGGGTAGTAGAAAAATTTTATTACACCAGATGCAGTGGAGGGCTTTATTTCATTTAATCTGGAGAGCGGAGGAATTTGTCACATAGAGAAAATGAAAATAATCTTGTTCTTCTTGCCACCACCCAGGCATGATGGTTATTGGCTGAGTTCACAGAAGAAGCTGGAGTTTATGATGACTATTTACTAACTTTCTCCTGCATGACTGTCCTAAAAGAGCTGGTATTTTGCTACACTCCAGAGACATCTTCTGTTGAAAAGCTATTTTTGTTTGGTATTTGCTGGAGAGCATTTGTTTTGGGAATGTGAGCTTCTGGGATTTGTGGCAGGCTCAAAGTTTCAATTGTACACCATAGAATACTACTTTTTCCTTAGATCAGACTTAATGTTTAAGTTGGAATTTATTAAGACTTAGAACCTTCTGTATGCTGAAGCCTTTCTTGGCTGGCAATGTGCACTGATAGCAAAAAAAAAGCACAGATTTTGGGGTCTGGGTGGGTTTTTTTCATTCTGTAATCTTTCAGCAATAGAACATATACAGTGCCATTTATTCGTTTGAGTTAATTTTGAGGGTTGTATATCCTGTAATTATAGTTACACTGTGAATTCAATATTATGGCTCTGGGTGAAGTGCTTTTTGAGCAGGGACTTTGATAAATAATAAATAATAAAAACGAGTTTTTTTGACAGATAGATTTAAAATGCCCCTGTTTCTGATATGTTAACATCTTGCAGCTTCTCAGGACAAAGGGTAATATCTGGAATAGAAAGCAGAGGAGAATCAAGCTTGGTACTTAGCAACAAAGGAAGATCGTATTAAAAAAGGAAAAGGTATTAAACCCATTTTCTAAAATATAGAAAAGGAAGATCAAAAGTTATTCATTCCTTTTCCTCTGACAGGAGAAGGATAAGCTATAATTTGTATTTAATGGACTGGCAAAGTTATGACATATATTTGCCAACAATGCAGCCAGGAACTTGGGGCTCAGATCATGTCCCTTCAGGTGGAGTGTCCAATGCCTTGATACCAGGCTGCGTCCATTCCAAGCCATGAGAGAGGACACAGGGAGTAAGTATGGCATAGCTAGATAGAAAAAGGGCAAGTATGGCACAATTAGATATGAAAAGACAGTTGTGTGTCTCCAGTCTAAAAGCACACAGACCAGAAGTACCACACAAATCAAACCTTGCAAACATGGTTGACCATATACCAGATATCTGATATAATTCTGGAAAAAAATCAGACTTCATAATGATGAGTGTGTAACTGCCTTAAATATTTCTCAGGAAGTAATTACACAACACTAAGTGAAAAGAATAAATATTTTTGCAGACAGGTTATCTAGAAGCCAGACTCTTGACTGAATTCAGCTCTGTCTCCCATCAGCAGAAACGCTCTTACTACTCAATATGTTTCTACTATGCATTTCTCCTGTTTTCTGGTGGCTTGACTATAGGACTAGAAACTTGTGACAAAAATGACTGGTAAACCATAGGTAAAAATCTCTTTGACATACAAAAAAATACAGACTCCCACAAAACATGGTTAAACATAATTCTTTCTAACACCATTTTATCTCTCAATTTGCAAGAATAATCCAGCATTGCACTATTATTTTAGAGATGAAATCCTCTTTGTTATTATGGCTAATGTCATAGGAGTCACTTCATTTTTAGTATCTTTACAGCACTTACAGTCTGCCTAGTTTCTTTATTTTCCAAGTCCACAGAGGCAGAGCATGAATACAGGGGCTTTGTAAATACTCAGGACAGCTCCAGGACAGGCATTTGATGGACAATCTTGTCAGTGCTTTTGTCATTGGCTCTGCTTGCAAATTATTTTTTTAGACCCAGAAAGACAAATCTTCTCTCTTTGCCCCTTTTCACAGAGATGTCTAATTTCATCCATTAGGGCTTCTCTATGAGCATTTACTTCTTCCCACCAGTTATTATAGAGCATCTTTATTAAAAAGATCCGAGGGGATTATCAAGTGACTCCTTTCTTTTCAAAGAACTGAAAACTACCACCAACAAAATGCTTGTGAAATATGCATTCATGGTGCACAGTGTCGTGTGCTTGAGGAATTGCATCTACTTTCTCCATCAACTGCACAGAGAGCCAAAGCCTAGCAGGTCTGCATTATTAATGCTGCAAATCATGAGTTAGGGCCCTAAATATCTGAGCTGCCTACCTCTGCTTTAGTCACTAGAGTAGGCTGCCGAAATCCTTGTGTTCTGATAAACAGGCTAAAATGAAGTCATGATCTTGCTAGATTGAACAGAAAAGTTAGCAGTGTGCTCCTGAGAGCCTTTTCTGCTTGGCACGGGAGAACTGAGCACCTTTCCTGAAGAAAAAAGAAAGAAAAAGAGCATCAAAAAAAGCATACGGTAATTCAGTAATACCATTGGCTTTTGTGTGAAAAGCAACAACTACTACTGCTCATCCATAATTTGGTTATTTCCTTGTGCGGATTTCCATCACATCCATGTAAATATTTTTGTTATAATTTAGTGTATTTGTTAGGTATGCAGTTCACTATACTGGAAAGGGCTTCCTGCTAAGAATAGGACAATAAGAACAGGAATCACATCCTTTCCGGGATCATAGGCATTCTAAGTAACAGTCTTATACCCAATCTACCTTCACTGATGCCAAAACTTCCTTTCTTCTTTTTATGTATTCCCTTTCTCTCCCGTTTTGTGAACCACCAAAAGACACCGATGGTGCCAGGGAAGGCTCCTCTGGCGCAAATCCGCGCTGGGAAAAGGAGAATTCCAGGGGCTCGGGCGCCATCTGCTGCGGCCGCGGAGCAACGCGCGCCCCGGAGCCGGGAGAGGGGCATCGGTCAGGGGCAAGACACAAGAATAGGGGCATGGAGCTGATAAAAATAACCTTCTGTGGCCTGCACAACACTAATTGGTTCTTCCTTCCAGGAACAAAGCGTCAAAGCAAAGGTACTCAAAAAATGACCACCAGCGTCATGAACGAACAGAGAACCTTCAGGAAAAAGCAAATTAGCAATCTCTTCAGATGAGACAATTGATGTGATTCCAGGCTGTGGATGCACCGGTTCCCACCTTCATTTCTGCTGAGAACCTGAATGAAGGAATGAAACCACTGAAGAAGACTCATTACAGAGCCAGAAAAACTAATGCTTTTGTGCCTCAGTGAAAAAGAGAGGAGTTACAGAGAGCTAGTTCAAACAGAGAAACATCAGGCAGAAGGTTAGTTCAAACTAGTGACAAGAAGAGGTGTATTCCTTGCCTTGGGAGGACTCTACTTAGAAGTGGGTCTCCCGGGGTTGTGATATGTGGGTTCTCATTTCTCTAATTAGACATATCATCTATGGAGAAAAAAAGTGAAGCTGATTGATATTAGAGAGCATAAGAGGTAGACTGGAATGGGATTTCCAGAACTTCTACAAGCAGAAGTAAGCAGCTGATGATAAATCGTTTTAAGCATGCAGATAAAGATGGAAGAGACTCAGACTCATTTTGAATTGGCTGTCTGACATGCTTATAACTCTTTAATCTCTGGTAAACTGACCTGAGCACAAGCACTGACTCATAACTGCTTCCCACTCAGAGAGTCAGCCTTCTGTCCCCTTACTTCACATCTGCACCTCAGATACCCTCCTGAGAGTGGAAGAATCCCATACACCTTGTTCCAGTCTTCTGCCAGTGGATGAATTTCATTTTGCCAAGGAAATTTGCCTTATATCCTGTGCATGTAGAAGCAGCTTCCACGGCTGCCTCAGAAAGAGTTGTTTGTCCCGCTCTTTTCTGAGGAAAACACTTGTTTGTCTGACTAGCTTTTCCCAAGCCCCAAAAGATCCATTAGCAATCCTCAGGGGGTGAGTAGCAGTGCCTCTGCTTCATGATATCAGAGCTGATCACTGGCATGCTCAGCCCACCCTTCTGCACCCTCCCCAGCTTTATGGCTGCACAGCAAGGAACGAAACAAACCAAAGAAACTGAAGAAATGCATTGGGTGCTCCAGCTGCATGCTTCTTTATGATGCATTTAATCAAGGGACTGAATTGCTGGTTTTCAGCACTGATGGTGCTCTGCGTTTCCAAAAATAAATTTTTAACAATTGCAAAGTGAGCTCTCGGTACATATGAGTCTGGTTTATGCTATTTCACACAACTTCACATTTAAAAGCCTTACAAGACAGGTAGGTGGGAGAAGGTCTAAAAACATACCCTGGTTTGAAGTTGCAGGAAAAGAAAGTTCACAATTTCTAATGATATTTGAGTTGTTTATTTCAGGTGGATTTATATCTTTTGCAATTCACTTTCCATGGATAGCTTAGTAAAAACTTTAATGACAGACAAAGACACCAAAACAAAGATTGATTAAAAAGGAGTACAAAAAGTGGGCCTAATGTATTTTAAAGTGTCTGTCCCAAATGTCAGTGCTGAAAAAAATACTTTAAAGCTTGGTTTGAATATCACTCAAGTCTGTGGAGATCATTATAAAGGGTCTAAAACCAAGCTAAAAGGATATCATAATTCATGCTATTATTAATTTGTATCACAGTAACACTTAGGACCCTCATTTGTCATCAAAAAACTTTTTTGAGTAAGGGATCATACATAAAGAAAAAAACCTGACTCCCATATTAATGAAAAATAATCTCTGCTTGAAGATTATGTTGCCTACTTGCTACAAATTGCTTCTGATCAAGCTACAAGGCAAACTACTCTGCAGACACTGTTTGGTGAATAATGCTGAACAATGAATAAATTCTAGAAAATAGCAAGCAGAAATGCACAGCACAAACCAGATAATTTTTTCCTCATGCTTTGTTCATCCATCTCTCCTCAGCAGATACAACTGGGGCAGGTTGCCATGGGTAGTGTTGATTTATTTGATTAATAAATGTCCATTCACTTACTAAGCATCCACTGGAATAAAGTCTCCCTGTAATAAAAGTATTTTATATATTATGGTAAATTAAATTGAGTCTTTTAATGCCTCAGGCAGTAACGTATTTTTAGAAATCATGTTACCATCACATAATTTTAATGTAACTAGATCCATCTTCAAATAATTTCCAAAATAAAATTAGATAGAATTATAATGGGCTACATCTGGTAAGAGAAAAACCCTTCCATGCTAGGACAGTACTTTCAGAGCTTCAGGCATGATACAGGGCATACTCCATATCAAGCATGGTACAGAAGTCAAGCCATAAATCCAGTGCAACAGGATGTTTTAGCATCAAAAGCACTTGCAGAACTTACTGTCCACCACACCAAACTTTATCAAAGTAATCTCAAAATCTTTTACTTTACAGTGTCCTTTCCATAAAGACACAGTACTATACCACAGACTAGATATAAAAAAACACATCAACATCTTAAAACCAAAACATTTTAGAGGACGAAAGTTGTGTTGAAACTAATTTGCTACACATTTTACACATACAATACAAAACAGAGTTTTTACAACAACATATGGAAAGTATCTAAATCAGTAAGACAATGACTTTCATAAATCACTCCAGGTTCCAACTTTAAATTATGTCATATTCCCTCTCTCAAGGGATATCTATTGCATCTCATACAAACTTAAGGTTATGTGTACACAGTATTCCTAATTTTATAGAGAATGATGTCATATCAACACATAGAGCATATGTAAAATGAAGAGTAAACACAGTGTTACATGACCCTGACCAGATGAACCCACACACTCCCTATCACTTCCCTTAGGCTTAAGGGATTTTTTTTTCCATGATTTATTAAATAGATTCACCAAAACTTTGGGGGATTCCTCTTTAGGCTTTATTTTTGCAGGAGCGCACTGAGGGTTGCAGTGGCCAAGAATAATGTGGGACAGAAATCCCATTTCCCTAACCTCAGGTACGTAAAGGCCTCAGGCTCATACAAGACAAAGTACAATTGCCAATGAATACAATGAAGATTTATAGGATTTTGATCAAAAGTCTGTTAAAATTCAGTTAAGACAGCTGCTCATGGCTAGTCCTACCTTTCCTTCAGGTCACAGACAGGTTTACTGGACAAACCCAGTTTTTAGCATCAACCTTTTGTTTCATCTTCAAAAGCTACAACTATGCATAATTCTCTCCTAAAAATAATGTAAAAAGAGAGTATATGACAAGTAAATGCTCCAATTTTATCTCCTGTTTTCAATAAATATCTACCTGTTCACCCTGTTTGTTTGGCCTCAAGTGACCATCTCAAACTAACAGAACTTTACCCAGTGATTTTAGATAATAAAAATATAGTTTTAATATATTTCTAACAAATCATTCTTTGGTGAACTTTTAGTGAAGGCAAGATACAACAAAAGTAGAAATTGACTGTGCTGGCATACATATATTTGAATATTATATG
Organism: Erpornis zantholeuca; assembly: GCA_013400515.1. Taxonomy (NCBI): domain Eukaryota; kingdom Metazoa; phylum Chordata; class Aves; order Passeriformes; family Timaliidae; genus Erpornis; species Erpornis zantholeuca. The sequence goes on from VZTN01009950.1 coordinate 9,740, forward strand.
ATTTCAGCATTTTTATTGTTGAACATGGAACAAGAGTATAATACTTTCAAAGGATGCTTGACCTACTTTTACTACTACTACTACTATTACTACTTTAGTCATCTGTGGACTAACTGAACTTATTCTGGAATACTGTCCCATGATAAAAACACAATCTTAAAACTCAGCTCACATGAGGATCACAGTAGAAATCACATATCCACCTGTGTAGTTCAGCTGAATGTGGTAAAATAAACACTCTTTCTCCATCTCTCTAAGAAGAGATTTATGAATTAATGGTGTCACTGATTTGCTTCAACATTTAAACCTGTATGGTTCAGACCTCATTTGAATCTAGCAAACTCAGATTTTTTAAAGTGATGTTTGTTTAAAACAAACTGCAGAAATTTTCCACATGACCATTTTTACTAAAATGTTACCTGTTTATTTCCAGTGACCCGGATTTGAATCCAGTTTTAATTTGAAATTATTACATAGTTGCCAGAATTTAAAGAGAAAGAAATGAGCTCTCTGTCTGCAGTCTAGAGATTGTTTTGGTTTCTGACCTGAGACCAGAGATTCTCATAAAATAGCATTTGTCCTCCTTTTCAAATCCCAGGCAAAGTTAAGAACATCAAAGCTCAGGAAATAAAATTACAATATTCAGCTTTAAATTAAGATGAATTTTGAATGTACAGTATATAGGCGAAGCACAGCCACACTGCAATAAATTCAGATCAATAAACCACAAATATATAGTGCAGGTAGCCACAAAGAGAAAGAAAAAAATACCAGTTCTATTTCCTAAGCAATATATGGTATCCTTTACTTTACTGGCAGTAAAAAATGTGGGTTCCTCCAAGTGTGACATTACCTGTCTCATATATTTTCAGAAACACAGATCAGCTTTCTGGAAGCAATCAACAGCTTCAGTGGAAATTTCATGCCATCTCCCAGCAGAAGTACACAGGTGAGTGAACAGTTAGTGGATGTAAAACCAGCCACTTGGAAATAAAACTTCTTGTTCATGCAGGTGCATATAAATTATGTTCTGAACCTTAGCTTTGACATTCATCCTACAGATCTGCCTCTCTGTTTTTTGTATGTAGAGCCAAATTTAATTCCTTGGATAACTTCCTTTGCCCTCATTAAACTGTGTCAGCTTACACCACAAAGAACAAGGTAAGGAACAATTTTCCCCTTTTTAATGTAACACAGGTGAATTTTTCTATATATAATATCATTCAGCTATATATATAAACTGATTAAGTAGCTAAAATGTAGCTGTTGGCTTTACATTGCTAAAGGGTACATATATAAGAAACAACATATGAATTTTTTAATTGCATTTAAATTATTGGAACGAGAAGATTCTTATTTAAGTCATGACTAAATAAAATTGCTCTGCTTTTCTGATGTCTGTTTCCCTTCATTGAGACAAGCCACATGAATGCTGCTAAATTTATCACTTCTTCTTGGAATGTCTCATTTGCATCCTTTACTGCTGATGCATGTGCCAGAAAAACAGGATGAGGACTTTCTCCACCAGCTCCTTCACTGCAGTCACCAAGTTCCCTGAGCAACCTCACTTCCTCCCCTAAAGAGGAGGGACCAGAAAAATTCCTGGATGTAACAACTGCAAAATGCCTTTCCAACACTTTATAAGAAGGTCATTCCAGTAATTTCATAGTCAAAAGGTAAGAATTTCCTTTAAACCACAACCCCAACATTGGATTCCTGTAACAGAGGGAAGAAAAGGAGCCTTTCCATTTAAAGTATCTCTTGTCTAGACTGTACCCAGAAGATGATATTTATCACAAAACAGATCAGACAAACAATTTTTAACTCTAGGACACTGAAAAATCTGAAAGTTTGGAGTTGGGGATGTTATTTGAAAGTTATACTCTCTTTCTTCTTTCTCTCTCCTCTTTCCTATTCAAAGGATAAAGAAATCAGAGATTAAAAAATTCCTAAGCAAACAAGCCCTCAATGGGCACAAAGGGCTATTTCCAACAATATTAATAATTTGGATATATGTGCAATGTGTTCAAGAGGTTTCCTGACACACCTGGTGAAAAATACAGTCTTTGCCATGCCTTAAGTAATTTTTTAATATTTTTGTTGACTTTCCATTATGGAAGTAAATTATATCATATAACCAGCAGCTCAGCTTGCAAACCTGTCACTGAGTTATTATTTCCCCCAAGAATCACAGATGATTCAAGTGACCAAAACCAAATGTACTGCATGGTGTTTAACAAAATAGCCCAAGTTCTATAGTTTTTTCGACAAACTTGCAGGACAGTTACCACATGTTTAGTTTTTGCTGAGCAGTGGGTATGATCAGAAGCATCCGTACCCATGGACACAAACTCTTGTTTCCCAGTGAGCATCAACCACCACTGCCAGCAACTTGAGTGCCTCTGCCATCTAGGACAGTCTGATAGGGAGAATATTTTCTTAAACTGAAGACACCCAGAAGTAATATTGCTGCCCTGTTTTCCTAGACTTGTTTTCCTCCTCCAGGGTCATGTGGTGTGTAGTGCTGAAGAAGACCAAGGACAAATTTCAGGCAATCATTGCTCATTGTCTCAAACAAAACAAAACAAAACAAACAAACAAAAAATAATCAAAAAAAACCCCAACAAACAAGTTTTCTTTTAAACACAATAACCCAAAACTATAAAGAGAAAATGGTGGGGACTTAAAATGCCCCCACACAGTCCATTGTCTCTCTTAAAATAAATGTGAAACACAAAATATCACATTACACATTCAAAAAATAACCCTCTTGACCTCATACTTCTGTGCTACCTCGGGCCATTGACAAACATCCTCATAAACCACCCCTCATCAGGAGCATCTGGCAAGTTTTACAGTTCTGTAATAAAAAGAAGAACGGGTTGATCGATTTACTTGACACTTAAAAATAAATCTAATTCACCCAGGGATTAACAGCAGAATTTTTAGGTCAAAGAATTTCACCAGCAGAGATATACAAGACAAATACTGGCAAATCAGATTTCTAATGAACCCCTGGTCCTAATTTTCACTACAGAGAAACTACCATATCTAAAAACACAGATTTACTTGAGTATCATAGGATCAAAAAAGGTTTCTTCAATGGATGGTTGTTCTAGGTAACCCAGATGAAATCTGTTTTAGTCTTTTTTTAAACCCAGGTTTTGCCAGAAAGTTAAAAGGCTCATTAGTTAGGCATGTGACACATGCTCACTGAAGTTGCAGCCTCTTGACAGCCTTCTTGGAAATAAGTCAACCTCATGTGAACTTTGGATGTAATTAATGTCTTATTATACCTAGAATTGCAAACTATTCAGTAATTTTTGTCATTTTAGTCCCAAAGTGGCATTTTAGTAAAAATTAAAAGCATTTCTTAACAAAAATGCTTAGGTAAAAAAAAAAAATAGGGCTGATAATGCATTGTTCTTTAAAATCTACATCCTTTAAATGTAAAACAAAATCTGGATATCTGTAGTTAAGCTCCTTATCTGTCATCCTGTAACTTCACTGTCCTAATGTTTCAAACTGCTTATGTCAAATCTCTTTGCACTGCAGACAAGACAACGCTTCTCCAGCATCTGATTTCCACACTGGACAGGAGACTACTCTTCTTTGGTGCCTTCAAATATTGAAGACAGCATGATGTCAGGAGCCATCCTGCTCTGGTGGAACTAGTATGGATGGGACAGACTAGAGTCTGACATTGCACTCAGTTTGAAGATGCATGATTCTGCTGAACTTCTTTAACTGCAGGCATAAAGCATTTTCAAATAAATGAAGAGTAAATCTCTGCTCAAACCTTGGATATCTTCATCTAAATGCCAAGAGATTTCAGAGCCAATAAGAAAAAACGTGCCAGAGTTAAATAGAAATGAAACTGGCTACATAACTTGTGTAGCTTTTGAGTTTTTCTCTCACTGTCTTTGCTGCTGATTGCTACCATTTGGTTTCAGCTGCCTTGGGCACTGCTCTGTTCAGTTCAAAATTAATTCTCACAGTGGCCAAAATTCTTCTGTACTGGGGTCCCCAGTCTGTTTTGAGATCCAATACATTCAGATCATCATCTGCACTTTTTACTGCTATCCAAACTAGAACAAACCTCTGGATATTTTGAGATTCACTCATCACCATGTTATTAATTCTTACACACTCAGTGTTACCAGTATAAATTAAACAAACTTATTGTTATGCGTACCCATGAAATACAACATAAAGTAAAATGCAGAGAACACAGCTGCACTCACTTTAGTTCTAGGGCTCTACACAGTTTTGTCAGATTTGATGAACTCTAATTACATAGAAATATGCTTCCTCTTGTTCACGGCCAGAAATCTTGCCCACATGTGCATGTGTCTTTGTAACACACTGCATTAGGGGACAGAAGGTGGATGACAGCTTTATCTCTAAACTATCTGTCCCAAGAGCTGAACAGTGGTTCATATCACATTGCAAGTTTGATAGAAACAGCATGACCTCCCAGCCTAGTGGTAACATAGTATTTACCTCAGATTTCTCAGCTATAAGCATTAAGTAAAAAAAAATCCAACACCAATCTTTTCATTTTCCATTATTTTGCCATGCTGAGACATGGGGCATGATACCATGTTGCTTCAGCAAGGAATGTTACACACATAAACACAAAGCAAAATGCAATTGGTAAGTAGGACATGGAACACAGGGAAGCCTGGTCTGGCATGGGGAAAGCCCAGCTGAACAATCAAATTACTTTTGTATCAAAACCGATCCCAGAAGAAGATCCCAGACAGGAGTATAGCTATTGATTAACTCACTAAGCCAATCATGTCATGTTAAAGCATGGTAGGCTGGTCAGCACCCAAAAGGCCTAAAATTGTCCTCTGCTCAGCTCCTCTCTTGCCTGTGGGAGCAAGGCACACATGGGAGCAGCAGAGGAGGCAGTGTGCCCCATTCCCTGCTGCGGGCAGGGCAGTTTGTGGAGGGATGTGGGCAGCAAGGCTGGGAGCCACGCAGGATATCTAGGTCAGAGACACCCATCAGCTTCTTCACACACATGCAGAGAAGCAAGTACATGGCACTGACATGAAGAGCACTTCAGAAGTAAACCAGCAATTTAGAGAGGAAAGGGAGGGAGCTGGTTTGGGATAGAGGTTTTCCGTGTGTTTGGTGTGTTGATGTTTAACAAGTTTGTTTACTTGTTAATTGCTTCACTTCATATCTATAAAGCAATGATTTAATATTCCTGTATTGTTAAAACATCTAAATCTGTTGACTTCTAAGTAGCAGCATCAATTTACTCTGACAAAGAATTACATAAATCTATTTTTATTAAAGCTGTAGCAGCTGAGCTACAGAATTCCTCTGTTTTCCTGTGATCTTATTCTGATCCCTCACTTCTGGCTCATTCAAAGTGTGACCAGTCTGGAGTTTGTTACTCTCTTTCTACTTCTAACTAAAATTATAATATTAATCATAGTCAAAGAGAATACTTTTGCAGAAAGTAAATGCAAAAGACTCTGAAGGTCTAAAAAATGTTTAAAAAATATGGTAGACATGACTTTATCATCTAAATTTGGCATATTTTTCTATGTTAGCTTATTGACTCAGACATGGAGGCTATTGCTAAAGAAAGTGGAAGCAGGTTGGAAGAAGGGATATCATAACTGCAGACACAAAAACTCGTTTCACTCTCATCAAATTTTGTGGCAGGGATTGCTTTGACCTTGAGGCGTTGCCTGTACAGTAAAAGTGGACTGAAAGCAACCGAGACTGGTTTAGACCTAAAAATGTTAGGTTATCTTCATTGGACCATAAAAAATAAACAATTGGAAGACAGAACCTTGTTGTGAAAGGAACACAATGCAATTCTCATAACCTCACATTAACTTTATGCAGATTTCACAAATGCTTCCTTTCATTTTTCAGCAATATTAAATATGCAATAAATTAAAACAGATATTTGGAGGTGCTGGCATTATTTCATTAATGTATCCATTAACAGCATCTAAAAAAAAAAAAAGACTATTTCTGGTTGTATTTCATCCTCTTGAAAGAAAATATCAACATTTTTTAGGCTTAACATAGCTTTTTCTCAGCCTCTCATAAGATCAATGAAAATGATGATGATAATAATAACAGTAAAAATAAAGCTTACCCTCATTTTTTCTTGCTCCTCCAAGCTAAAAGAAAATATTACATTAGCCTCTTCCTGAACTCTGTGGCTGGTGAAAATAGCCAGGACATGCCTCTAAAATTTTTTTCCTTACAACTGGTGCACCAACAATACTTTTATGGTTGTAATAAATTGTTTTGCCTGAGAGAGTTTTAATAAGAATAGATGTCCTTCCAATTTTATTGTGGATAGCATACAGAAAACCTCCTTCATTCTATACAAATTAGGTTTTTTTACAAGTAAGAAACTTAAGGTTCAATAACAAAATGAAGATATGTTCCTTCACATATTCACAAGACAAACATTTTGGAAAAATATCCAAATAAAACTGGAAACACATCTATTTTTCAATGCTATTTATAGATACAAATTAATAGGCACCATTCGAATTACTTAAGCCTTCTGTATGATCTGTGTCTAATTTAAAACCTAAAATCACTAGCTTTCCAACTCAGCTCTTTTCCATTCCTTTGAATGCAGTACCCTGCTCAACTAGTCAGAAACTGAGCAGGAACAGTGACTTATTAGTGATTTCTAAAAGATAACTGGCAGAAAGATTAAAAAAAATTCACAACCAAACTCATTGTCAGAGATAGATGCAGGAATTCATTCTTCATTGTTTCAGAATGTTGTGGTTCATACTAAGCTCTCTTCACCCAGAGATTTTCCTTCTCCATCTCTTCTGGGAAAAACACTCATTACCAGCAATAGCTTTTTCACAATATGTAGTTACATTAAAAAAAGAAGGAAAACAAAACCCTAAGAAATGTATTTTCCTTTCACAAAATGAAGAAGAAAGGTGGAAAACTCTTACCAATTTTGATTTTTTCAGTGTGTTTGCATTCTGTAACAGAAATTACGTGGACTTGATTGTCTGAGAACTAAAATACAGTGGAAATTCATAGCAGGACATTCAGAATCACTAGCCACTTTGGGAAATCAAGAAAATGCATTCAGCCCCTCCAAAGTAAAACCAGTAAGAGAAGACAGTGCAACTGCAACTAATCTGAGACATCATGATTATTCTTTCTAAGGTGCAACCCTTCCATTCAAATTCCCAAGAGGGAATTACTCATGAGGATGGATGCAAAGAATTTTTCCATGATTGGATTGCAACAACCTGACAAAGACTGCATTGTGGCTGCCTAATCAATTATTTATCTGCAATATAATCATATAGAAACAATAAGTGTATCTCTCAGTATTACAAGAGACATAACAGACTCACTCTCAGGAAGAAAACAGAAGTAATTTTTGGCATTTGAATTTGGTTTTTACGTTTAGTTAACAAGGATAGTAATTTTTATTTATATATAGATATCTCCAGAGCAGACTTTTAAAAAACAGATGGCCCTTTTCCCAATGCTACTCTGTTAAACCAGTATATTCCAACAATAAAAACACAATGTTTAGAGCAACTGCAACAAAGTCAATGCTTCCTTACCAACTTCCTGTGGGATCTGAACTAAGAAAAGTCACAGTGCTGCCACTATTAACATACCTACTACAAACAGATTGAATACCAGCAGTGAAAAATTGCCAGAAGAACAGCTTTTCTTTTTTCTTACCATTCATTGTTGGAATGTTGTTTCACTGCTCAGAAAATGGCTCATGGTACCTTTTTATCTTTGTATTAAAGTAAGGACCTACTTTATGGAGTTCATCTCATCTTCTAGAGCCACATGCTTTTTTTGCACAAACGAAAAACAATTGTATACAATGAACACTGCAGCCAAGAGTGGTAAAGCAACCTCTGGGAGATCCAAACTGTGTAAGGAATGGGACCATCATTGCTCCAGTGCAGAATGCTATCTCATCATTGCTCTGGTGCTACCTCACCTCCAGCCTGTCACTCCTTATGGTTGTTATTTTATCCATGGTTCTACCCTTTTCCCAATGCTGAACGAACATAGCTCCAAAAGCTCCAAATTTTATGCCAGACAGAATTCCCCCCAGACCTAATGAAGGCACACCTGGAGAATGCATTTAGCTGCCTTGTCTTTCTCACCTTTCTTCCCCCTCTGTCTCTCTCTTACAGTTCTGTTCTTGCTGCGTTAATCCCTTCTTCCCGGGCTGCACATTACATCTGCTGTGCTGTCCTTAGCCTAAGAACATTCTATTTTCAGCAGCTTCCATCAGGCCAAACCTCAGCTGAGTACAGGCACAAAGGAGACTGGAAAGTGAAAAAGCAAGAGTGTGAATACTAAAGAATAGCTTTCTGGTAGTATAAGGCCAGAAAACAGAGAGCAAGAAAACATTCCAATGAGACAATAATGAAGAGAGAAAGATCTGGCAAGGGAAAAAGAGAAAAAAACCCTAAAATATACTAATACCTGATCTTATTTCATGGTCATAACGGGCAAATTTGCCAAGGATGGTCCTTTTAGTGACTATTCAGACATTGCTGAGCAGTTGAAAACTTAGTATCTGGTTGGATTAAATGGGGGGGGTGGGGGATTGTTGTTAATTCTCAGTTAAATTTTGGCATTTTAACCTAACAAAAAATTAAGACATATTAATTTAGAAAATAATAAAACAAACTATTTAACCATGCAAAAAATCAAAATACTATGTTTTGGGAGTATCTACTAATATTTCCCAATATTTTACACTATTTACAAAGTCATAAGAAATTAAAACAGGAAATTAGAAGCAAGAAAGGAAAACCAGACATCTTCAACTGAGACTTGAAAGCAAAGAGTATACAAGAAGATGAAAAATACAGTTGGTAATATTCTATCAAAAGAGTATTACATGTGAAACTATTGAACCAACATATCACAATGGGGGCTTTTGGAAGCAAAGTTATAAATGTGGACTGTAAAGAATATTCTTTTGCCACGAGCAAAGAACAAAAAAGAGTAGAGTGTTTAAAAGATGGATGTAATGAAACCATCATCAGTTTAGACTGCTGCCTTTTTATCATCTATTGCTTCAGAAATCAAGGCTAATGTGAAGCAACATTTAGGAATTAAAAAGAAAAAATATTTCTAATGAGTCTTCAATAGATGGTAAAATTATATCTTTTTTTTGATTAATCTTGAAATCTTGATCAGTGCCAAAAAATCCCTGAAGGTGTCATTCACTATGCAGTATACAGAAGACAAGATATCAGCAGTCCAGACATCTTGAGAGAATTCCAGGGCATAAGAAAGAAACTTAAGTTTATTAACTTAATATAAAGCTAACAGTTGTCATCTGCCTTTTTTAATTTTCACATCTAAATATATTTTACCATGACTCTCAGAATCCTTGATAGTGAATCTAAGACCTCTAAAAAGTGATTTTTTTCTTCTTAGTCCCTCTTTGCAGGCTGCCTTAATACCCTTGTGTACTGTTGACAGCTACTGAACTTACAAAGGTAACAAATACCAGTTTATAGCATTTTAGAAAGGAATACTCTTAACAAAGACATGAAGAATTCCTTCTTATTGCAGAAAACAAAACTGCATGGATGACACAGATACAGACTCTTACAACATGTCTGATTTCATTCCATATCACATTCAGCTTATGTCTTGAGCAAAAGAAAGGCACTTTAGAAGGCTTAAAACCAAAGTGCTTGTGTCAGTATTAGAAAAAACATCAACATGCATTACTCATGTGGGGTTCTGCACTACTGTCACTCATGTAAGCCTTGTCTACACACTCCAGAAGTGTGGATGATGATGACAGTAGGTGTAGTAAAATACAGCAGTTACAAGGATGACAGGCTCTCAAGACAAACAGACCTGAATTTCCTAAATTAACCTGCATCATCTCAGACTATATTAATTTCTTTTGTAGGAAATATAAAGTGATGTGTTTTGGAATATGACATGCAGGCCATACCTACAAAAAGGACCAACATTCAGGAGCAAAGGGAAGTAATGAAAACCAACTCCTGAGAGCTATGCTGTGATTTAAGAAACTTTCAGATGTGCTAAGAAGGGTATTCAAGGGAGAGACAAGACAGGATCTCAGCTCAGCATGGAACAAAGGACAGGGGAGCACCTCATCCACTACTGGTATCCAGGTGATCTCTACATTTTTCAGAGTTGTTCATAAGGGCATAAGTAAAACTGAAAGCACCTGCAAAGTAGAACACAGCTAAGAGAGAACACAGCTAACATGCCAAAGGAGAGACTTATGGCCAATTTTAGCACATCATACAGTATTTCTAGCCACTGTTCTCTGAGATCTAGCTCCATCCTACTCTTAAGTTTTTCTCAATGTGAGTTCAGAAACTGCTGACCATGTGAATGACTTACTGACCTTCAATCATGCCCATCCCTGACTCTGATGAAGGCCTTTCATATTCAAGATTTGCAAAACACTGGGGACAGCTTATCTATATACTGGTGTATAGGCACATGTTTACATATATTTGCATAATAACAGAAAGTGCCAGAAGGCAATGCTGAACAATGCCCATCAAACTTTGTTCAGGAATGAAAACTTCTTTGTTCTAATCCAGGTTAAGACACCTAATTAAAAGGTTCAATTTCAAATTCCTGAAGTAAAATTAAATTATATTAAAATTAAGTATCTTAATCAGATGCCTGCATCTGATTAGAGAATCATTTAGTTTGGAAAGACCCTTAAGGTCATCAAGTACAACTGTAAACCTAACGCTGCCAAGTCTACCACTAAACCATCTCACTTAGTGCCAAATCAACATGTCTTTTAAATACCTCCAGAGATGGTGACTCCACCACACTCCTGGGCAGCCTATCCCAATGCTTGACCACCCTTTCAGTGAAGAAATTTTTCCTAATATTCAACCTAAACATTCCCTGGTGCAACTTGGAGCCATCTCCACTTGTCCTATCACTTGTTACCTGGGAGAAGAGACCAAACCCCACCAGCTACACCCTCCTTTCAGGCAGTTGTAGAGAGTGATAAGGTCACCCCTGAGTCTCCTTTTCTCCAGGCTGAATAACCCCATCTCCTCCAACTGCTCCTCACAGGACTTGTGCTCCAGACCATTCCCCAGCTCTGTTGCCCTTCACTGGACTCACTCCAGCACCTCAAAGTCTTTCTTGAAGTGAGGGGCCCAGAACTGGACACAGCCCTTGAGGTGTGGCCTCCCCAGTGCTCGTGTATTTTGTGACACCACAGACACAACCAGACTTAAAACATCCCTTCTGCTATCCACCATTTGCTTCCATTTTCACAGGTGGTCTAGAACATGAACCAGGATAATAATTCAAACGATCATTTCTCATTCATCTTGCTGAAAATAGCTGGATGGAAGGGGACCAATCACATTGCCTCTGCCCTTCATGCAAAGACTAATAAAAGAAGAAAACCTCTTACATTACTGTGCCAAATATTATTTTATAATTTTCTACAAAGGAAAATGTAAGAGAATAAATGCATATGCTAACGATACAATGCATGACCTCATTTGCAGTGCATTAGGAAAAACATGTCCAGCAGCCTATTGTTTGGACATGTGGGTCACATTGACTTTTTGACTGCTTATCAATAAATGACAAACAGCAGCCTGCAGATAACATTTGCTTCTTTCATTCTCCAGCTAATGGAAAGCATTCCCTGTAAGTACTTAAAACATAAGAATCTTGAGGAACATAAAAGGCTTCTCCTACTGCAGGATCTGCTTTTAAATTTTATTTTGTAATCTAAATGCCCTGATATCTGACATGCAGAAAGCAGAGAAAATATGAACATTTCTGACAAAACATATACCAACTAAAGAACATCCTTATTAGGGAATTTGTCTGGGGTCTAAAGACATTCCCATCTTCTAGACTATTTTTTCAATTTCCAGAGTGTACAGATTTACCTACATAAAATAAAAAAAGGTTAGCAACTTGCAGCTCATATGCATTGTTTGGCATCATTTTTTCAACCTGTGGCCTGAGTTGTGTAAAGATGTCAGTGCATTCAAAGAGGATTAGTGGGAATCCTTCTAATTTTTCAGCTTCTCTAATGTTCCCTTTTGAGCCTGTTACCTTTTAACTTCATATTCTGTGAACAGAAATACATTAGGATAAATCTGGTGGTCTTCCAAAGAATACACCCAGTGCTTTTGGCACAAAGCAGATTGCAAAGTTAGTCAAATGAAAAGGAGATATGGTGGCTGTTTTTCATTCCTGCCCAGATGAGGTGAAAGAAGGAGTGACTGGAATCCACCTCTTCATTTTATATTATGTTTCTTCTTCTCATCAGCTCAGTTTCTGACAGTTTGGGAGAATTATAACTCTTTTCACCATGCCATCATTTATAGAACAGTTCTTTTATGATGATTTCTACATATTATACTGAACCTATGTTGAGAAATATATTTATTGTAATAAACTAGTTGCAACTAAGAACTTCTTAGTGATACAGTAATAACACTTTCTTCCTTAAAGTACAAGCCTTTACTACTCCAGCTAATGGAGAAGCCCAGACAGCATGTGGCAGCTACACAGTTTTATCCAAGCCCAGCCATAATTTCCTCCTGGTTAACAGAATTTCAGTCTCAAATATCAGTAATGCCATGCCTTTATGAACATAATAAACTAGATTTCATTCCTCATATAAAGGAGGAAAGTTTTGTTTATTTTCTTAACATAAAAAGTAATATTCCAAGGCTGTCTCAGGACATTTAGTAATGACCTAAGAAATTAAGTTTGGACCTTTAGTGCAGAAAAATCCTGTATTTTGTTTAGATTCAGTTGCATTTTCTTTCCAACCGACCTCAGTCAAATTGCAGTATCAAACTTTTTATTCCTCAGATCCTGTCTGAGTTTTCTAAGAATCTGTAGAAGGTTAGAGTCTTATAGGACATACCTGGCTGGGCATGAAAGCAGGAGGGAGAAAAGGTCAGCAAAAACACCACTGCAGATTTGCATTAAGAAATTTATATCTGTCTTCTTCCTGTGGTTTCTATTCAGCACTAAAAATGTAACTCTGCATGGAAATAAAAGGTTTGTCAAAATGTTTTGCTGTTACTAAATGAGGTCTGATTTGCATCTTCTGATGAAAGGTTTTATTAGCATAACACTGGAAAGCTAATGAAACCAACAGCAGCAAAAGAGAAAAGTGTCCTGACAACTTTATGTTTGTTAATGACAAACAGAAAGAACTGCATGATTATTGTCAAACAAGCTCTGGGGCTGATTCAACTCCATCTGATGTCTACTAAATTTCAGTATTTGACTTCAGGAGGATTGTTATTAAGATCCAAGTGTGTTGCATTGGCAGATAATATAATTTTAAAAACACTGTCAGATTAATTGGCTGTGACCTACATTTGGTAAACTCATTTTGTACTTAATTCTATTCTTCACTTACCTTCAAATTACCCCTTCCTTTGAAATGCTGTATTGGGCTTACATAGCAAGGTTTTGGTAATGCAGGGCTAGAGGGAGGTACAGGAGTACAGGGTTGGCCTCTGTATGAAGATGCCAGAAGCTTCCCCCATGTCTGACAGAGCCAACGCCAGCGGGCTCCAAGACAAACCCACTGCTGGCAAGGCTGAGCCATGCCAGGGATGGTGGCAGCACCTCTGGGATAATGTATTGAAGAAGAAGGAAACAAAAGTTATTGCACAGAAGTTATTGCAGCCAGAGAAGAGGGGTGTGAGAACATGTGAGAGGAACAGCCCTGCAGACACCGAGGTCAGTGCAGAAGCAGGAGCAGGAGGAGCTCCAGGTGCCAGAGCAGGGGTTCCTCTGCAGCCCTTGGTGCAGACCATGGTGAGGCCACCGTGCCCCTGCAGTCTACGGAGGTCCACAGGGGAGCAGAGATCCACAGTCACCTTGGGAGGGACAAATGTGCTCTGGTAGACTCTGGTAGAATGTAAGACCAGCAACATGGGGACACATCAACCATCCATTGAGCCCCTGTCTCCAAAAGTGGCCAGACACATGACAAGAACCCAGCAAGCAGCTCAGAACACGGCTCCACAGAATGCTTTCAGCTGCTGAAATATTCCTCAGGTTCAGAGACCTCACAGGCAGCATTTTCATGAGTTACATTATGGTTTACAGCAAATAATGACGACTCACTGACCCTGTTGACTAACACAAGTAATCTGCTCTGTGATTATGCCAAGAAAAATTTTGTCCTTTACTACTTGCATGGTACAGACATCACAAGCCTGGATTTGATGTAGCTTCTTCCATTATAAGAGAGTAAGGCTTATTCTCAGGCACATAAACTCCAATCTAAATGACATTCTAAGCAAGTCTATATCACTGCAATGAGAAGTTTTCAAGGGAGAAAAGAAAAAAAAACCACAACCACATAAAGCATCACAGTAGATTAGAATGTTTCACATCTCAATTTTACACTTAATAATCTATATATCTTTGAATTTGCTAACAAAACCAACAAAAAATATGAAATACTACATTGATCTGGGAAATATTCTGAATATTAAAAACAGAGATATAATTTACAAAAAATATTTTTTAAATTTATTTGTAAATGACAAAATAAATGTGGAAGGGGAATGGAAGCTAACTCAGTATAGTTATATAAAAAATAATTGATAACACCAACAGTCAACTCAGAGAATGTTTTCTCAAAGAGAGTTAATGTTATTAATGTTATTATGTAAATATATTGCAATAGGGTCTGGAAGAGCAGCTGAGAACATGGCCCTACAGTATTACAAGTTGTGGAAAAACAAAATAAAACAAAACAAAGCAAAACAAGGAGCTTGAGTTCAGTCCCCAAAGAGTTCTTTCTCTGACAGCAAAGCAGGAAAGCATGGCATAAAGTTATATCATGTCAAGGACCAAAGAGGTGCTCCTCTGCTGTTAGTTATGTAAAAAGTCACAGCTGTTAACAATGTGCTCTTATACTGTGCCCTTTACAGTTACACTACTAGAAAAATATAATTAAATGGGAGAGAAATTAAAATATTATAATTATAAAAAAGCAACAATAATTCGAATATTAGAAGTAGGGTATGATTAAAAGGCCTTTTCGAAGACTGGCAGCGAAAACTTGGAAATTGGAACTGAAAGAAATATCAGGAGTATTTTTCAAAGGCAGAGAGAAAACAATTATGTATGATTAATATGAATGCAATGTCACCCACCTTCAAGGGTAGATATCTACAATTTTAGCCCATCATAAAGGGATTGCAGTGTTTTGTCCTTGTGCAATAAGATCAATTTCTTCATGTCCAAGAGTAGGAAATGATAACCACTTTACCAGAGAGGTAGCATTTCCTCATAGGACTCCATCACTGGATTAAAGAAAAAAACCATCAAAATATTGCAGGATCTGCCTCAATCCCACAGGAAATCAATCAGAACTTAAGTTAATAGAAATTTGCATTTTTCAAACCCTACTACAGATTTCTTTTACTATGCTTATGTGTATTAAAGCAGGTATCAAGAAGCTCTGCTTAGTTGTCTGTTATACAAATGATATATAATTGTTTCATGCCTAAGTAGTTTTAACTCACTTTGCAAAGAGGTATTTTGCTTTCAGAATTTTGTTGATCATAGATTTGGACAGTGGTTTAAAGAGAGATGGTTCTTTGGAGTTTTACTGTAGTAGTTTTTACTTCTTCTAAGCCAGGTCCTAATTTTTCTGCCAAAACATGCAATTATTTAAAAAGTAGAAGAGCCTGACTTAAACTTGTGTCCTCACTACTGACTTCCCAAGTGGGTATCACAGTTAGACACTGGAGGTTAATTAAACCAACAACATTGCAGCAAGTGGAAAGTTTGCTTATCTGGTACTTGTCAGCATGTATATAGTACAGCTTTCCCCTCTGCCAGGAGCCCTTGAAGCTCTGAAAAATTGGAACCTCCTGCTTCTGCTGATTGTTTGGCAAATTGTTTTTGTGATACATCTGAGTGCAGTTCTTTTGACTGCAGATACAGATTATTTTTACAATATTTTTAAAACACAAACCACTGACTGAATTTTTTTAAAGTACAGTGCACTGTTAGCTAGTTGAGTGTCTTTATGCAAAGTCCATTCCAACAAAAAGAGCACCGTTTACTCCAACAGTTTGGATTGGGACTGAATGAAGAAAGAAGATGATTATTTGCTGATTTGCCAATGATACAAAACATTTCTGTGAGGTCCATGCTCTGATATAATCTTCCATTAATTCAATGAACGATCCAACCAAAGTTGCCATTCTGTTGCAAGCATATTATTAAAAGGAAAACATGTTAGAAACAACACTGAAGTCAACATCAAAGATTAGGGGAGGAGATTTTTTTTTTAGGGTTGAGTTTAGTCACAAAAGATGTCCTATCCTCTGGTCTTCACTAAGAGGAACTTCAGTGGAAGTTTTGTCTGAGAAAGTAGGACTGTAATTATTTCTGATCTTAGGATCCATAAAAAAGTTCAAAACAAGTGGGGATTACCTGCCTTGTCTCAAACAAAGAAAAGCCATAGATGTTGTTGTCAAATTTCTGAAGAGCACTTTAGTATTTGATCCTTTAATCTACTCTTCATGTCCTTTAATTGTGAAGTAATAATTATTAGGCCAACAGAGCAGAAAGCAAAGTATCTGAGATTAATTCTGACTTTCAACTGTTCGCTATGCATCATCAGTACATGAAAGTTTTTCTTCTATTTCTCTCTCATTCAGTTCAACCATTAAGGAATGTTAAGAACCATTTAGTACTCTTAAATGTGTTTGTATGGCAGGGTCATACTGGTCATCTGCACTGCATTGTTACACAGTGACACTTTTGGAGATGTGTCTGAACTTCCATAAAGTTGTTTATGATTTTCTCTGCTTAAACATGAGGCCCATATTCCAACATGAGCCAGGGAAGACCTATGTCTAGGTACTGATATTATATTCAACAGTACTTCACACTTGGTAGCCTTGGAAATTTAATGAAATAGAGTAGAAAAGTTAAATACTGAGGAGTCAGAAATAGTACAGTCATTTATTCTCTGCATCAATTTTGACTGAGATTTCTTTTAATTCAACTCCATTAAGACATGATTATTTGTGTTATACCATTCACTAACAGCTACAGGAGCGTGGTGTTGGGCTTACAATAAAACTCAACATTAGAGAGGAAAAGATTCCTTCTAGAGAGAGGATCAACAGATAGATAACACAAGGCTAGGAACAATGAAACCCAAAGGAGTTCTATGCCTGTGAAGGGGTGGGTTCACCAACAAGGCAGAAGCAATAGCTGTGGTAGAGCAGAGAAGCATGAGGTCTCCAGGCTGTGGAAAAGCTGCAAGCCACTCAGCTGGACACCTCTGAACACCTGGTCACAGTGCCTTGCTCCAGATCAGACAGAGAGAAGGCAGAGAAGCCAATGGTAGGGATGCACCAATGGCACCTCCATTCTTCCAAGATACAGTCTAGCTCTTTACCACAAGGGAGCTCTTCTTTTGGAGGCTGAATTTACTACATTTAGCATAAGAGCAGTGTACCAAAAACACTGAGACAAGAATAAAGCACAAGTACTAGGACACAGATGGGGTTTCCCCCCGCCCCTTGTAGTAATCACAATTACAGTCAAAAACTTTGGGGCTCTTTTGTTTTGGGACTTTAGTTTGGTTGGGTGGAGTGGAGGTTGAAGGGGTGAGTGTGAGCTGTTAATTTGGTTTTTAACTAATGCATCTGATCCAGAAGACTTCAAGCATTAAAAAGTACAAGAAGTCAGTTCCAGACTTCATATTTCCTATGCCAAAAATTAAAAAAAAATTATACTCATTATCAAGGAGTAACCACATCAAATAAATAAACCACTGTAGAAGGTTGCTCTAAGTTTTAAGGCGGTCTCAAGTTTGTTAAAAACCAAATCACTACTATTAATGGTATTTTCTCAATTGTTTTTCTATGTGAATACTTTCCGGGTTCCACCCAACATCAGGATCTGGCAAAGATACTGAAATAAAGCCAGAAAGACACTTTCATGCTCTTTCCAACTCCCATTGAGCTTCTGGCATGCAACTTGTTCAGCTGTCTGTGGGACGAGAAGAAAGTGGCAGTGAAAAGAGCACAGGCATGACAGCAGTTGGTCAAATATGGCTCAACAAGGAGACCATTTATGGCATTCAAAGTATCAGGCAGAAGTGGGAAAGAAAAGCACATCCTAATCTGGTACAGTCATGCTAGATGTGATCATTCTGATTTTGCCTATTGCTCTGTAGCACAAACCCACACAAGACCTAAGCTTTTGGCTGTTTTGCGAAATGAATGTGTCCATAATCGACATTTTGAAGATCCTTCAGCAAAGGTCCATTTGAATATATTCATAAAGCTGATTCTGCATGGTACTGAGTGCTTTAGTGACCCTTGAGTTCATTGTCAACAAAATATCTCCAGTGATACTTTGGAGCAGATACAAGAAGGGCAAGAAGGGCAGAGAATTTGGTTGAAAACTGGTAGTAATCTGACACAGCTGCTATGTAACAGCTCATTAGTGGTTTCTTACTACTCCAAGGAAAGTTGGTAGATATTTATTTGGAATGAACACATATGGGAACAATAGAATCATAAAAAAAAGACTGAGAGAAAAATAAAATAATAAAACAATGTGCATACAGTTGTTCAACACAGTTGGGCTCTGGTACAAAATACACTTGATGTTCCCTTTCCCCTAAAAGTAAGAACACAGGTGAAAGGAGTTATTTCTCGAGTTCAGTGAGCTTAAAGTGAAAAAGAACTAGCAAATATTCATTACTACTTGACACAGATTCCAGAAACTAGAAACTCAGTTGTCCAACAACACGAGTAATTCCCTCCGCAAATCCAGGCTCCTTTTTCTGCCCACAAATCAAGATGGTAGTTTACTACCCTTTTCTCCTTCTCCATGGGAACTGTACCATGCCCTACTGCAAGCTCTAATTTACAGAAGAAGCTCATAACAAGAGAAACTGGATTGATGCCTAAACCTTGTGTGACAGAAAAGATTGTTACTTTCTTTTATTTTTTTCTACATTTCATTCTTCCTCTAAGAAATTAAGTGGATAACTTGAAGAGGGGTGTAAAAGACTGTGCTTGGCAGACACAAGGCAAGATTAGTGGAAGAAGGCCAGAGGGATTACAAGATGCAGCAGGGCAAAGAGTTGCAGCACGAAACTTCATACAAGGGACAGAGTCACAGAATTGACAATGGTAGGGACAAGCCTGTGAAAGTAGAGCAGACAGAAGAACTGAGCGAGTGGGAGCAAGGGAAATGTGTAAACTTGTCATGCCCCTTCTTACCAACCATACTGCATTTACTCATAAAGTTAATTACTCTATTTTTGGTTTTATTAGTTGCTTTTCAACTTTATTGCAGTTACACCCTGCCTTGATCCTAAAAGCATGTGAGTCCATTTCATGGAAATTATAGGTCTATGGCAATCTTTGGTCACAAAGCATTTCCTTACAGTTTTCAAGGAAAACTTCCTTAAGTGTGAGAAAGGCTACAATGAGAAAACTGTCAAGGAAATGGTATTTTTCCTGAGTTTTTCCTGAAGTTCACTTTTTCTTATCTTTTTTCCCCTTTTTTGCCGTCTGCAGATATAAATTAATGAAGAGATGGTAACTCCCATGGAACAGATGTTCCCTACAGCTGAGGAAGGTGATGAAGTACAAAGATAAATAACTTTGTTAGGGAGAGTTCATCTGGATTTTTTTTTTCTGAGACATGTTTCTCAAAATGTCCCAATTTTTTTCCATGGGTCAACTTTAACATCACAACACACAATTTTCATCAGAGACATAAGACTTTTTTTCTAAATAAAACCTTTTTTTCTTCCCTTTTCTTCACAAGGGTTCATAGAATAATTAAGAAAGGACCCCTGAAGTTCATCTGATTCCCTGTTCAAAGCAGGTTACTCAGAACCTTGTCCAGTTGAATTTATAATATCCCCTAGGATTAATATTTCACCTCCTCTCTGAGTA
>VZTN01009952.1:2539-12568 GCA_013400515.1 Erpornis zantholeuca
GTTTTGTTTTGTTTTGTTTTGTTTGTTTTATTTTTTGCATTTATTTGTTAAGTTGTTTTTTTGGGGCGGCGGGGTTTGTGGCTTGGTTTTGCTTGTTCTTACTGTTTTGTTTCAAGCAAGGTCTTGTTTATTATTTGCATCTCTAAAAATGTTCTTATTGTAAACAGTTAATTCCAGTGGTGCTTTCTGCAAAATGATCTATATGAAACTAATAGGCAGTAAAATTCCAGAAGGTTTTTCATATTTCTTTATGATTATTTAAATTTATCTTCAGACTAGAGATATGGAAGAAATTTTTTACTGTTAGGATGGTGACGCACTGAAGCAGGTTGCCCAAGAGAGGTGTGTTTTTCTCATCCCTAGAAACATTCTAGGTTGGATTGAATGGGCTCTGAGAAACCTGATCTGGTTGAAGATGTCCCTGCTCATTGCAGAGGGGTTGAGCTAGATGATATTTAAAGTTCCATTCAGACTCAAACCATTCTATGATTCTTTATTTAAAATTCTTATTAAAAAAAAAAAAAAGGAAAGAAAAATTAAATGAAACAATATGTTCTNAAACCTGTATTTCTTTACATAGAAAAAATGAATGCTGAGATCAGCACAGAGACAGTAAGGCTCAGTGCTTGCTTACTGCTGCATCTACATAGAGGTTTATAAAGAGAACCTCACATAACCTACATCTAGTTTTTACTCCGTAACACATAAAAAATATATTTTTCATAGTGTTTTGACATTTGCCTTTCTTTCTAGATGGGCTGTTATATTTGTTCAGTCTTACCTCTCATGTCTAATACTGTAAAATATGTTCTTTAAACTTTGCTTTCAGAGCTGGTCTGTCCTCAGTTAAAAATAAGGTTATGGCAATAATAACTTTCTACACATTAAATTCAGAAAATTATGGATTCAGAAACACACTAGAATTTAATTAAAACACACGGAGAAAGGAAGTCCATGAATAAGTTTAGAGAAGATAGTAAACTGGAAAAGGAAACATCATCTAATAACATTTTTCATTAGATGATGTTAACATTCTTAACTTATCTTATGAACCAAAGATTAAAATATTCTGAAATGGTTCTATCTGAAGAAAATTTTATCTGGGAGATATCTTACAAAGTTGAAGATTATGGTTTTTATTATTATTTTTTCACTGCTGAAATAAATAAAAAAATATATGAAATAAAATATATTGTGGCTGTCTGTCTAGCTTAGTGTACTTCCATTTATTTCCTTTTTGATTATCAACTAGACCTTGGGAAGGATTAAGTGGAAACACTATAAACAGAAAAGGCAACTGCTAATGTGTGTAAAGAAAGAATAAGAAAGAAGTTACTAATATGAAAATATTCTGTCAATGATTTGACAGAGAACTAAAGTAGATATAGACCTCAGGAAAATATCGTGAATGCAGACATTGGCAGAATTTAATCCGGAACAAGGACATAGTGTTTAACTTCCTTGTATCATCATATGCCAGTTCTGAGTACTTCAAAAATATCGTCAGGCTCATACAGTTTAGTGAGACTCATACTCATTCGATTGAAGCCTGATTACAGTGAATAACCTAAGTATCCTCTTTGTTATTCTTTACATTCTCCTTCATAAGATATGCAGGCAGTGCAACCTGAACCATTGAAGTCCCTGAAAATGAGGAATGCACAGGGTTATACTGAAGAACATTAGTTCTGGCTGATGAGCAGCCCTTACATTCCATACAACCTCACGGTTCTTTTACATGAACTTTTACTTAAACAAGGTTACAGAAAGTTACAGTGAATTCTCTTACAATTAATGGACATGTATTGTTTTGTAATAATTTAATTTTACTCCTTTTGAAATTGTGACAAAGGAACATTCAATGACAGATGTTTTTAATTAGAAACAATATGAATTTTAAGGTTTTGAACATAGAAAAATTGCAATTATTATCCCTATTGTAAAACTAAGTAAATGTTTCACACTAAATGAAATTTCTCCCTAGATAAAGTTCTCTAACGGAACTTTATCTAGCAACTGAAAACATCTGGGAAAATGTTACTGTGATAAAAATTGTATTTGGCCGTTCTCGAAAAAAGCAAAACAAGTTGTGCTAGGTTTGGAATACATATTTTAAGAATTTACTACTACTATTAACTTGTGATATTTTTCTGTTCCTAAAGCCAGATGTTGTTTCAGCTTATAACTGTTTTTACACAAAATGATGATTTTATAATTAATCTCCAATTTTAATACCAAAATGTAAATGAAGATTCTAATTTTTGGGGGTTTCTTTTTTTGGTTTTGAGTTAATTTTGCTATTCATTACTCCCTTTTATTATAAATAGATGTGTAAAATGTAAAAAGACTGTACTCATACGTACTGTGACTGTGGATATGTTAATCTACTGAAGTATTCTACTTACTTCACTTGAATTCATAAGTGATGTATGATTTAATTCATAGAATCATAGATTCACAGAATGGTTTGGGTTGGACCATCCCACCCTCCTGCCATATCAGGGACACCTTCCATTAGACCACATTACTCAAAGCCCTATCCAGCCTGACCTTGAACAATTCCAGCGATGGGCATCCACAAATTCCCTGGACAACATGCTCCAAGCCTCACCACCCTCCTAGTAAAGAATTTCTTCCTAAAACTTGATCTAAACTTACCTTTAAGTTTAAAACATGTCCCCCTTGTCCTATTACTGAATGACCTTGTGAAAAATCCTCCTCCATCTCTCTTGTAGGACCCCTTTAAGCACTGAGAGGTGCCATAAGGTCTCCTGGAGCCTTCTCTTCTCCAGGCAGAACAATCCCAACTCTCTCAGACTGTTTTCATAGAAGAGATGTTCTATCTTTCTGATCATCCCTCCTCTCTCCAACAGGTCTTTCTTGAGTTGGATACCCCAGAGCTGGATGTAGTATTTTTTATTATATTAGGAAATACTGTGTACATTTCCCAGTAGGTTGAATTATACCTGTACTTACCATCCTGATCTGTACAGATCATCTTGAGTGCAATCACATAGCACATACAGAACAACCCAGGCAAACAATCAGGCCCAGGCAACACTGGCTTATGAAAGGCAGGTCCTGTACAATCAACCTGATCTCCTGGTATGACAAGGACACCTGCTCAGGGGATGTTAACTATCCAGAGTTTAGTAAAGCATTTGACATTATTTCCCGCATCATTCTCATGGAGAAACTGACTGTTCATAGGTTGGACAGGTGAACCCTTCACTGGGCAGCTACTGACTGTGTGGCTGGGCCCGGAGAGTCAGGGTGAATGGAGTTACATCCTGTTGGTGGCCAGTTGCTAGTGGTGTTCCCCAGGGCTCAGTACTGGGGACAGTTCTGTTTAATGTCCTTATTGACAATCTGGATGAGGGGATTGACCCTCGGTCAGATTTCAGATGTCACTAAGTTGTGCTGGAGCGTTGATCTGTTGGAGGGCAGGAAGGCTCTGCAGAGGAATCTGGAGAGGGTGGATCAATGGGCTGAGGCCACTGCTATAAGGTTCAGTAAGGTGAAGTGATGAGTCCTGCACTACACCATCTAGCACTACAGGCTTGGGGACGAATGGCTAGGGGAAGTTGCCTGGTGGGAAAGGACCTGGGGGTGTTGGTTGACAGGTGGCCAAACATGAGCCAGTGTGTTCCCAGAGGCCAAGAAATCCAATGGCATCCTGGCTCATATCATCAAGGTGTGGCTGGCAGGATCATTCCCCTGTACTCAGCACTGGTTAGGCCACACCTTGAATCCTCTGTTAATTTAGGCCACACCTTGAATCCTCTGTTAATTTCTGTCCTCCTTCCTATATAAAAGACATTGAGATGATAGAGCAAGTCCAGAGAAGGGCAACAAAGCTGGTGAAGGGTCCAGATAACAGCATTATGAAGATTAGCTGAGGAAGCTGATTGTGTAGCCTAGAAGAAAGGAGGCCCAGGGAAGACACTCTCTACAGCTACCTAAAAGGAGGTTGTATCGAGGTGGGTGTTTATTTCCTCACCAAAGAAATGACAGGATGAGAGGAAATGGCCTCAAGTTGCACCCTGGGAGGTTTAGGTTGAATATAGGGACAGATTTCTTTACCAGTAGGGTTAAAAATCATTGGAACAAGCTGACCAGAGAAGTGGTTGAGTCTCCATCTCTGGAGGTATTTAAAACACATGTAGACGTGGCACTTAGGGACATGGTTTGGTGGTGGACTTGGCAGTGTTAGATTTATGGTTGGACTCAATGATCTATATGATCCTGTAAGAGATTTACATAACCTTGGAATTCACAGAATCTGTTACAGAAGACCTGAGTGATTATTTCCTAGGCCCAGATGATGACTTAGTAGAATTAAAATTTCCAAAATTAAAAATCTTTATAAATCCTATCTAGAATCTTTTGAAGAACATTATAAGAAGTTCTTTCAAAAAAGATCCTTAGAAAACCTGATTATTCTCTTGTTGCTGCATGAAGTCTCAGATAAAGAATGCTGAAGAAAAAAATTTCATTATACCTTCTTTCTTTTTACTATTTATTTTTCTGAACCAAAACCCCACAACATTTGGGAACCTCAAAATCACATAGAGAAATGTGATTGTTTTATTCTGATTGTATTTAAAGCTATTTTACTTATCTCTGAGTTTGAAAACTGCAATTAGTTAAATATTTTTTTAATTTAATTCATATTATATCCATCTTGATCTGAATTACTAGTCAGTTTTAATGGTGAAAAGGCATATAACTGCATTATCAATGTAAGAAGATCATATTTTGTAGCCTAAGGAGGTTCTTTTAGAATGCCTTTAGAAGTAGAAAGCAGGAAGCTTATTCAGTCAAGTTTTTTTATGTCTGTAGCCAGAGCATTTTTCAAGTTTGCAGCACATTCAGAAAAGCCTTGACATAATATTATGCAAGCAAAAGGACACAGATTTCAAAACCAAGTGTTTCACATAGTAATATTACTATTTGTCTAAGGCAAAATGTGAATACTTTTTTTTTTTTCTTTCCATGAAAGCTTTGTAAATACCTCATTTGTTTCTTATTTAACTTCTGGAGGACACTAAATGTCAGTGAACAGATTGCTGTTACTTGCTTCTTTGTCTCTTACCTTCTTTCCTCAAGTTCAATCTATTTTTATTCACAGCTCCCTGTGGAGGAAACTTGACTGGCTCATCAGGTTTTATACTTTCACCAAACTTCCCTCATCCTTATCCCCACAGCAGAGATTGTGACTGGACTATCACTGTTAATAGTGATTATGTTATATCATTAGCATTTATCAGGTAAGCTGCTACTTATAATTTTTAAAGTTATGTTTAGAACTTTATTATCGCCAGTTGTTCAGATCCCTGCAGGGTAATATGTGTATATTTAATATGACTATCAAAGGGATAAGTAATCGTTATTTTTGTTAAAAGTTACAATAAATACATACAGGTGGAGCTTGGAAACTCACTGCTGTTTCCTTAAAAGCACTCTATTTAATGAGTGGCTAATGGTGGACAGTGCTCACTTTAACTAAAATTCAGTCCCTGAGAAGGTAGAATGGAGTAGCTCACTGAAATGTCTTCAACCTGGGATGGTATTTAATGATGAAACCTATTGATTCATAATTTTTTTATGTGAAACCTGCTATTTAGGCAAAATTTCAAATATAGTCTTTAAGTCTAGTTTTATTAGTCCATATAATTTCAGGATACTAAAGATTCTTCCTAATGTTCTCATTATTAAATGGCAGTGATTTAGAATTTTCTTTTGTCACAGCACAAAGCTAAATAGAGCTTAATCGAATTCACAGAGGAATTTTTGCTGTCTGCACTGTGTGTAACACATGGTGTAAATTAATATGCCTATTATGTGTTTAAAATATGCATCCCAACTGGGAAATATGTCCCAGTTGGGAAAATTTACAGAAAAGGTAAAAATGGTACTCGTGATGTCCCATCAAATTTAAGTTCTTATGCTGGGTGTTCGGTAAGAGTGTCTTTATCGTTCTGATCAGTGATAATGTGATGACTTCTTTAGAGAGGTAGGTCATGTTGTTGTCTGTTCTTGGTGCTAAATGACATAGTATGTGTTTTGGTGGATTCATTCTAAGGAAATTAATCACGTAAATATATTTACATAATTAACAATTTAACTATTTTGTTGGTGATTTCAGAATATTGTAGTTTGGTAAGGAAACTTCCTATTGTGTGGTTAGCACTTCTTTTTTTGTTAAATATCATGAGCTCAATATATTTAAGAATATTCTGCTCCTTATATTCTACATTCAGATATGAGATCCTCCATCTTAGAATAAAAAAAAATATTTTGCAGTGTCACTTCAGATACTATGAACTAGGTTTTTCTGTGTTTATCCATCCCAAATTCTGTCAAAGTTAACAAAATCTTAAAATCTTGTCAATTGCTATGATTCTTTGATAGAAACTCAGAAGCTTAGTCTTGGTCAAAGTAGATTGCATCTTTACTGAGAATTGCCTCATATATGACACAGAAACTGATCTAGAGTGAGAAACACTGAATACTCCACTATGTACTGTTAAATAGTCTTTCGAGTGGAACTTATTCCAGCTAATCCTTTTAGACTCAAGACAAACTGTGGCATTTTAATAATCAAAGCTGTTGACTTTTACTTTTGCATGGAAATATTTTTTAAATAATCCAGAAGTTTAAAAATGAGCTCTGTCAGGTCTGCAGTGCCTACATTTTTTTCAGTTGGGGCTACAGTAAAGTAGAGAAAACAGAGTTTGGATTTTCATTCTTTTACTAACTACCTGTTTTAAATTATTTTTTTTTATGGGGACAATTTAACAAGTGAAATTGGTTAACTCTCTGCTCTTAACAAAAATTAAGTTTGAACTTAACTTAGCTAATGCACTATATTTAATTTGCAAGACCACAGGCAAAATGCTTCTTGCTCTCAGAGGTATGGGAAGATTATCCTCTGGCTGTGTGAAAGTGTTTAGTCTGCCTGGAATCTGAGTGCGTTATAAAGCATTTCTGCCAAGAGTTCCAATAGATCTAGGTTGCTTATTTTTCTAAACCTTTAGAAATATGTTATTAATTTTTTTCTCTATTAGAAAAGCTTTCACATTTTTTTCCTGGCTAGCAGGAAGTTGCTGTTTCTAAGGAGTGAACCAAAAGATAGAGTATTTCTGTGTGTGCTTGCTAATAAAACACTTCGACAAACCATTATTTTCTGACAGGAGGGGTTTTTTTTTCCTTTTATTAAAACAGTGATAGTAAATTTCAAATTTAAGCTAATAAGAGTGAAAATGTTAGGCAAAGAATATTCCATCTGACATTTCTGTTTTGTTTTTTCTTCTCTAGCTTCAGTATAGAACCAAATTATGATTTCCTTTACATCTATGATGGGCCAGACAGTAATAGCCCACTGATTGGGAGCTTTCAAGACAGCAAACTGCCAGAGAGGATAGAGAGCAGTTCAAATACCATGCATCTGGCTTTTAGAAGTGATGGATCTGTTAGTTTTACTGGATTCCATCTGGAGTACAAAGGTAAATAAAATAATTTTTCTTATATATTTATAAAGTTCAATGCATGAGTGAAAATTTTGTTTTAATTTCTCATAGTTTTCTGCCTGGTAATGTTTTTGTTTTGCCTGAGAATATGATAATGTGAATAATCATTATCATTATTACAATAAATAAGTATAATGTTATAAGCCTGCTAACTTAAAATAGACTTTCTTGTATGATTTCTTTTACCTGTACTGTTGAATGCATGATTCTTTACAGTGTGTGAAGCAGGCTTACAAGAAGGCTGAGCAGGCAGTTTCCATGAGGGCATGTAGTGATAGGATAAGGGGGAATGGCCTTAAGATGAAGGAGGACAGATTTAGATTAGATAGTAAGAAGAAATTATTTGTTGTGAGGGTGGCGAGGCACTGGAACAAGGTGCCCAGAGAGGCTGTGGACTCCCCAGGAGGGATGCAGCTCTAAACAACCTGGTCTAGAGGAAGGTTCCTTGCTTATGGCAGGAGCATTTGGAACTACAACCTAAATGGTTCTATGAGTCTATGATTCCATGAAAAAATAGGAGACAGCAGTTTACAGGTTTCAAAAATAAAATGTAGTGGCATAACTTAACAGCATATATATGTGTTTTATCCAGAATTTAATTTATTTTTATTTTACATAGCAGGTCAAGTAGACTTAGGTGTGTTTAAGGTCCAGTAAGATGAAATGATGTGGTAGAATCTAGGAATCCAATACTGAAAATTAAAAAAATATTTTCTTCATTTCAAAAGGCTAGACCTTTGTATGACAGACCACAGGAGAGCAGTCCACCTCTCTCAGATCTGAGGTCGTAGCACAGTAAACAAGAAAATATAGACTTGCAACATATATAATCAATAGGAACTTTCCTAACTGTCTCTGCATGGCTTGAGAAACAGAAATATTTGCCATTAGATGAATACGAAAATATTCTGTAAAGACAACCAGAAAGAAAATAGGGGTGATATAGACATCCTTGGTCTTACTTTCTTCTCCAATTATTCTGAAAGTGATTAGTAAGTGCAAAGATATAGAAGGGAAAGAATTATGTATTTATTGCTTTGTAAAACCCATGAAGCTTCCTTATACTTTCCTACAGTCACTGGACTCTACAGATGTCAAGGAAGTTGTCACCACAGTATGAGCTAGTCCTGAAAAGTTAAAAGTAGGTCTCAACCTTTGGATGGTGAGCCCAGATGTACATAATGCTTCAGTTCACTTAAATGCATTTCTTCTTTTAAACTAAATTGAAGAATAATAAATGCAGATGGAAATGCTATAGAAAGTGATTCAGGGTCACAGAACTTCTGAAGAACAAGAAAAGAAATTATTTTTAAAGAGGCCAATCTTTTTCTTCTCTGCTGTTGAATGAGTCTTGTCTCATGTAATCCAAAGGTTTCTCCTATGCACCAATCCAAGTATGAAGGATATTTATTAGGGAGACAATCTCTTCAAACTCTTCATCTAGGTTTAAGCAAAGAAGTGAATTGCTGTACTTTGTGGGAGGAACCAGTCTGAGTTTTATTTATGCCTCGATGTGTTCATGAGATGAAAATTTACTCTAGGGGCTGTACATGTGCTGGGAGCCCTGTCCCGGGGAGGCTTCGTCTGCCAGCCCATCAGGGCAGAGAAAGATTCCACGATCAGGCTGGAAGCTACCCCCATTGCCAGGAGGGCAGATCCCTGGATGCCCAGGAAAAAATGCCCGGAAAATTGCGCTATGGGAGGAGCCCTAGCACATAAACGTAGTTAACTGAGACACAACTGGGGGCCACTTTCTTTGGGTTTCTTGGAGGGAGCAGGAGCTCTCCTGGAGGGTCAGCTTGGCTCCCCTTCCTTCCCCCGACCCCCCATTTTTTCTCCCTGCGATCCTGCTTCTTCCCTGGCAGTCTCTCCTGTCCGCACCTGTCCTTCGCCGCTTCCCCGAGGCAGCTGCACCCCACGGCACCCCACTGCTCCGCTGTTTCCCGAGGGAGCGGCCGCCACCACCTGCAGCCACCGCGCCCCGACCCTGGGAGCCCGCAGGTGCTCCGGGAGCGCCCGTGGCCCCGGCAGCCTGCTCGTCACCGACGGGAGGGACACGCAGCCGGCTGCTGGTCGGAAATCGCGCCCAGCCCGCCCCTGGAGCCACACAGACTCATCGCAGCTTTCAGCATACACGCTCCATCTGCTGAGCACGCTAAGAGGGCAGCCGGGGTATAGCAGTAACCATCTGTCCCGGAGTTCTGTTTCTCTCTCCGTCTCTCTTTTCCCCTCTTTGCTCCCTTTTCTATCCCCCTTCGGTAGGAACACTTATCTTTCTTTATCAATAAACAGTTCTCAGATATAATATTGCCATGTTTGCGCTTTATTTTCGTCTGAGAAACTATCAAAAAGTATCCTGCCCAACTCCCCTTTTACATAGGGACAGGTCACTTCGTAATCAAGGCAGAATACTATTTCTAACATTACTGATATCCCATGTGCGCCACTAAGACGTCTTTCTCTACTTCCAGGAGTCACAGTGAAAAGAGCAGGGCCA
>VZTN01009953.1:0-243022 GCA_013400515.1 Erpornis zantholeuca
ACCATAAAAATTGCACCTGAATTTGCAACTAAAATGCCTTTCATTTTTTGTGTGTTTTTCAAACGCTTCATGGGCGGTGTGTTTAACACAATGAATTAAAAACATGCAAGCCTCACATTTTTAGTAAGTCTAAAAATTGAGGAAGTTCAACAAAAAGGGGATCCAATAAGGCCTACAAATAAACTGATCCACATGCCATCTCAAACCAAATAACTTTATCCATTAGTATGAGAGTATTTAATTTTTATTGCCTTTCATATTTCTTCCATTTGCAATTACTAATATCTGAAAGCTATTAGCTGTACTCCTTAAAAGTATTCAACATAACAGTGAAACATACTTTGCAGCATTGGAGGTGGTGGGTTTTTTTTATTGCAACAGAGAGAGTTCTAGTAAGTTTCATCTTATAATTCATTAAAGATGGTTCCATTAATTAGAGGAATATATAAAAGCTGTTCAGGCTGGGATTCACTTCACCAAAAACAGGTGTTTTAAGTGTACACATCTATGCCTGAACTTTTGAACTTTAGCTGAGCACAGCCTTATGGCTAAATATGTAGTTATCTATATTTTACTTTAATGCACACACCATTTCTATTACCTTGTAAGGATAAGTAATAATATAGTAATTTGCCTTCTCTAAAGAGACCAACTGTGTCTCGTTTTTCTTATCTGCTACAGACAGAATCCACTGAAACCTGTAGACATTTGTCCGAGGACTTTCATATACTTTGTCAGATGTTCAAATTTAGGTGGTAGCCAAGAGATTTTTTCTTGTCTGAATTCACACAAACTGCCTAGAAATTTGCATTTTCCTTCCCCTTCAATTTTTAAGGTTTCAGGAAATTTTACCACAAAGCTCCAGTGTAATCAGATACACTGTGTCTAAAAATTCTTGGATATGGTTCTTAAAATATTAAACACTTTTGGGATAATGTGCACTTAATAACTGAAGCTATTGTGTCTCTCATGAGTGATGGGATCTCACAAGCCCAGATGATAGCTGACATCTTGTTAATTTAATAAAATCCCTAGATGGAAGGAATTGAGAGTTCAGAAGTCTGGCAGACCAGATTTTGTGAGGGTAAAGTGAGTGGCTTCATTTGGCCTAAGATCTGCCACAAGCAGTGACCAAGCTTCCCAACCAGGCATCTAAATATGCAGGTTTCAATAGAAGCTCATCAAAAGAAAATAGTATTTCCAAGGCACTTCCATTTTAGTAAATAATTAGTTTCCAAGGAAGAATTCTCCTCTGGAAATTGTCAGCTGCAGGTTAAAAATCCTATTGGTCAGTGATAATGTCAGAATTCTATTTAATAAGATCTATCAAATAAGATCTCACAGAAAATGCTATTTCCTTCAGTATATAACATTGCCTTGAATTTGGTAACTACTTCACAGTCATTCATTTTAAGATCAAGAATGATTTAACAACTATATGCAGAAAATAGTTTATTCTCTAAAAACTTTGCATTTACTAAAGGACAGTGACAACAATAAGATAAGAGAGCTCATTCTTGCTTGTTTAGGGAAATGAGCTAATCATATCATGGGTTGTTATCTGCTACATTTTTTGAGTTATAATTTTGTTTGCCTTCTAACCTCTCTCCATAGTTGTGCCTATGTATGTTTTTGACTACATGGAAAATAGGAAAGCTTCCATGAAGCTAAACCATAATTTGATTTTATAAATATAGTGTTCTTATATTGTGTGATCAAAAGTACAGAAATGCTGACAACTTACTTATTCTGGCCCACTGCAAAATGGAACTGTGAACTATGGCTTTTATGTTATGTGCCCTGTAAGCGTTTATTATATTTTTCTTGATCTTTTGAAGGATGCAGAAAATCCTGCCAATTTGACCAGTTTTGTGGTGGCATGCAGTATTGGAAACTTAACCATTCAGGATCTTCAGGATTATGTGAAGGTTACAATCAAGCACACCAAAATTCAGGTAAAACAAGACTGATTATTCAGAGGAACAGGAAAGCAGATTTTATATTGTAAAGGCTAAGCATATAGTCTGATTTATATGGATGGATTTTGAGTAAGAACTGACTCAAATCACAATTAAGAAGTCTAGAACAAAAGCAAGTAAGCAAAAAGTAGAAACAAATTATCTCTCCCATCCTCATGCAATCAAACTTCATTCATGATCTAACACTTATCTGAAAGACCATTGATTCTGTCTCTCATTTCTGTGCCAATAACTGTAGGTGAAACCTTTGTTCATGACCAGGGACATGATTTATTACACTGGAACTTTATAATTACTTAAATTCTTTGACCAAACATTAATCGCTTTGTTAAGAGTTCCCAGAATTATGTTATGTGGTTTTCAGCAGAGGAACAGACAGAAGCACATTAATAAAAGATGACTACAGTAAATTTAGGGGAATACAGACCAAATGCAACATTTTTGCACATTTCCAGTTACAAAATGTGGTACTTGGGTCTGTTCTCAGTATCTATTCCAAAGGAGGTAATAGCACTAGAGACGTTAAGGAAAATGTTAAAGTGCAATACCTAAGTAAATTGTTTATGTAATGAGAACCTGGTTTGTAATTTTCACAGCTTGATTAACTCAATCTTGCATTGCATTACAATGAAAATTTTAAGGTGAGGCAAAGCAATTTCCACTTGGGTTCGGCAGGAATTTGCACATTTTTGAGGCTTTATGTAGAGGATTCACGGAGAAGCCCTAAGGAAGTAAACAGTAAAAAGTATTTAGAATCTATGAAGACATCACTTTCATGGCTAACTTCAGTGACACAAGAAAACTTCATTATTCTGAGGATGTGCAAAAGGAACTGTTGAACAGTACATAGAAGCTGTGCTCTAGATTTTCCAATTTGGACAAATCTGTCTTTCTAGCAGAAAAAACTCTAAATTTGGCACTAAAAAAGTTTTCTACAATCGAAATTATAGGGATTCTTCTGCTGATTAAATGAAAATATATGCATTGCAACAGCTGTTGTAAATATTGATGAGATTTATGTCTGAAGAGGTATACAAAGTCTATTTTTACATCTATTCTTAGGAAGATCCTAAACCTACCTGTGTCTTCTGGGATATGAACAAAAATGGTAAGTTTAAAAAATACTGCAATTTCTTTCATGTGGGGAATCAATATGTCTGAGTTTTAAAATTGGTCACAGAATTGGCTATTTTGCTTCCAAATCAATCCTTACAGAATTCAATAAAGTCCATTCAGTCAAGTGTGTAATTTCTTCTGGTGAGTATAGTTACTTGTAAAAGGAAATGTTAAATTCTCCTTTTTAAAGTTTGTTTTTAATGCAAATGTTTTTAACACTTTAAAATTTTCAATTAAGTTTTTCCACTTTTTTCCCATATCTGCAGTTTTTCACTGCTCTCTCTGTATGAGCAAATTAAATTATAATGCCACTCAGACACATGAATGATTTTTAGCCATAGTTTTGACTGCTCATTTTTTTAAAAATGGGGTTATATAAGTGTAAGATTTTGACTGTTACAGAGCTTAAGCTTTTTTGTTGGCATATGGAGACACACATTAATAAGGCAACATTTTAGAACCTTCTTCATTGCTACTGCCAAACCTGTGTGTGATGTTTTACTTGTGCTCTTAATCCTTTGCACAAGATCTTTCTGTTTTAGAGATCATTAAAATGAGATCACTGAAACATTACTCTTCTCTACAATGAAACAGAACTGTAGGATTCTGGATGGAGAGGTTTAGTATACAGAGTCTTACAAGAAATAAAATCTACCATCTGAACTTGTACTTCAAAGCAAGAAATACAGACAGAGCAACTGCAGAGAATGCAGGAGGATAAAAATGAGCAAATAACCCTAGAAACTAGTTAGGAAGCTGAACTTGAGAATCACATTAAAGGAGAAACACACAGGGAGGAAACTATTCCCAGTGGTTGCTTGAGTGGAGAAGAGTTTTAAGTGGTTTTGGAACATCTTCACAGTATTTTGAGAGACTGTCTTCAATTTGAGTGTTTGTAATTGAAGTTACAGAGCAAATTATGCTGGATTTTGTCAAGAGCTGTGAAAAAAATATCTTTAAGAGTCAAAAATATTACTTATTTCAAAAAACTCGCTCATATTTTGTCAGGGAAAAATGAAGAAAGAGATAAATTTTACTTTTTAACATGTTAATTTTTAAAACTGAAATCTTTCTACTTATTTTTCAGAATGGCCTTTTCAGGTGGGGTGAGTTGGGAATAGTTCACTGCATGCTTTATTTTTAAGGCCACCAGGGGTCATTGGGATTACCCACTCTGACCTTCTGCATTACATGCTGAAGAAAGGAAGGGTGGGACCCTCTGCTCCTGGGCCATAGAAGCTTTCATGTGCCCAAAGATTTATGAGTGGGAGGCAGGCAGGTGTAAACATCACATCAGTGGGGGAAAAGGAGTTCTGAAACCATCTTATTATTGGGTAAAACTAAGGCATGTCTTAACACGTGATCCATGTGGTAGGTCTTACTCACTAACCAAAACACTCCCTACCTTTTTTGAACATCTCTGTCTACTGCTTCTGCCCAGCTGTCCATTCCTGGGACACCCCTCTGGGGGGATTCTCTGCAGGAACTAGGAAGTCTGACACTTGCTTCTCTCCGGGTTGTTTTCAATGCTGCCTCATTCAGTCTCAGAAAGCACTTCTGCATTTGCCCAAGATGAAGTGAGAAATCTGCTAGAAGAGAGGCTGACATGTGTGTGTTGGACAGCAGTTTCTCATGTTTCATTTCCACAGGTGGCAGTGGTGGCTGGAACCCCGCGGGCTGCCGAGTGGATGCAGAGTCCAATGAAAATGAAACTGTGTGCTTGTGCAACCACCTCACACATTTTGGGGTCCTAATGGTAGGCAAACTCACTGCTCACCAAGTTACCTGTCCCAGGAAGAGCAACACAGCTTTTGTCTGATGTCAAGACAGCTCTCATTTTTGTTACTTGGGTTCTTTCTTTTGTGTATAATTTTTAATAATAATACCATATTCTCCCCCTTGTTACCATAAAATTATGTTTTCATAACAAAGGAGCTAGTGATAAGGATTCAGGAATGAGATGATTAATAAATTTAGCTACAGAAGAATATTATTGTTGTTATTATCATTATTAAATCCTTTACAAGTGGCTAAATGTTAGTTTTTTAAAAATTAAAATGCACCCATGAGATTTTTTCTAAATTTTAAAAATACTGTGACCACAAAAGACCTAAGACTGAGATTTCTGAGTGATGTCAAAATACAAATGGCATATTATAACATCCAACTTAATACAACCAAGGCCCAGTACTAACATTTCCACTAGAGAGACAGGAAAAAAAAGTTATCTTAATGAGCCCTAAGTTGCAGGGGATCTCTGACATATCCTTTAACAGTATAATCTGACAAAAGTGACCTGCAGCTGAGGCAGGAGGTGTGCAACAAGAGGAAAGAGAATAAGAAAGAAGTATAGTTGAAATTGAGAAAGTGGGAAGTTGCTTGCAGGTAAAAAAAAAAAAAAAAAAAAAAAAAGCATGAGAAAAAGTTGAAGTGCTGTTTTCAGAACCAAAAGAAGAGAGACTAGTTGTCAGGAAAAACAGGGAAAGAAAAACATCCTACAGACTGTAGAAAACCATGAGGATGAAAAGTCAAAGGCGCACAATAACTCTCTTTCATCCTTAGGTCAAAAGGCTGACTTGTGCCTTGCAAATCTAGTTTGCAAATTTGACAAGATTTATCTAATGTCATAAACTATGAAGTGGCACCTTTTGCACAATGTGCAAACCCATATTGGCTGTTTTCTTACTTGGCTTTAATCAGCTTTGGGGATGTCTTATATTCAGGCCTTCTCTTGAAGAAAGACCGCTGATGGAGCACTGGTACGAAACACGCAGCCTGTACTCTGTCAGAGCCTTAAGCAAAGTCTCCAGACAGAGTGGCTGGCAGAGCACTGCCTATCAGGGAGATGAAAGAGGGAACCATATGCTGCACTTCAGCACAGCAGCACAGCCTCCAGCAATTTGCACTTGTGAAGTGTTTTTCAGAGAAAGAAAATCCCAACATGAAAAAATAGAATACTGCTATCTTTTTTTCAAATTTGGCAGCTGTTTATGCTCAATAATGGGCTGATACTTTTTTTCCCAGCTGAAATTAACATTCTTTGGCCTGTAAAACATAGCTGCAGAAAAGATATTAGCTCCTGGTCACAGCAGGAATAATTCTTAAGTGGAAGTATTTGGGGTTTGAAGTAACTTGTGGCAGTGTCACATAGGACTTTAACCACACAAGGGAGCCACATATGCTGACTTTTTCAGCTTTGGCCTTCCAGACCCTTCTTAAAAGAACTTCTCTCTTCACATCATGCCGGGAGGTAGATATGAAAAAGCCACAAATTTTGTATTTTCTTGCAAGCTAAATTATGGTCTTGTTCCACTTTTCATCCCCAAAGGGATAAAGAAATGGCTTCCTTTAGGATACATTCAATGAGCCCCTTCTCTTCCCCGAATGTTTTAGTGGCAGTAGGAAATGAGGCAGAAGGTCTTTGAATTTGGGCTGCATTCCAATAGATTTTTACACGGTTTTGACCATTCTAATTGCTTTTCCATTTTAATAATTTCTTCTGGGTTTAATTTAGATAATAAATTATTTTGAAAGAACACTCTCCTTATGTTTAAATAAAATGTCATATAAGGCTGAAATGGACTTTAAAAAACCCTGCTCCTGCCTTTTCCTACAAAGCATGCAAAGTTTTGTAGCATTTAATATTTCTTTTTGATAGCTAGTTTTGCTAGGGACAACAGTGCCAAGGACTGTAGAATGGACATTCTTATCTGTTAGCATTTGTTCGCATTTTCCCCACAGTGATATAAATCCAAACATTCTCATATTTTCTTGTCCTTAAAAAAAGGAAATAACACTGGCATTAATTCTCAGATGGTACTACGTGGCACTATATGGCAGTTACAGTTGGACAGAAAAAAAAAGAAAATCTCCAGAATGTTCCTGCTTTATTCCCAAATTGTTTTCTGTTGTCTTTGTCACTCTCTTCTGACCAATTTTATTTAAAAGTGTAGTTCTTATATCAAAACAGACCCCAAATCCAAAAAGCAATATCTTGCTCTTGGTTTCACCTGTAGATGATTCGTTACATTGACTCTTATGAACGTTTAATAACAAAAAGGCCAGAAATTCCCCACATTGTTACACATTTCAATATGAATATTTTAAGTTATATTTTTCTAAATTTTACATCTTCTGGAAGGGAGTTGTATAGAAGCAACAGAATTAAAAAACTTTGGAAACTGGAGACTTTTCCAGAGAAGGACATTTGAATTTCTGGTACTGAATTATAAGGATCAGAATCGGGCTCTATCTGCTGTTCCCAGCACAATGTGTTAAAGCACAATGTTTTGGAGAGAGCTGGGAAGGAAGTGAGAGGTGTAACAGCTACAGACCAAGTACACGCAGTAAAAATGAACCCCAGTGTCAAGGTTTTAGTGGTATTGCAGAGTGCTTTTCAGTTTGCCTTGACTAATTACCAAGAAAGAGTGCTGTGCTCATAGAAAAGGTGCTGGCTGCACCCAACATCTCTTCCTGCTCTCTCACAGGACCTTCAGAGAACCGTGACGCAGATCGACCCACAGAACACCAAGGTCCTGACCTTTATCACTTACATAGGCTGTGGAATATCTGCTATATTTTCAGCTGCAACTCTTCTGACATACATTGCATTTGAGTAAGTGCCAATTCTGTGAAAATCGTCACAAAGAAGTACCTGTGTGTGCAGAATAAAATAAGTTAGTTACGTGGTTAGTATGGGTTTTTTGCCTAGGAGGGGAAATCCATGTTTGAAAAAAATCAAACCTGCAAAATCAGGGTCACAGTGTTGTAAAGTGGAAATTTTTTCAAGGGGTCATAAGTTCAGAGTCTTTCCTCCAGTTTCTAGTGTGTTACACTGCTCAGACCTGGGAATAAGGTGAATGTGTATCAAAATTTTCCTTTGGGGAAGACAGAATCCTATAGATTTTTAACAGATAGGTCTTATTTTAAAATTCTCAAACATGATTTTTATAGAAAAACTTGTCTATGTGAGCATAACAGGTTCCAATTTAAAAAGGGAAATTTCCAAATAGAGCAACCACATTCTATAGCCCTTCAGAAAGAAGTGGGAAGAGAGATAGAATGAAAATAAACTGTGAAATGTTACAATAGTTTCAACAGAAGTCCTGCTGAAATGTGAAAGTGACTCAAGAGAAGGCAAAAATTTTGAAATAGTACAGTTCTGTGAACAGTGAAAAGAGAAAATGAAGTCATGTCAACACAAAGAAAGCATTCTGTCAGTAACAGGACAGGACATAGTAGCTGCTAAAGAAGGATCACTTTCTGGGGACAGAAGAGGGCGAGGGGGCTGGAGAAGGGGGTTTTCAGGTTTTAAATATCTTCAACGATTGCATTCCTATTACTCTACCTACGCCACAGTGTTCTGGTTCAAGTTGGTAGAAATTGTTTGCTGCCCTTCATTACCCACATTTCAATGGGGATCAGTTAGAGAAAATTACTTGTTCTTCAGTCTTCCTAAGATACTATTTAAAAACAAACAGAAAACCACATCCACTGGACAACATATTCCAAAAATTAAGCTAAGATTTACATATAAAATGATCACAGATGACCTTCTGGTCAGCTATATTTTTTTGTTTTCATTTCCTTCAATTTTCATTTAAAAAAAAAAAAAAGTACTAGTTTATACTTAATACGAAAGGGCTTGTTTTTTTTTTTCAATAAAATATCACTTGCTAAAATATTGCAGCAGTTAATTAGCTCGTTCTGGATGCAAAGAACTGGTAGCTTACCCCCAATCACACACAGCTGAAGCCTTCAGCATTCCCCAGAGAAAGGCACACCACTATGTCCCACTGCACACACCCAGCTGGAAAGAGTTCCCTGTGCTTTTATGGCCTCCGTGAAGGGGTAAACCCAGCTGCAATCGGTGCTTTGTGTGATTGCAGCAGGTTAATCATGTGCACCTGTGTTTCTCCCATTAGGAAGTTACGAAGAGATTATCCATCCAAAATCCTGATGAATCTGAGCACAGCCCTGCTCTTTCTTAACCTGATTTTTTTGCTTGATGGCTGGATTGCATCCTTTGATATTGACAGCCTCTGCATATCTGTAGCTGCACTTTTGCACTTTTTTCTCCTGGCCACCTTTACATGGATGGGACTAGAAGCTGTTCACATGTACATTGCTCTGGTGAAGGTGTTCAACACATATATCCGGCGATACATACTGAAGTTTTGCATCATTGGCTGGGGTGAGTTCAGTAGGTGCAATATTCACATAGCATGTAGGCTGCTGTATAAAACGCTCTCTATAAATGCTCCTGTATAAAAGCTCTCTATCAGAAAGGCAGAGTAGAACTAGTAATATCAGCGTGTCGTTTCCTTCCCCCAGCCTGCAGCAGCGCCAGCACGCAGCCAGCCCTCCCTGTCACCCAGTTCCCCCGTGAGATTCTGTGCAAATACACTCCAACTGGCACTCTCCACCCAGAGCCACTCACAGCCCCAGAATGAGTGGAGAGACCAGATAAACTGGTCTTGTTTCCCAAAGAGGCCAGCATGGGAGAGGGGAAATGTGAGTGTTGTGTCAGAGATGGAGAACTGTGTTAACACAATCAATGAAGAAACTCTTGCAGTTACTGAAAAGTCTATGGAGGTTTTGCATTGACTTCAAAAACTTTAGGTCCAGCTTAAATTTTCTTGCCAACAAATACTTATTGCGAAATCAGAAACAACCAACATTTTCTGAGATACAGCACAGCATTTAAGCCACAAAGAGATCCTGCCTGCCCTAAGCAATGTACACAGCAGGACTTAAATGGAAAAATTAATACTGAAAAATAACCGCAAGGCTCAAGCAGCAAGACTTTTATTCTTCATTTTTGTCTATGTCAGGAATCTGTGGTTTCTCCCTGAATGCACATATTGTGTTTGAAATAATACAACACAATACAAAGCCATTAACCTTACGGCTAGAACACTGACCTCGGTACAGCTGATAATTGATGTCTTTCCATTGGCAACTAGCATCCTCTTTGGCAACCTCAGCAGAGGACAAGGACTGAGTGGTCGGAAAAGCAAATTAACCTCTTCCCCTTTGAATCTGTTCTGTTATAGCAAGGATAAGACATGTAAATAAGGCATGTCAGGAAACGTACATTTCTTTTGTGTGAGCTGTACCTTTCTGCAGAGTTCTCTTCTGCATAGTTGTCTATTTTCCCAAAATACTCCCTCTACCTTTTTATTAAGAAATACATAGTTTGCTATATGGAAGCAAGGGAGCACATATAAGTACAGTGTATATAATATGTATAATGCTGTAGAAGATATGTGATATGGGATATAAAATATAATGTGGTTGAGAGAAGCAGTGGAGAAATTACAGGTTTAAGTTCATGTTCCCCAGTTATACAAACTAATGAATTCACATTAGTTTGAAATTAGCATGAAAAAAATCCCTCAAATAATCCTAATACTATCCCTCCACTAGATCTCATTTTTGCAATCATTTGTTAATCTCACTATATACTGAGAGACTGTGTTGCAAATTTAACTTTGGGTAATTAAGGTATATTATTTTACTTTAGTTTCCTTATCACATACTAAACAACTTCTACCTCTACCTTACAGAACATTACAAGGCTTATTCATTAATGCCTGTTAATTGCTTTGATAGTTCTATATATTTGTACTGTTTGAAAAATTGTTTCCATCTGCCTTCTCAATGCAATTTTCACAGAATGCTCTGTACTAAAGCTATAGGGATGGAGACATCAATAATTCAGCTCAGCATGGTGAATTTGAAAGTTTAGGAGATCTGAAAGCTCACAAGCTTTCTTGTGTTACAGGTTTGCCAGCTCTTGTGATAGCAATTGTTTTAGCAAGTGCTAATACAAATGCAAGTCATGTTTATGGCAAAGAGTTATATGGCAGAGATGCTAACGGGCAAGGAGGAGATGACTTGTGAGTATTTCTTTTGATCTCTTAAAATTCAGCATTCATATTTGCTTTGGAAAAGTCAATGGTGTTTTAAGCAAGCAAAAAGGGCAAAACTGTCTTCTGAATGATTAGAATCTGTAATGTGAAGAAGGCTGTTAGAAAAATTGGAGAGAATTCTGCATTACCCAATGCCAGGTACAAACATGCTGTCAAAAGAATAATTTATAGATTTTGTCATGAACATAAAATAAAAATACCTGTTTTGGTTTGTCTTAAATGAAAGCTATATTTTCTAGGTAAGAGCAAAGAAAGAAGTTGTATAAAAATAGTTTCCTTTGTAAATAAACCAGCATTTTGCCAATGTAGTTCAATAGTCCTCTATGTTCTTCTCTTGATGTCCAGATAATAAATACAAATGCCAAAATTTTTAAATGAGTGCTCTTTTCCTTGCCTCTCAAAGCTTCATCATGATAAATAAAACTTTTATTTTTATATTTTATTATAGTGTCATGCTAAGCATTCAGGCCATTTGTTGCAAGAGGAATTAGTTAGGTCTCTCATATGGCTGACTGTCAAATGGCTGCCTCAGAAGTCCTGCTACTTCTCCAGTCTCATGTTCAAGTGCTCCTTTAGCTCCAGTGACAGAAACTTGAGATATTTGGCACTGAAGATCCAAGTTTGCCCATTCTGTTATTAAAACATTCAATGCTTCATACAGATGACAGCAGTGAATTTTCTTGTCCTTTTTTCATGACAGGACTGCAGTTCCCACTGCTTCTCACCTTTTTGATTAGCTGTGACTAAAATGTGGTACAGCCCTCTGATTTCTCATATGATAATACGAGTCACTTAAGATGCCTCTGGGCTTCATCCTGTTTCCAGACAGAAAATGGACAAAGGTTTCATATTACACTGCAGCTCTGCATTAGTGGTATCAGAAATCAGCTAATTTTTCTTTAGTTATATGAATAACTAGAGGATAGTTTCCATTAACCAAAAATTATCCTTTTAAATTTTTTTTTAATTTTATTTTTTTACAGCTGCTGGATCAAGAACGAAGTTGTCTTTTATGTGACTTGTGCTGGCTACTTTGGAATCATGTTTCTAATGAATGTTGCCATGTTTATTGTGGTGATGGTGCAAATCTGTGGGAGGAATGGGAAAAGAACTAATCGGAGCCTGAAGGAAGAGATCTTGAGGAACCTCCGTAGTGTGGTCAGCCTGACCTTCCTCCTGGGCATGACATGGGGCTTTGCCTTTTTTGCCTGGGGTCCCTTAACTCTTGCTTTCCTGTACCTCTTCTCAATTTTCAATTCATTGCAAGGTAAGCTGAATTTTTGTTCTATGAACAAATAATATTTGGTCTGTTACTGTTCTGGGGCATCCTATGTCCAGGGATTGGACTAAGGAACTAATATCCAAGCTCTCTCGGTTTTCCTTTGATACTAAACCATCTGCAGTTTCCCCTGATGTGGAAAAATGATACCAACTACACATGGGTTGAATCTTACATAAATTAATTATTGTTTTAAGGTCTTTTTTCCATAAAACAAACTATATTACAAATAGAGCTCTTCCTAGCTAACAGTCTGCAGTGTTCTCTGTTCAGATACATACTGTATGACCTTCAACATTTCCTTTCACTGATTATAACAAATATAGGAAGCCTTTTTCCTTAATTTATTCCTGTAGAAAATACCTAAAACTCATACTATTTTATTAAGGCATGAGAAACTCATAAAATGAACTTCAGTCAAGTCTCAGTGTGAAGAGACATATGGGATATTCTTTGCTTTAGGAAAATCCAGCGACTGTTACAGTCAGTTTATTTTTCTTTCCTTTACTCAAGTTTTCAGTATTTTACTTTTCCAGCATAGTTTGTCTTTCCGAAAAATGCTGTAAATTGTAATCAAATGGTTAAAAATTAGAGAATTATATAACTGAGATTTAAAATAATTCAGCTCAGAGCTAAAATTTGCATATGTTTCAGCTGCCGTAAAATTCTCTACCAGTGCTTGCCCTACCCACCTATAAAGAGCAACTAAAAACATAATGAAGAGAAAACCCCAAGAAGGTCATTGGAAGTGCATGCATTATACCACACACATGTTGATATAAAAAATAAGTCTACCTGGAAAAAAAAACAAAAAACAAACTCAAGTATGTCACTGAAGGAGCATATGTTATGCAACACAAATACTGAGATAAAAATTTAATTTTTTTCTTAGGGTCAGCAAAATATCTTCTCTTTATGGAAAAATACTTAATGTCACCCTGTGTGGATTGTATCTGATGCAGTTGAGATGTATTTACTGTGCTGAAAGATTTATTGAACTTTCATGGAAGGAGAATAATGGTGCGGGTTTTTGTTTGGGTCAGATTCAACCTAAAATGCTAAGAAAAATGGCAAAAAATATTTGGATGTGGTGTTCTTACTAGAGACTGTTTTTTCCAAAGGACAGATTCTGATACTCCCCTAGAAGCATAATGAAGTATTTACTGCATTGTGTCTGTGTTAGAAATTTAGAAGGGCCTAGAGAGATCAGAAGTATGGGAAGAACATGAAAAAAGATTTAAATTCTGAAAAGCTTGCCAAGGGTCAAATTGAACAAGTTCTCTGTAACCAGAATTTCCAGTGCAGTCAATTAAGCCTGTATGTGCAGAGTGCATACAAGGTTGACCACCACTGCTTATGTCTTGGTGGGGTAATAGCACTATTTAATGGAAAATGAATGTTTGGAAGGCAGTTAAGACAGAGGACGAAACTGAAAAAGATGAGAAGTAAATATAAAAAGAAGAGTGATGAGCTTTTCATGGATTGTGGTAGCAATGATGATGCAGTCTATGCTCAGGCATGTTGTATCAAGCAATAGGTGATAACAATCCTCTATCTGAAAGTATGTATTGCTGTGTCAGAAAGGGCTGGGCAAAGTTAAAGAATAAAGGAAGAGGATGTTTAAAATCCCATACAACTGGTGCAGTGTTCGGGTAGCAGTAATGGGGGATGGAATGGGGCAAATCTGTATCAAGGAAGCATTTCCTAGCAGCAAAAAACATTTCAACATGGCAAGTCTTTCATCAGTATTAGCAGCTTAGTTATGGAGGTGTTGGTAAATACATCTATTCTCTCTCAAGTTTTTGAAAGCTGCATGAGCATTTCAAGCTATACCAGCAGCCTCCATCAGCAATTTTCTGGGCACTGGCAATGAAAAAGCAAATTGCAGCAACTGCTAGTGTTACTGTACTTTGTTATTTCATCTACATAGGAAATTATTTTTCTCTCCTTGACACTCAGAGTAAAAAATCTGGGAACATTTCTTTTTTGGCTGCTCATTTTATATATATGCCTGGGCAAGCCAAATACTTTCAAGTCAGAGCCAAGCAAGAGCCAAGCCTAGGGTCTGATTTGTCTCTGGGAAACAAAACCAAAGCTGT
This sequence comes from Erpornis zantholeuca, assembly GCA_013400515.1. Lineage (NCBI taxonomy): Eukaryota > Metazoa > Chordata > Aves > Passeriformes > Timaliidae > Erpornis > Erpornis zantholeuca. The sequence goes on from VZTN01009953.1 coordinate 14,408, forward strand.
ACTACTAAAAGCACATTGTAAACTTAATGAATAATGAAATGCAGAGAAAAAAATTCTGGAGACCAAGCCCAGACAGGGCAAAGGCAAAGTTCTTAATGCAGTACATTTGTTTTGCATTACTATGGAATATGCATTTTCTTTTTAACCGTTCAGAACATTCACTGCAATTTAATTAAGCATCAATTTACTAAGTTTGCAAGCTGTGTAGAAGCCCTGAGAGGAACTTTGGGCCACAACCAACTTCATAGAGGTAACGCTGTAAGAGCTGCTAGTGATTGCATTGGACTTGCTCTGTGATTTAAACAAACCACATAGAAAAATATTTTACTAAATGCAAATACAGTATCCATAATCCAAGAGAGGTTACATTTGAGTTGCATTAAGGTGATGCCTTTTTTAAAGTGTGCTTTTCCTTTTTTTACTCATCAGCTCTTGAAGACTTCCATAAAAACTGTATTTTATGACCCAACCCCTACCTAAAGTTAACTGATTTCAGAGGTCTCAGCCTGGCTTGATGGCTATAAGCAAATACAAGCCCAGTTCAGTGACATGCATTATTGCAAAATTAGACCTCAGCAATGTGGAGAAGACAATTTGATTCTCCAGAACATCTTTATCCAAGCTATACCCTGCCATTGTGTTCTGCGAGCTGAATCATACTAGACATTAGTAGACAGAACTATTCATGATGATCATAAAAGAATGGATGTAAAGGAAGCGACTTCACCACATTTGCCCACATTATGTAGCATTTACTCACATTTAAGATAAAATCATGAGGGATCTAGCAATAGCATTTGGCCATCAGGTGTTTGGCCTCGGGTTCGCTCTCTCATGAGAATATGAATAAAACAAGAAATAGTCTAAGCCACAGAACAAAAGATTCCACAGCCAATGCCTGCCTAAGAGATTTCTAACTACAATATTTAGCTCCAAAGTACCTCTGCAGGTGATGAAATTGTACCATACACCCTGTTAAGACCTGCCACATCACATGGTAGGATGCTTATCTCCTGTCTTAAAAATAAAAACAAAAATTGCGTGAGAAAAATCAACTCTACAATAACATTCTTAAACACATTTATTAGGATTGCATATGCAAATCAGTTATGTTTCTTTGGGATTAAGTAGCTGGTCTCCTAATTAGTACTTGGGAACATATTCTTACCCTTTTCATAATCGTTTCAAATACATGCATGTGACACACATAAATCCAAGTGTGCTTTTTCAGGACACCTTTATGTGCCGTTTACAAGATGTCTGGTTTTAAAATAATAATATCTACAGCCCACAGTTCTGTAGATATGGAACCATATCCAGGAGATAAAATATCTCCTTGCTAATATGTGTTGGCATTTACTTTGCAATCTCTCACTTGCAGTCCTATTGGGTGCAAAATAGTCTTTTGTTTCAAAGAAAAGGCCTTTTAATAATTTTCCTCTAAGCCAACCAAAAAAAACCCACCAAAAAAAAAAAACCAAAACAACACAAACACATGAACACTGAGCTGAATCTAAATCAACAGTGCCAGTAAAATCTGTATTCTGTATTCTAAATATCTCTATTCTAATATCCCAGACACTTACATAGTAACTAGAGGATGGGAGAACTTTTTTTATTTTCCATACCTCTTAAATGATGCATGCATGACAATAACAAAATCTTAAGATGAGTTTTTTCTTTGTTTGTACTTCACAGTCTTCTGATAACAAACTTCAGTTAATCTGTTTATCTGACTGTAAATACCTGCTTGATTTGGTGTTTACTTGTTTTTTTCACAGGTTTGTTTATATTTGTATTCCATTGTGCTATGAAAGAAAATGTGCAGAAACAATGGAGGAGACATCTCTGTTGTGGCAGATTCCGACTGGCAGACAATTCAGGTAAAAGCAGTTCACAGCTCCCTTCCCTGCGTGCTGCAGTTGTCTATAAAAGTCCAGGTAAACAGCTTGCTGTGTTATTTTTAATATAATATAAGGTAAGCGAGAGATGTGAAAAAATAGATTAATCACAGGCTGTCACTCCAGGACTAGTAATTGCCAAGGGACTTTTCAGATATCACTTCATAAAAATTCTCAAATCTTTCAGTGTTCCATTAAAGGCGGATGGTAAATTTTGCAGTGCTGTGGGCATGGTTTTGGAAGGGCCTTCAGACCCTAAAAATAAAAAATAATTAAATAAGGATCCAGAGATTCAAATTTTGTCATTCAAAATCCAGTCTTACTCATTTTCTCCTATATTAAAGTATGTTGACTTTGAATTGTGTGGACTGTTAAGCTACGTAGGAGCAATTCTTAAAAGTTGCAAAGGAATATTCTGACTTCTTCTGCTTTTATCTTTGCCTTTTTAAACTGTCCTGTCCTTTGCCATTTAATTCAGAGACTATTAGACACTCACAAACACGGAAAATTGCTTTAACAGAAGCCTGATTAGGTTCTAGAACTGAAGTCCATCTTCATCTGCAGCAGTCAGAAAGGAGAGACGTTGGTTTGGACACAGGAAAAGTGCAACACTTGGGCCACTGCATTTATAGTTTCCTGCACCTTTGTCCCTCTTGGATGGCATGAGACTGGTGTGTTCAGGCAGCTGGCTCTTCCTTTGCTGTCTGATGTGGTGATTTGGACCATATAATTCGTTCTCATATGGTCTTTTTCAATGACCAGTGTTCAAATCTGCAGTTGGTGTAACGTCACATAAGCTCATTGTTTGCTATCGTAAGCTTTCATTTTGTAGTAAGAAAGCTTGATTCACTACTTCAAGGAGTTAATACAAATTAGGAAAATCATATTAATTCTGATCAGACATCCAAAGTGTTTCATATGTTCAGTTTCCATGTGGTTTATCCTGTAACTCCTGAACTGGAAAACAAAGATGGCTCAAATTATTATTTATTTTCTTTTTTTATGCTGCGGTTGGGCAGCTTGTGGGTATGAATAGGGTAGAAATATAAACATGAAGTATTTGAATATTTCAGTGGTATAGCTAATGTGAAGTCTTTATGCCTGACATAAACCAGCTGATATCCATGGGCTGCTTTTGATCTCCAAGAACCTGACACTGTTTTCAGGCAGAACAGTGAAATATAAGTCAAATGTGAACTTGCACACCTAACGCCTGTAGAAATAATGTAGGATAAGGCATCTGTCTTTGGCTTGGACTTCTCTTCCATTTTGTGAATTTCATTGGAGTACAGTGAATAACCCCAAGATGAATAAATTGTGAAACTTTCTGCACTTACTTGCAATTATATCATAAAAAAGCAGTTAGATAATTTTATTCTACAGGTATTGGGACACTTGTAATGAGGTTTTCAGTGTTAGTTTTCTTTGGTTAGCTTATTGGTATTAGCTATTTAATTTAATTTTGGAAGTTGTTCCAGCATAAGAGCCTATTCTATTAACAGTTTGGACAGAATTCTTTAAATGTGAACTACTGAATAAACTTTATTATATAAATAGTGCATCAATATGCTAAACAACAAGATAGTTGTTAGTATGTAGCATCTTCCCCAGCAGCAGCAGGAGATCAAACCCTTAGATGAAAAGGTCACTGTAAATAATCCTATCACCTTTGGATTTTGCTCTTCATGTCAGGAAAGTTTGGTATCCCTGTAGTGCTACAGAGCTTCTCTACACTCCTGCATTCTGGAAAGCCAGATCATACTTGCAGTTCTGCTGTCCAGCCAAACTATTATTAGAGTGTTAGAGCCACCAATTTCAACTGTTGCAGTTGAGTAAATCAAGTTTAAATAATTTTATAGTTCTTCAGAACCAAAGAGGGTACTTAACAGGAAAAGGATAGGGTATTTGTTATAAGGAATGCTAAGACACGCATCAGATATTTGAAATAATCATAATTGAATAAATTAGGCATTTGTTATATATGGTACTTATTTATGTGAAACTTCTCAATCATTTTTAGATTGGAGCAAAACAGCAACCAATATTATAAAGAAGAGTTCTGATAATCTTGGGAAATCCTTATCCTCTAGTTCCATCGGCTCCAATTCAACCTACCTAACATCCAAATCAAAATCTACGACAAATACATATTGCAAACGAAACAGCCATACAGGTGAGTTCTTGCACTGCAACCCAGTGCATCTGTGAATACACAGGTTTGAGTTAAAGCCACAGTAAGTGTTTCTACCCAGAGGTTAATGTGAGAAAATGTCATTAATTCATATAGTGTCAGTATTTTTAAAACATGTTTCTGTTTAATAAGAATCCTTACCTAACATGCTATGCATCCAATATATAGACCTGATCTCCACATGTTCCCGTTCTAAATGAAAGAGGCTTGACGAAAGCAAATTTTGCTTATTATCCTATTGTAAACACAGGGTAGCCAAAGCACAGAGAGATGACGTTCTTCACCCAAGGTAACATGAAAGCTGGCAGTACAGCTGGAAATAGGAATCAAGTCTTCAGAGTCCAAGTCCACAGCTGATTGTCTTGGTTAAACTCCTTTCATCTAACTGTAAAACATTTATGGGTAAAACGACAAACGGAGCCTACTCGGAAATGGATATTATGTTCCCAGAGTATGCATTGCCTTGCCCTTCTACAAATAGCCTTATCTACTGCTTATTTATTTAGATGTCAATGGTATCTGTAATAAGAGCATCATCTGTATTCCATTCATGCCATGAAAATGTGCTCATTTTAAGAAGACTTTAAGGGAGCAAAGAAAGAGAGAAGCTGGGATGATTTTGCAAGTTTGGTTGTGTCTGAGATAATATTTCAGAAATTCATTTATATAGTTCAGATTTTTTTTGTTAGCCTGGTTTTGTGAGTGCATGTTTTTGTCCTGTGTAAAGTCACATAGCATTATTACACAATACTCTTTTATAAATATAGTGGAAATAAAATCTGCGCACATACTTAACTCAAAGGTGTGTTTACTTGCCTTAAAATATTTACTAGAAAAAATGTTTAAATATGAAGTAGGTGATTTAACTAGAAGGAAAGTTATGTTGTTTCCTAAATATAGGTTATTTTAAGCTCCCAATGTCTCATTTATGATGGCACACTCTCCTTTCTGGTTGCATGGCACAGTTTCCAGGAAATATCTTGTACTTTTTTTACTGATGGTCATTACTTGTTTCAGTTAGGCACACACATCCCTTTTTTTGAAGAATTACACTGTTGTTTTCTTGTTGACCCATATTCAGTACACTCATTAGCATGAGGGATTATGCATTAGGTATTTGAAGAGTTTAAAACTTTATTGGTTGTTGACAACATACATGAAGTACATCTGCTTTGAATGCAGTAAAAATGAGAGGTATCTTAGAAATTCCTGATAACTGATAGCACCTGAGCTTGCTCTCAGGGCTGCTGTTCACAACTGCACTGGGAGCACACAGCTGGTGCCTGCCTCCCCAGGCTGCCTGTCTCTGCTGCCTGGTCAGGTTTGGTGTGCAGTGCACCCAGCTGCCCTGATCAAGCTGTTCATTCATCTCTTCCATGTAGGAACACTTCTGCCAGCAGTCTTCCACAAACAGCATCTTTAATATCCACCGATCACAGCACAGTTGTTGTTTTAATAGCAAAGGACAACAGCATTGTGCCCTTTCTGCAGCAGAGAGAGAATTACTTTTGTACTCATGACAGATCAGTCTTGAGATCCTTGGTCTTGGGATCAATGACAAAAATATGCTTAAATGCTTTGTTGGACTCAGGGCTTTTTATCAGGCTAACAATTAAGAGGACTTTGTGCTGAGGTTTTTTCAAGGTGTTCTTGAAGTAAAACAAAGAAACTGTTTCAGATAAGAAGTAAATTTAAAAGAAACTTGCTCATAGATAGTCTTCAAATATTATGAGCTTAATCCCATGCATAAACTATTCCTAAAAAGGATTGCAGTTCCTAATGTAATCAAAGTTTGTAATGTGATGGTTTATTGGACATTAAGGGCATACAGTCATTTTCTTTTTTTTTTTTTTTTTTACATTTTAATACATTTTACTTTGTTCTCTAGAAATATACATCTTACTGTGATACTCCACAGGAATTTTTGATAACATTAGGTTTTTAAATTCTGACATATCTTCTCAAGTGTAAAAATAATAAAATAATAAAAAATAACATTCAGATTCTGATTTTTAATACAGCTGAACTTCTCAGTTTGCCAACTTAGCTAAATTGCAGGCAAATAATGTCGTAGCTGCATGTCTTGGCAAGTCTTGTTAGTATGGTTATAATGTGCTCCCTGGAATTGACACAAGCATTCATGTGTTTGTGGTGTAGATAATGTCTTCTAAGGCCCTTTCCTCATCAGTGGTGGAGCATTACAGGTAAAGTGAGAATTGCTTTTGTTGAATGCATGGTTGCAACAGGGTGGAGGGATGCTTCTTGCATGATGTCCTCATTGATGCTGAGAAATTTGCTAATCAGAAATGCTGCTTATTACTGTTACATCTTGCTCCACTGATGCTGGGTCAAAGGACAAGCCTGCTTCAGACTCTGGGTGCCTGCACTCTGCAAGGGGCACAAAGTGTTTAGAAGATACCATTTTAGAAAACAGATCATGTCCTGGCATTAATGCCTGTGTACAGTAGTCTGGGGAAGGGAGATTATCCTGGAACACCATACACAACGCATACATTAAAAAGCAAAAACAATTTGATTGAGTTCCAGAACATTGTTTAGTACTTATCAAAGTTATTATGGGAAATTTAATATATTTATATTTGGTCTATGGCCATTACTGATTTAGTCTTCTAGACCTTGTGATTTTTATATCCATTAGCACCCAAAATTACTCTGAATGATGAAATATATGTGCCTGAAACTGTGAACTGCTGCTTGAATACAGAATGCACCAACACAAATATTGGATGGACCCTCATGAGTGCACAAAAGAGGTCACTAGGGCATATTGGGCCCCAGCTGTCTACAAACCCAAACCAAACTACTTGTAGAAAGTACTTAAATACCCTCTGTAACACTTCTGTGAATTAAAAGCTGAGACTATCTCTGCAGAGAATTTGGTCATACAACTCCCACTTATTTTAGGGATACATAGTTTTAACCCTGTGCTTGTGAAGCCTTTGGCTGCATACAGTTGAAAGGCTTGCAGTACTCAGAAATTTGCCATTGGACGTGGAGTTATTCGCTGCAATTCATGAACATTCTTGCATGCTTTGAAAAAATCATCCTGATAAGCCTCAACATGCCTGTTTCTGTTTTAATGAGTAAAACTGTTTTGATTTCTCTGTCTGCAATCCATTTCTCCTTTGTGACACTTCATGCTCTTTTATGGCTTGATATCATGACTTTTCCACGGATGGGTTACTTTTCTGTTTATTTTTAGTTGGTTTATTTCTAAGAAAAGTTTTTTATTAAATCATAGTTCAAGTAATATGCTTAATTCTTAAATGATCCTTTAACAAGGAATTTTTGGAAATGACTTTACTGAGGTCTTGTAAACAGCCATCAAACATGTTGCTTGTAGAAAACATTGCTTCCCAGGGTAATCCACCTTACTGCTGGCTTGCAATGGTCCAGATCTTGCCCAGGTTCAGAGAATTAATTTCAGCTTCACTACAGTGGAAGAGATAAGAAAGGGAGCCCATTAGGACAACATACTTGAGAAAATGAGAAACAAGCTCTCTCCTTCTCATTCCTCACTACGCTAGCTCTACCTACCGACCATTCTCTGAACAGCACGGATGTGAGCTGCTGAAGCAAGCTTTCCCAGTCTCGCTGGGAGCTGCCTTGCTTCTTTATGTCTTCAGCTTCACCCTTGACCTCTAGCTCATGGACTCTGAAGGGATGCACAGTTGTTGCATCTTTTCCTCCCTATAGTTTTTCAGCCTGTACTCTCCCCATTATGGAGAAAACAAAGTGATGCTAGGCAAGCACAAAATTTAGGCCAGTTTTGGCTCTGGTTATCTGCTTTAAGATGCAAGACATCCTCTGCTACATTCAGCACAGACTGTATTATTTCTGTGCATAGCTCAAAACATCCACTCTTGAAATAATTAAAGCTGTTTACTGTCATTCTACAGTAGTTTACTACATGGAAATGCTATTTATGGAGGTCCAGTGCTATCAAAATGATTTTGGTTTGTAAGATTTAGAGCATCAGCGGTAAATTAAGACATTAAAAGGTTGTAGGAGTCAGTAACACTTTAGGCAAAATAATGGGGGGATAATTTCAGGAGATACCTGAAAGGTCTTCCCACAAAACCAGACATCTCAAAAGAATTTAGAAGAAGCAATGCCAGGCCAAAAGGGCATTAATTAATTCATCAATAGTGGCAATTGAAGGCATATCTATGTGAGGGTGACGCATCTCTTAAACTGTGAGTTTGCTTAAGAGGCCCTAACTTCTTCTTGTTGCTTTTTCCTCCTCCCAGAGAATGTTTTTCTTGACAAGCCATCTTCAAAATTTGCTCAAGAGGATGGAGAACAGACATCAATCATCCCTGTGCACCAGGTTATTGACAAGGTCAAAGGATACTGCAATCCTCACTCTGACAACTTCTATAAAAATATCATCATGTCTGACACATTTAGTCGCAGCACAAAGTTCTAACTGGGTTTCTGATATATTGGAATACAAAGGAATACAAAAATTCTGCCTGGAATTGAGAATATTGGGTGCCATAGAATGTGACCTGTTCAGATTTTTTTTTCCTGGTTTATAGTGTTCTCCTGTAAACAGCTTCCACTTAAGGACCGATTTCTCTTTTACTGTTGTGGAAAAAGACAATTTTCCACCATAGCGTTGAGGTGTTTTTAAATGTGTGCCTGTCAGCATGATGCCTGGACAGCCAATTGTAATCCTATGTAAGTATCTTTTACAACTGAAGAGCCACAAGCCTAACTTTAAGTTATATAATCCAAAGAGAAGCAAGTCTTGACTCCTGGAGAAAATAGCAGACATGTCATGCAGTACCGGCAAAATTTTATTGAACAGTTTGTTGATGGTCTTTTTCTTTTGAAAGATATGGATTTTCCCTATGACACTTGTTAAATTCTTGCTTCTTAAATGTCTAGTGCTGTTCTTTATTCATAAGTGAGTAAAACCCTAACACAAGTTAAAGGGTTATTTTAAACCATTTTTGCCTAAATAGACCTAGTTGTGCAGATCTTACTTACCAAAACAGTATGTGCTGTAAATGCAGGCCAATTCGTATTGGCCACAGAAACACAGTTTACACAAAGTTATGTGTCAGCATTTGTTGATTAGTGTGTATGAAATGCAGTGTCTCCCATCTCAAGTCTATGTTTAGTGCTCTTTTTTCAGAAAACAAAGTAACAAAAGAACATTCAACTATATATAGATATATACCTAGAACTCTCTCTACACATATTTTTATAATAATGCACATGGTAAATATAACGATGTATACCACAGACAATCTGAAAATAATGGACGGTGCTAAGATTTAAGTTTAAATATTTAAATACAAGATGAATTCTTTGAAAACCCATGAGTTTGTCAGTCTCTGTACTTCACATACACTGTATGTATAGACACCTCCATCAGATGGCATTGCAACATTAGGATAACCTGGAATATGTTCACCAATAATAAATAAATAACATCTTTCCAGGCACATAATGTTATCAGTATCAGTATCCCTCTCTTGCCTCCCTGTTGGATGACATGATTGAGGTTGTTGGATGCACAGAATTAAATGGTGTTCAGGCAATATTAGGGAATTTCACATTGCTATACTGTGTCCATAGTGACACTAAGGGGTGTGTGTGTGTGTGCAGAGAACAGACAAGAGCATAAAATGCTTACTTGTTTTATTCTCTATAAATGTGTGACATATTAGCATGTGACCTTGAGTGTCAAAAGGGCATCTCTCCTCATGAACCATGTTTCACCCCACGACAAGCTTTGTAGCTGCACATGTTTCTGAAGGCCTGTGCTGAAACATCAAAGGTTTTTTCAAGTACTGCTTTCAGAGGAGAATGGAAATTTTCATTGAAAAATGAATCCTTTTTTTCAACCAAAATACTTCTAGCCACATATTTAATTATTTAAATTCAGAGAGCAGAAAGTTGTGCTGAGATTTTTCAGTTGCCAAACAGGTGGACGCTCAGTGATCAGGGATGTGGATTTGTGCTTTCTCTGCTCTTTGCACATGATTTTGTGTGCAGAGATCATTTAATGCTGTGACCGCACAAACAGCACATTTTCCCTGGCTGCAAACACCTGGTGGGAAGAGGATGTCCTGGCAGTATTCCCCCCAGGAACACTGCTGTTGCTACATGGACCTGAACTAAACCTCAGTCTCATAACTGCAAATACTTTTGTGGTGTATGAATGGAAGTCAGCCCCGTTCACTCAAAATGTAATTAATAAGAGGGATGAGTGTTGTCAGATATCTTTAATAATTGAAATAATTTACATAGAGATTATGTACAAGCATTTACTGAAGTTATATTTTATCATCCCACCTACTTAACTACTGTAGATAATAGTGTTCACATAGCAGCTTACTGTGAGATTTCTACCTGATTAAGATGTTCAAAAGTGAAGAGAAGGAAAACCAAACATTCCTGAAAAAATGAGGAATCAATAAAACATAATAGATCAGTAAAATATAAATAAAAAGAAAACACAGTATCCTGAATGAAGCTGAGCTGTAACCTGTCAGTTTAATGTACATCTACCTGTATTCTTGCTGAATTAAGATTTTTTTTTCTCTTTTTTTTACTACCATGTAGTAGTCTTAAACTCTGTGTCACTTAGTTGCTCTTGAATGCTCTCAATTCTACAATGTAAAGCTTCTGTTTTGTAGTTGACATGCTGTAACCTCCCTTGTATATATTTATTTATTTGTGAGGTTAAATATGTCAAATATACTTAGCACTATAATGACTGTTCTCGTTCCTTTAATGCTAAGTTTCTGCTTCATCATAGACAAAGAGGGAAAGAGTAATTTCTTACACGTTTTTTCTAAATAACTTGTGAAACAATTTACTGTAGTTCTATCTTTTGCAACTTTGAGGAAACTTGTCAGTGTAATTTGTAATACTAGTCAGTGAAATATAGTGTAACAGGTTCAAAGACGGACTAAAATGGAAAGAACCTTTTCAAGCAAATATTTTTTATGTTAGTGTTCCAAATAATTAAAGCCTTTTAATAGTGAATGGTTGACTTTTATTTTTCCTTTTTAATGTTTAATGGCAAAAATTACACAGTGGATTTCTGGAAAATAATATTGTGTTTTTAAAGCACTTCAGACAGGTACATGCCTAGCCAAAATGTTGGACATAAATGTGCAAGACTAACTCCATCTCATCAGGGGAACACATTTTGCAGAATCTGCCTTTCCCTTTTATAATTTACTCAATGCCACATTCAGTGAATGATCTGGAAGTTATGCATCTCACTTATTTACTGTGGCAGTCGTGTTACAGAGATGAAAGGAAAATCAAGTCAACAGGATAGGCCGGGATGATATTTTTAAGTAATAAAAATGAATAATCTAAAACTCAGGAATTATTCCTTTCTATATGTTTCTCTCCAGCTGAATATAGTCCATCATTACCAGCACTTTCATTCAACTTGTTATCATACTTTGATTGATCACTGCTGAAATATTTGATTCGGCCGATCACTTGATTAATGCACACTAATGTATAAGCCATAAATGTCACATACCAATGGCCTATCTTTACTTGCTTATCTCTAAAGAGCAGGGAAATATGCTAAATGTGTCAGATCTGCTCCCCTGTATTTTAAGTGTCATCACAGAAAATGCACAGAATATGAGGATTTAACAATGATACATTTTAGAATGCTTTTTTTAAAAAAAAAAACATGGGAAAGGTGGCATTTATTAATGAGGCTGCTGGGTGTGCCTGTGCACAGTCTGTCTGCGTGTGTCTGTGGACAGTGAACACTACCCGAGGGCTTTATGCCTTGAAGAGTGTGGGAGGACCCTCTGAGGGAAGGAGCCCAGGCTTTTTTTCCAAGTAGAATCATGGCATATGCCAAACTTGTAAGGAGTGATTTGCAGCATTTGGGGGTGGATTTATTTTTCTCCTCGTTTCATCACTTTTTAAATACCAAGAACAATTTTATTTTAAACCTCTACTGTTAACAGCTTCCTACTGTAACCCATTGAGTTACATAAAATGCCACTTCATTTTATTACTTTTGAAAGGCTGATCTCTAATCAGACACATCTATGTAACTTCATGGACAGCTACCAAGTCACAGGGCAGCAACATGTCATTCATGGAGTCATTATAAAAAGTTTTTATGCATTTACTATACATAAAGATGTAAACCCACATATGGGTCAGCAAACTAGGCAAAGGGCTTAGAAGTTAATGTCACGGAAGTCAGTCATGCAAACCAGTCTGTGGAGCAGACATTTCATGCCCAGCACTCCAGCTGCAGCTATGCCAAGGAGGCTTTCCCCTTCACCCTCCACTTAACTGGTCTTTGGTTACTCGGTCCATTTACTTTTCAGATCTCCTGGCACCATCATGACACTTCCATTCTCAAGACAATTATTTACTGTAGTGCTAGTGAAAGGGAAAGGAAAAATAAAGAGAAACTGAAACTGAAAGTAAAAGGGAAAAGGTAGTTGCCAAGGCCTGCTTTGCATCTTCTTATATTTTTCACATGATTTCTTGGCCTTTGCCCCTTGCCCAGGTTCTGTTACCCTGACCAACAATGGAGACAAGGGTACTGGAGTAGGTGGAACACAGCACCATGGATATTTGTGCATTTGCCAATGTAAACTAATATTTTTGACTCACCAGCTTTAAGCTGAAAATCTGCAATGGTTCTTCAAGGAAACAATTCCAACATTTCCATGCTTGAAGACTAACCTAGCAATAATATTTCTGTAGTTCAGAAAGAAGCTAATGCCTCTCATGATGAGGAATCAGTCTGATAAGCATCACACCAGAAATGGATAAATAAATCCCATGGAAACCTTTTCTGGAAGGATAACCCTTCCTCAGATCCATCTGCTTGCTCAAAGCCAGTGCTGCTGTTGTTCTCATTTTAGCACTCATGAGGAGTGCACCTTGTGGTGCTGTCCATATGGATTGCTTAACCACAGCCATCTGACAGCTCTTGAAATGAGTTTTCTCGAGGTGTGTTGAGCGATCTATCTTACAAGATAAATGCCAGCTTGATTCTTTAGTGTGTAACCGATAGACTGAACTTTTTATTCTGACTATTCTAGTAAGAGTTGTCAAAAAACATAGCTTTAGATAGAAAAGGGTTCTTAAAAATCCTAACTGTATTACATACATGAAGTGTAGGAGAAAGAGCAAATGCTGATAACTCTGATCTGATGTCTTCTTCCACTGCCAATCTGGGAGCCCTCCAAAGCAAGGGCAAAAGGCAGCCGTGGTAGGGGGATGGATCCTTCTCTGTCCAGTGGGCAGAGGACTCCCACTGTCCCTGTCCTGCTGCATTTCACAGGTCTCCAGCACAAAATGCAGTAAATACAATAATATTGTGCATTTACAAAATTCCACTCTGATTTTCTTTTCTGCTAGCCTAGCTCCTGCTTTTCCAGCAGAGGGCAGTGGCATATTTCTAGTTGTAAAATCCAGTGAAAAATGCAGAAAGAATCCTCCATATGTGCACCCGCGCAGAAATAAGTAGGAGAGTTCATACCAGGTTTGTCTATTATTTAGCAATCGGTTACATCACCGGATAAAGCAAACACTCTGCACTCAGGGAAGTGAGGGGAGAGAGCTGTCTGCCTGCATTTGGGCATATTTAGTGGAAAGAGCAATACAGAGTCTCTCTGTATTCTCTCTTGTTGGTTGTTACATTTTCTCCTTTTTTGCTCTGAGGGGATGCAATGGAATTAGCAACTGCTACAGTTCTGCCAGCTGAGCAAACAGAACCAGCTCACCATTTCAGGCTTGCACACTGGCTTATTCCAGGGCTGGGCAAGTGATTTGATCTGCTAGGATGCCAGCCTGTGACTCAGAAAATCACTGTATGCATAATTGTCCAGGGAGAAAAAGAACCGGCATCTCAGTGTCGACAGTGGCACACAGATCCATACCTCCCTACCACTTTTTCATCAAGAGCATAGGAGCAGATCTGCTGTCAGCTGGATCCTCTGCTCCACATCCTCCTTCCCTGTGGCACACATATCCCAGCTGAGGGAAGAGGAGCTGTCTGGGATAGATGGAGCAAGGGAGGCAGGGAAGGATGTAGTCTGCTCTAGCCTTACTTTTTTTGGGGTATGGCTGCTGTGGCTGTGGGAAGAAGGAGCAGTGGGAAGAGAAGCACACAAAGGGTCAGGACTTGGTGTACAGAGCAGAGCACAAGACTTGTTTGAGAGATGTCATGACACAATCCTTCTCCAAAGACTTGTGGTGTCGGTAGCACAAGTTCAGAGTCACAGCTCACCTGTGTTAGTGGCACATCGCCTTTTGGTGTCCTTACACAAGCACAGATCTACACAAGGCAGGAGCGAGCAAGAACTCTCCAAAATTTCTCTGACCACCCTCCAACCAATGCTCACTTCCTAGGAAAGCAGACATGCCAGTATGCCTCTAGCTGCAGACATCTTCTTACTCACAACCTGCATTTTCTAGAACTAACCAAGGTACAGGGTGATCTGGGGATTATGCAGCACTGCCTGGGTCATAGAGCTGCAATCAACAGTGTAGAACAGTGAGGATGCTCCAAAAAGGAGGGCAAGCATGGAAAAATAGCATTTTCAAAGCTTTGCAGGGCCACTGAGTGATGGGGGCCAAGGTACTGTGGTTTTCCATGTATAGTGCAACTAAAAGAGCTGTTCAGGTATGTTCAGGCAGACTGGGATCTAAAATGGTCATCCAAAGCTATGGTTAGGTGTTATGGTTAGGTGGCAGAGATGAGGAACTTAGATTTATTTTAGCTCCAAATGTTTGCACCAGTTTCAGTCGGAGGTATGGGGACATGAGTCTGTCATGGCATTCCTGAGCTGGCTGGGCAGAACTGACAGAAAAGCCAAAAGCACATTTCATTGCAGAAAAGATCAACCAGAAAAAGATCAGCACAGGCAGAAGCATGTCCTTGAGAGTGTGATTGTTGGATACTGTTGCTGGGTTACAGCCAGCGGATTTTAACACATCCAGCTCTCTTATTTTCATTGATTTTTCAGTGTCTTTCAAAGATGGGCCTTTTTCATTTTGCCTCTTGCTTTCACCTAAACTGAAGCATGCTTTGATTCAGGAAATAGGCAATCCCCATATCATATTTTATCCTACCAGATGTGGTATATTAAGCTTCCTACATTGAGGCAAGGAGATCCTCTCACTGCAATGAACATCACTTGGAGACTAATCTAAGGATAGTCTATAAATTGCCTCCTGACCAAGGCACAGGTGAAGGATATGTCCTAGTGAAGCACCGGAAGCCTTTCAGAGCAGAGATGACCCTCTGTCACGGAGGTGTCTAAGAACAGGCTGCTAAACCCACGTGTGTGGGTGCCACCATCAACACTGACAGCAGTATCAGGTGACACAGAGAAAACCTCCTGCCCTGCAATGATCCTCTTTAATTACATGTAGCTATTTTTACTAGCACAGCACACCACTTGAGGAGGAAGGTGCTCCCACAATAAATTCATCACTATCCTCTCTCCTACCTTATTCTCCCCCCTCATTTTTTCTACTGCAAACACTTTGCCTGCAACAACTGCCTCATCCACCTAGTAGCTTCATCCCCCAAACAAGGACCCCACATCCATCACACTCCCACACTGCCGATAACCACTCCAGTTGCCAGGTTATCCCCACTGCAGCCCTTTGCTCACCAAAACATCCTCTGTAGGACAAAGCAGAGATGGCCACAACAGCAACTTCTCCCAGCTCTCAAGCAGCCTGGCACTGGCATGGTCCTGTGGGGCAGCAGTGAGGTGCACATGTGCTGGAGGAGCAGGTGCAGGCACCATTGCCACATCACCCCTGAGCCCTAGTGCCTTTTAGAGCTGGGTTGGCAAAACTATGGGTTAGGGTTTTAGGTGTATGTATCTCAGGGTTGATTTTGACAGAGATTTTAAACAGGACGGAAAAATAGACATCCTCCTGAGAACCTTTCTGGTTCCATTTTCCTTCAGATTAATGTCCAGTGTAGGCTTGTGTGAGCTATTTACACTAGAAACCAGCACTTCTTTCTGGCGCCTTTATGGACCAAGTTAAATCTGTGCCAGAGCTTTAGGTATTTGTTTTACTTTTTAACCTTTGCAATGAATTCATGCAGTTGCGTGTGTGAGCATGGCAGCTGGCACCTCCTTTGACTCTGCCAGGAAAATCAACATGCCTTTTTTTCCCAGTTAAAAGAAATACATCCTTTGCTGAAGATGCTGTAGAAGATATTTCAGTGTTTTCTTTTCGTTGGGTTGAAAAAAGAGGGTGAGAAAGAAGCTTCAGGGATAATGTTCACATGAAGAAGTTTGACTTAAACTGTTGAGCTGACTCAAAATTTGACATTTGCCAGGGATGGCAAGATTAACTTCTCAAACACTTGGGCATGGAGGCAGAGTCTGCTGCAGTGCTCCCTGTTTAAGCAGCCATCTCAGCAGGTAGCCAGCAAGCAGTGGGACAGGAAGGATATAAGGAACAACACATACTGCAAATACAGCACATACACACACCCCAGACAGGTCTGAAAAATGGGCTGTGTGTTTGTTCTCTGCTTTTTATTTCTGAAGCACTGTGTACACAATCCATCACAAAAGCAAAACACTAGCTGCAATTGTCCCAAAGTCAAGCCACAGAAACTAACAGATAGTTTTCCAAGATATTTGCAATTAAATGTATCAACCCAGTCCCACACATTGAGACATTTAATTAAATAACTTGATTTTTGTTATTTTTCATACCACAGGAAAAGAAATTCTCCCTTTGGCAGAGAGTCCTTCCTCCTTAGATCTCATTCTCTGCCGAACAGGGTTTTTATGCACACAAACCTTGAATTGTCTTGGTGCATACAAATCACGGCGGATTTGGCTGCCTGATGATAGGAGCTGCAGTAGCTTATTCCCATAAACTACGTGTGTAGAGCAACCCTGTGACTGTGATTGGCATGTGGTTACTTTCCACCAGCTTGTTTCTCCCATGGCTGGCACAATGCCAAGAGAAGCATTTTAATATTAAGATGGCTGTGGAAAAGCAGCAGATGCAATAGCTGAGAAACAAAAAAAATATTGCTTTATGAAGTGTTTTGGCTCATTTACCTGTTCTAAATAATTACTGATGACTAAGTGCCTGAGTTCAGGAAACAAATGTTGTTTGTCTTGCACAGTTTCGTTTGTCCGGTTTGGGATGGATAGGGTCCACTAAACCAACACCCACATGTAAAGTAGGAAACTCACAGCAAAATTTTCTTCATATCAGCTAAATCAGGATCAGTATGCTTCAACTCTTTTGCTCTACCCTTGTGGTTTATTTCTTAAACCACACTTTGTAAGAGAATAAGGACCTTCATCTTCACTCAGGCTGATCAGAACCCTCCTACCTTCCCCAGACACTGATACAGCCAGAGCCCAGTGTTGTGCATCGCCCCACTATATACTTTTGGGGTTTCTAGTATGGATGTCCTTTCATTAGTTCTGTGGTTCCCCAGAACTTGCTTATCTATTGCAACAAAAATGCACAAACAATTACTAAGGATTATCTGCTTCTACGTTTTATCAGGATCCATTTAACTGCACCAAAATAGCTTTTAAATTTGAGTAGTTACATGGCAAGTATTTTCACCGCAGAGCTAAAAGAAGCTTAAAGCCATGGGTGGATGCTTCACCACACGTAATCTCCTTAGCTGGCCTCTCACATCCACAAAGCTGGACATCTTTTCTCAAGCACTCAGACTTTCCTTCCCATAAACCTTGGGGCTCAGACTTAACAATGAAGTTATTGCCATTTGGAAAGTTTGCCCTTCCCTCCTGAGTCATTAGGACTGCCAAGGTGAAGGTTCTTCATCCACCTCTGTGGGGATTCAGAATGTCACCAGGGAGGTTGGGTTTTGTTGGCATGGGGCCCTGGGAGAGACGAATCTGGGCATAGAGGAAACAAAGAGCAGGAGACAAGACAAAGAGGAGAAGGCAAGACAAAAAGTAGGATAGTTAACAGGAGATTAGGCAAAGAGATTGTGATCAGTAGCCATTGCAGATGCAAAAGCCATAACCCTAGCTGAAGCTTGTAGCTGCTGAACTGCTGG
Organism: Erpornis zantholeuca; assembly: GCA_013400515.1. Lineage (NCBI taxonomy): Eukaryota > Metazoa > Chordata > Aves > Passeriformes > Timaliidae > Erpornis > Erpornis zantholeuca. Next base: position 32,571 of record VZTN01009953.1, read on the forward strand.
TTTGGAACAGTATATAAGATGTGCTTTGTACAATAAAAGTTGGCTTTGGATGTACCCGGGGGAGTCTGTGTTTCAATCACCAACACCTCTTTTCCCCCAGCATGTTTTACCTTTCAGTTGTGACAAGTTAAGAACTGAGCTCCCTGCTGCCAGGCCTCACTCAGCTGATGCACGCTGAATTGCTGTAGCAGAGCATTGTGCTCAGGACCTGAGTGCACTGATTTATCAAGTGTGACATGCTACTTATGGCTTCTTCTTGTGCCTGTGAATCTGGGTGTAACTAGCTGTATAAAAAACAGTGGAGGATTGCTTGTCTTTGTGATGATTTTGGTCATAAGAATAAATAATTTCAGAGTGCATGATTGAGGAAATAGTATTTGCTCTTTATAGCCTTTTTTGCTGAATTATCTCTGAATGTAAATGAAATTATCATTTTTAAAATGCAGAACGTCAAATTACAAGACCATTGGATAACATATATGTAGTGTTTAAAAGTATCTGAACATTTTTTGGGAGAAAAAATGAAAAATAAGAAATCATTTATCATACTGGATTTATCATACATTCATTAGCAGAAGGAATGCTTCTTCCAAGTTTACAGCAGTGGAGTTTTAGATAAAAACAGATTTCAAAGTCCTGAGTAAAGAAAAAAGAAATGGACCTAATCAGTTACTGCATAAGAGCAAATGAACAGCACATCTTGCACTTCTCTGTCTGAGAGGATATGAAAACATCTACAAGCACACTTACTGAAAGGTAAATCAACCATCTCCACTTGCCCAGATCAATGCGTCAATTGCAAGACTTTGTCAGATAGCTTAAACTAATAGCATATTTATAGTTAAGACTCAGGAATGAGGCAAAACTAAAAAAAATCAAGGTAAAGAGCAGCTGTAAGTTGTGTCATTTATCTCCTGAAAAAGTGAAACTCAGAGGTAAAAGCCATCCCAAATCTGGTCCCAAAGGCAGTCCCAGGAGGATGGCAGGTGACTCCTGTGACACTGCACCAGGCAGACTGGGCCACTCATCAGCCTTATAATTAGATGTCGAGCCTTGAGCATGGTCCTGCTGGGACAATTTGTACTGGTGAGGGGCTTGGCACATGGCCTGGCCTCTGAGGAAGGGACCTGCCTGTGCTCTCCTCTGAGCCGTCTTTCTCCTGAGAAACAGGGAGTGAGGCAGAAGGGAGTTATTCAGCGCATAGCCTGAGTTGTGGGTACTATGTACATCCTTACTGGGGATCTGGGAGAGCTGCTGCATTCTGCCCTGAGACCCAATGGAGCCCGACAAGGGACAGGCATCACAGCATTGCCAGGGCAATAGAGCACTTATAAGCCCTGAGTCCCGTGAGCCCAGTTCAACCAGCCCAGGGGGAGTCTTTCTAGAGCACCACAGGATTTCCCCCACCAGGAAACTGCATTACAGAGCAAAACACCATCTCCCCTTTCCCTCTCATTCCTGGCCCTTTTCATCTTGCAGTTGCTATGCCACTGAAACTGCTTCCTCCTGACAGCAGTGCTAAGCGAAGCTCAGTTTCTGCGGGATCATTATTCCAGCTGTCATCTTGTCCTCAAACTTCCCCTGGATCTCCCGGGGAGCACTCCGGGGCTCCGAGCATGCCGGCACTTGGAGGTAAGGCAGAAAGCAGAAGGGAGACGCTGCCTCCTAAGCGCCCCGCTGGCACCCTCAGACCCTCGTGCTCTTTATCTCAGCCCCAGGCTTCATCCGTGACCCTCAGCAGCGCCACGGCTCTCGCTGTCTGTGCTCCTCCGGCAGCACTCCCTGATAACTCGGAGCAGGACGCTATTCTTAGCCGGCAGCCGGCGGCAGGTGCGGCCGTGGGCACAAAGCCACACGTGGGAAGGTGGCAGAGCACAGATCCCATCCCGCCGAGCAGCCCCGGGCCTTCAGGAGAGCTGGGAGTGCTCAGGCATGAGCACACGATTAGATAAGCTAACTCAGGCCCTGGGGACTGAAACAGTTAGGAAAAAATCCTATCTAGAACTGTAGCAGAATAATCAGTGATAAGCAGCCATGGAGTAAGTAGTGATAAGCCATGTGGGGAGCCTTTGCCACCAGAAGCCATGCTGCTGGTTGCAGCTGTAGCTGTGCCTGTGCTCCTCGTTCTTCTGTAGCCACAGCAGTGTCAGAAATGCAAAAGTGGGAGTTTTATCTTCCTTTGATTTGTCTCCTCTCTGTGGAAAGGGCTGCCATATGCTTGGCTCAATAAACCCAGTTCAGTTTCTGTATGGAGCAGTTCATGAAAACACACATTAGAGGGAAAGCAGGGAAAGGCAAATGTCACTGAGATTCACCCATGACGCTAAAGAGACCCCGACTAGTGACCAAAGCTTTTCCTAGGAAATCTGTCACACGCCAAATGTTAAATATCTCTCTGGTATAACTGGATTCAAATCCGAGTAAAGATGCAGATAAATTGATGCATAATCTATAAGGAAAAAAAGACATTAAAGAGAAGCAAGAGAAAATGTTGGAAAGATCTCAAAAAGTTTTACTGGAATATGTTAAAAAATTATATATTTTTAATTCTCCAGCATATTTTTTCAATTTAAAACAAAAACTGTATATACAAAAAAACCTACAGGCACTGACAGATATTTTTCTTTTACATATTTATGTTTCTAAAAAGAAATCCACCGCGGGAAATAGTGGTCAAAACAACGTTTTGTTTTTTGTCAAAAATCACTTTTTTTTCACATTGGTTTCAAGCCTGTGCTTTCCTGAGTTCAGAGGAGCCCTTCTGTGCCTGAGCAGTGCCACCTGACTACAAGCAGTGCTGAGGATAACACATTTTTCCCATTCTGGAAATTTTTCCTGCTTAATAGAGGGAAAATCCATTGAAACGAGAATTTCCAGCAGAGGATCTAATAACTTAAGGCACTGGAATGTTTTTTCTGAACTCACCCAGTGCAGAGATCCAGCAACTGAGGACTTGCAGGCTGGGGTGTATGGCTGAATTAAAGGTAGTTTTACTGTCCTTTGAGCGGACAAGTAAGGCTGCAGCAGTCAGTTTCAGGGTTGCCTCTACCTTCTGCCATCCCCTCAGGCAGCTTCCTGAGCATTCCTTATCTGTTTTATAGGGTTTCATATGGCTCTTTGCATGTATGAATTTCATCTCACCCAGTATCAGCAGAGTTACTGAGTTGCATGTTGTACATCCAACTTCCACACAGCATTAGGGTTGCAGGGAAGCCACCTGGCTCCTGTAGCAACATGATCTGCAAGTCACTCTTCAAACTGGTCACCCCAAAATACCTTTCAACTTGTAGGCCATTCCTTGGGGCACTATTCTTTGGTGTTGAGGGGGTGAATCAAGCCTCAAGATGCTACCTCCTGTTGTGTTTAGAAAAATTGGAACATCCTCAAGAAAAGCAGGAAAAAAAGAAATCCATGTGGAAGAAGTGAATAATGAACAGCTGCAGCAAATGTGCCTGATTAGTTGCAACTGTGAGGTCCCCCAGTTCTGGAGCACCTGGCTGTGAATTGAAGGGACCTATAGCTACCTCAGAGTCAGCTTGGGCCTTTTTTTTTTTCCTAAAACAAATAAGAAGTTTTAGATGTCTTTGTGATATTATTGCTCATATGTAACAATTTTTGCCATTTCACTGGCTGACCATTTGCATGGTGTCTGGGGCTTTTTAGCATGCCAGGTAGACTGCTGCTCTGTGAAGAAGAGAGGTTTCTTGTGACAGTATGGTACAAAGAGGTACAGAGCAAAGCTGCTGTACTCCCCACGTCCCACCCAAGCTCTTCATAGAGTTCACCCTCTTTCAGGCCTACATTCTTTGAAAAGGATGAGAAAATAATTGCTTCTCCTCTTTAATAGTGGTTATCAACACCATTCTCTTTCCAAATTTAAAACACAGCATTGTAACAGCTACTGAGATGATATTAACTCTACCCTAGCTGAAACCAGGACAAGAGCCCAGAAAAAACATCCCTAGGAAACAGACATTTGTTACAGTCTGACTCAGAGCAGCAAAAGCAATAACTCACAGAATGCTGGCAGAACATCACTTAAGAGTAGCCATAAAAGTAAGAAAAGGTTTGGTTGACTATACATGCTGCTTCTTGCTCTCTATCTAGCTGGTGAATGGAGAATTCGGTCTCTGGTATGGCCAAACCAGCACATTCTACAATGATAAATTGCTTGAAAAAACATCCTCTTGAAAAGAATTAAAAGTTTGCAATCAATTTCTATATGGTCATGCATAGAAATGTGGTTATGGTTTTTTTCTTTCTAGTCATTTGGTCAAAAGAGGTTTCAAATATTTTGGTGTGAAATTTTGAGAAATATATTTACAAATTCTAGAGTCAAAAATTCCTAGGAATTTGTACAGGATGCAACCAATTAATTTCTCCAGATAAGCAGAACATAATTCACTTATTACATTAACTAGATCTTCTGTCAAATTTGCCTAATTTTTATGCTAAAGATTGCTTACCTTAAGTGATGTTTACTGCCTTTTCACACTGTTTGAAAGATGCACTAAAAAAAGGAGGGGAAACTGCCATTATACAAAACTTCAATCAAATTCTCAAAATAGTCTGATCAAAAATAGGAATCATTTTCTCTAAGTACCACAAGATTAACTGATAATACCACTAGGTTGTCTTATAATTGCATTCTGCTTCTTTGAACAATTAGATGCACTTATATTTTCAAGCACTTCTCTGCAAGCATGAGGATTAGAAATGAATGCTTTACTTTTTAAATGCAATTAAGACAAGCAAACAAACAATCTCAGCTTCAGCTGGCATAAATCAGCGTAGTCACCCTGGTGGAATTACAGTCTATGCTGATCTGTTTCAGTTAAGAATCACATGTTCTTCCTATACATCTTTTTGCCACTTCATTTATCTCACCTGCTGCTTCTTTTGCAGTCCTGTAATGAATTCTGAAGAATTAAGATATGAATTGTTGCCAAGCAATGTGTTTTTGCTGGGACTGCCTGAACTCTTTGCTTTGCATGATTACTAATGCAGCTGCAGGCTAAAACATTTGTCCCTCCAAGAGGTCTTCCCTTAGTGTCTATAACTACTTCTAGCAAACATTCTCAAAAACTTAAGCAGTTCACTTAGGGTCTCACTGTGGTCTTGCAGCACACCACGACCAATTGCAGTGTAACAGCAGTGCCATAAGACCTCAGGTTAGGTCAGGCTGAGCCCCACAGGCTCCAGTGACCTGGTATACATCTACATGGAGCAACCAACACAGCTGTAGGAGTGCAAACATCCATTTCTCTGCTAATTCTGCCTTGGTTTTGGTTGTCTTGCTCTTCCTGATACTTCTTTTCTTTTATGGGTAACTTGGGAGGTCAAGGTGGGGTGACAGTGCTGGATTCCCAGCCTGGGAAAGCTGCAGTTCCTTTTGTGTTTACCTGTTTGGACCCACTGGTTCTCAACAGGCTTTGAGGGCTCTTTTCTTGCTGTAATCCAGAACTTCTTCTCTCAGAAAAAAAGTCAGCCCAGACCCAAGATTGGAAGAACTGAAGATAAATTGAAGTGTCACAGATTTTTGTGGCCTTGGTGCTCTGCTTTTCCCCCATTTTAGGGAGCTAGTTTTTGTTTTCCTTTCTCTATCACCACTGTTGGGGAAGGAGCAAGTCTAAGTGGTGTAAGAAGACTCCTCACAAGGTTTGATTTCTCAGCTAAATAGTCCTGTAACATGACTTTACTCATAGCATTTTATAGCCACAAATAATGCAACTGTCTCTTGGTTCCCGGTTGCCAGAGTGGCAAAGAAGTGCTAAGTGAAAGACCTATTTCACATTAGCCATAATCCCTTTTAAATTGAGTGCTTCAATTTGTAATTTCCTGACCTAAACTAATGGTGTTTCTTTTTGTTTAACTTCTGTGTTGAAAATACCTCATTTCAGATATTTTAACACAGTAATGTTTCTACATAAGTTTAAAAATTCCAATTATAATATAATTTTCACGTCCAAAACTGCTTTATGGGCTGGCTCACTGCATCATTTTTTTCTTTTTCTTTTATTCTTTTATAAAAAGCAAATTCTAGTTGTGGGTTCATGAGCTGTAATAGAAAGAACATGCATATCTGAGCTCAATAGACTACAAGTACAGTTTACAGTTTATGAAGGGGAATTCTTTCCATAGACTTTTTTTTCTAGTTCACCAGACAGAAGCAACTTTCTGGTTTATTCTTCACCCCTTTCCAGAGGTTCTGTTTCAGCAATAGACCAGGTTCCACTCACTGCCACACAAGGATCGCAAAATCCTGGCAATCCTTGAGCTTATGATAATGCTTTTCAAACATGTGCAGCACATTCAGTATAGAACTGATGATATTCAGGGGAAGAGCATGGAGGAGAAATAAAAATCAAGAAACAGGAGAGAAGGAGACACTCACTTCATGGTACTGCCAGCCAGACTAAACAGTATCTGTTGCACTGCGTCTTTTCGTGTGTAGAGGGTGATCTGGGGACAACCTAGAAATTCTCTATCTCTGAGGGTAAATACCACTCTTTGATGTCACCCTTCCACCCAACGCTGTTCACAGACTACAACAGAGGGAAAAGGAAAGCTAGGGCTTTTCTAGAAGACAGCCCTGAGCGAGGACTGAGGTCCTGGAGAGCCCAGTCCTTCCCACACTCCTGCTCCTTTCAGTGTTGGTGCATAAAGGCCACAGCCAGATGTGCTTTGGTGTATGACAAATTGACAGCATCAGACTGAAAGGCCCTGAACAAGTCACTGATGATGATGTTTTGCACTCTTGCTCTCCAGAAAACCTTGATCTTTCTCAAACAGCACAGAAGGGAAGCCCTTAAAGCAGCAGGGGAATATAATGAATGCAAGTTCAATACAGAATCTGTAGAGGAACACATAAGAGTTCTGTAAAGAAACAGTAAAGACAAAGAAGTGTCACCCTGATTCTTTCAGCCTTCTGAATGTTTGCATTTTTGTAATAAGTCTCTCACGCTTCTAATGTAAGCAAACCAATGTTTTTCCAACTGTTCTTTTTGTTTTGCATTCTTTCTCTAAGGAGGAAAAAAATTGATGGACTTATAATTTGACCAGTGTGGTTGGAGAGGAGGCAACCTCATTCTCCTATCCACAGGCATTGTGAGGAATCCAAAGTCTAAAAATTAAAGGTACATTTTTCCCACATAAAACGAGCTGTGTGCATGTTGATCATTTTGTGGGCAACAGAGACAAAGAAGAAAGGTTAAAACTTTATATTTGCATAGGTAGAATATAATCCTCCATGCTGGATTTAGCCATGCCAGTATTAAAATTCATTTCTTGTCCAAAGCTTAATATTTTGCCTGTGTTTCAAAAGTTCAGAAGTGAATTCCCAGAAGATTTAAACCATTATTTTTTTTTTGTCTTACATAAAACATAAGCATTCAAGTATTTATATATACTTGAATCTTATTACCTTTGCAACATATCTGAGTTTCCTCTGCTTTTTTGATTGCATGGTGAGAATGACACAATTCGCATGTATTGGCCTGTAAGTCTGCCTTCTGTCAGTATTACAGTAGCAATGGCTCAAACATTTTAAGATAAAATTCATCATTGCAGAGAGATTAAGAAAGCAGAAAACATTTAAAATAGATTCATGAATTCTGCGTTTCTTCCATTTTTTTTCCATTAAAATTTCTAACCACAACAAAACACCACATTGGTTCAGGACAACAATTCATCCACCTGTTGTCTGGCCAGCAGAAGATATGGACAAGTACTTTGGGAAAAAGTATAAAAAGCAACCCATATCTGAAGTGAGTGCTGGTACTCCCCCCTCCTCCCCACACCCTGTGTGCAGTACTTTATATTACATCACATCTACAATTTTATTCCTCTGTTGCCCCATGCTATGCTATCACACTGCAGTTCCTTGCTGTCATCTTTCCCCTGAGTATCCCAAATCACCTTCAGGCTTCACCACCTCTCTGTTCTGCTCACAAATCGTGTATGGGTGTATTTAACAGCACAGCCTGCAGTAATGTGTCTCTCACAAGGCTGCATTAGTAACCTCATTCCATCACTAAAAGTTTTCATTCTCTATCTTTTAGCAGTTATTTGCCCCAAAGGGGCTTCTTTCCTGGTTGGAGGGGGTTTTAAGAGTTTTTAGGGTTTTTTAGACCTCTGGCTAATGATCTTGCTGAAAGCTTGTAGAAAGTCCATATATACTACATGGATCCACATATATTACTTACTAAGGCTCTAACAGCTCTGTGAGGCATAACTGCCTTGATAATATCCATATTGCCTGTTCCTTTTTGTAATGTATTATCCAATATCTGTTTGTTCTACTCTTTATGAAGCTTTTTTACTGGTTTTCCAGAATGAAAAATTAGACCCACTTGTCTACACATTTCAAGACCACTCTTCAGTGACTGAAATTATCTTTGTCAGCTTTCCTTTCTTTAGTACTGCTGAAGGTTTAAACTATCTGTTATTCCCATGTGTAATAGTTTAGTAATTTTATGTCTGAGATTCTTCAGAGCTCATCAGTGTCTAGTCCTGGTAAAGTTTGTCCTTCATCGTCCAAAAGCCTGAAATGGAAATACCTACAAGAAATTCTGCTATGCTTTGCATGGTAGCCTGACCTGAAAAATATGTGGGGTTTTCTGCATTGACAAAGTCTTTCTTATCATTTATGTGCAAGACATTCTCCTGCCAACGAAAGGAGAAGGCATCATGTCTTTTTCTGGGGTCCTCCCTTCCTTCAAGCTGTGCCTCAGTACACAGACAGCATCACCAGCAGCTGGTAACAAGTGATGCACAGCAGCAGTTCACCTCTGGGCCCCTCACAGAGCCTGGCCAGCCTTCTCCAGGGGCTGGTGCCTCGTGGTATCAGGAGAAGAATGGCTTGATGACCTTCTCTATTCACCTGATTGCTTTTTGTTTGTGGCTACAAGGTACCCCAGGCAGAGTCGGCCACTTAGCATTACGCCCCTAAAAAAGTATAATCTATACATGCTGCCACTGCAGCCTCAGCACGGTAACATCAGCGAAGTCTGTGTCCATCGAGGGCTGGTACTGGTGCTGCCCCATTGGTGCCTCACAGCTGATTGGGTACTGAAGGAATCTAGCAACAGCTTATCAGAAAAAAACATGATACAGGCATGTTTTATGGAGTATTTAAGGCATGAGACATAAAAAGTGAAGATATTTGAGGAGCAGGAGAAAAAACATTTTGTTTTTAAATGACAAAGGAAAAGGGAACATTCTTCTGGAGCTGAGCTATGCATTCTGATGCAATAAATTTCCATTTCTTAGCAGTTAAGCCTGGATTCCCACTTTCCATGATTATGATTCCTAAAAAGCAAGAGGAAGTAATAACTTCATAGATATGAATTTAAGTGAGGCTAGATGAGTCACTAGAAATATTATGAGAGAGCCCTCCTGGAGTGATAAGTCTGAATTAGATGGATTAACAGGATCTTTCTAGCTCCAACTTCCATGCCTTAACTAAGATTTTCCATAGTTTACTAAGAGTGCTAATTCACAACTTTCCCCCACATGCACACTCTTCTTTAGAAAATCTAATATTGGCTATGTCAGGAGAATGGATGTAGGTTTTCCAGAGTCTTTGTCCTCATTCAGGTTCATCTGCTCCCTCTTCCTCAGAGGTGTGTAGAGCAGTCTGTACCTTGACTATAGATGACAAATGTACATAATTTTTAACAACATGGGGGAGGTCATTCTGGACTTTTCTCAGTTTTTTTCAGTATTTTCCTCAACTTCCTTATCATTCCCAGTCCATGATAATTTGGCTTTATTTTTAATTGTCCTGGAAACCCCCTTAGTCAGGGAGAAGAAATAATCCACAGCTGGTACGTTCCTTAGTGCCTTTGCCAATCAAAACAGAGCTTGCCTTTTACTGGCAACATGGTTATCATGATTCAAGCCACTTGGCTCTTCTGTTAGCTCTCTGGCACGTAAAGGAAAATTCACACCAATGAAGGAGAGAACCATCGAGCCATTAAATATATTTATTTGAATATTTAAGTCTTTGGCTGCAGAGAAGTGACATGGGAGAGCTCCATATTTAACAAGAGGGTTTATTGAAACCACTCTCACAGATGGGACTTTTGCAATTTGCTGACACCTTTGCTGAACACCTCTCTGTAAAAGAAAGGGCAAATCTGTATTGCAAGAGACACTAAAAGACAAAACCCATTCTGTCGGAGTCCAGGGAAGCCTGAAAGCTTCTCCTGCTCCTCTGGTGGTTTCCTCATATCCCCAGAGCTCCTCAAAAGTGGCCTAGCCAGCGACCTAGGCTTTTGGAGAAGCTCCCTCCACTTTTGGGAGAACCTGAATGCACCAGAGAAGTGAAGAGATTCTTGTTTAGTGTACCACAGAGAGTTTAGTTGTAGTTTTTAGGATCTTGCTCTATGTATTATATAGTGAAAAGATGGAGATTTTTTGGGTGTGGTTTCTCCTTCTTCTTCTTCTTCTCTCTCCTCATTCTCTTCCTCTCTTCTCTGACACCAGTTCCTGTGGTGTGTTGGTTGGTGGAAAAAAGTTAGTATTGAAAAGACATATCAATAAGATGAGCATTTACTGCTGTTGGAAATAAAATAAAATACTTGAATGGTTGAATGGTTTCTTGAATGGTTGTTAGTAAGATATAAAAGGCAGCTGCTGATTAGTAGCCATTGCCTTTTTGTCCTGGTGTCCTTGGAGGACGCTGCCTCTGCCTACGAGGTCTTGATAAGAAAAATAAACAATTCCTGAAACAGCAAAGAAGATGTCTTGCTTTGTTCTTTCCAACATGATGAACAGAAGAAAGAAAATCTCCAGGGCAGAGGACAAGGACAGGAACCAAGGGCTCCAACCTCTGCGGGGGCACAGGCCTCCGACACATTCTTTCTACAGCGGGACTGCAAGGTGTTACTGCTAGAATAGGAAATCAAATTCCTGATGATACCACGTGTGGTTATGAGGAAGTTATTCTCCTGTTAGTCAGAGAGACCCCAGGCAGTAAGCTGGAAGTCAAATACAATGATCCAGGGCTTGACTGGAAGTAGCATGTGACCTGTCATGTCTCACACATCAAGCACTTTCAGACTTAGACAGCCCATCCTCTTTGGGATCTTTAGGGTTGAGCTGAACCTTGCCCGTATCCAAAGCAATTGTGTATGGAGCACAAGCCCAGTAGCTGAAGGACCACTTGGCCACAGTGTTGAAAGGGTTATAGCACAAACTAGGAGCTCTACTCGTCACATATGGATGCTGACTGCTTGTTCGGAGAAGATTTTCAGCAGAGTTTGTGGGAAAGTAAAATTTCTCATGAGTGGCCTGAAGGCCGTGAGGGGTGGAAAACAACTTTGGATAAACAATTCCTTGGCAAATAACTTGCACCTGTTTTTTGTTACTGATGTTTTGGAGAGATGTTTTGAAACTGGTGTTGTTCTTCAGTTAACCTATAGCTTTAAGGGGTGGTTTTCAATTAACCAATGGTGTAATGTCGTTGCACAGCAGTGTATAGAAAAGGCTCAATAAACAGGATTCTGCTTTTCTTTGTGCTTTATGGATGTTGGAGTCTGTGTTTTCTTCACCTATCTCTAAATTGCAGCAGCGACAGTCACAGGTGCTCCTGCTAACAAGGTCCCTCCTCATTCCTCCTCCTTCCTGTAACTGCCATGAGCCAAGCCAGCATCCCTTATGAGCTCTCTTATGCCACTCTTTCATGTCATGAAACAGAAGAAACCTTAGAGGTCTATAAATGAGATAAAAACGAGAAAGGCAAAATCAAGATCATCCATTAGACATGTAGAGCACAAAAAACTTTTTTCTTCTTCTTCCAAATGAAATCTGTTGTACCATAAGAATTATTGCAATATTAAAAAGAAAACTTAGGTAAAATCCAAACCCAGACAGGAAATACAGTAAAGGAATAATTTTTGGTCCTTCCAAAAGATTTCACTTTGAATGATGTTTTAAACACAAAGGGGCAGGAAAAACCCCAATAATTTTACAGTTGTATTTTTTTAGCAAATCAAATGGACAAAACTCTTAAAAGTAATATGTTCCTAAGGGATGATCAAATAAATCAGTCAGTTGCCTGGGAAAGGAATTAGTTTATTAAGAATTGGGAAAGTCCTCTTAGGAAGACTTCACTGGATTGTCTAGATGAGAAAGAAGAGTACTGTGATGACATAAAATCCTTTCTTTTTTCCTTCTGTAAACATATAAGTTCTAAGTAAAAATGTGTTTCTCCTATGACAATGTTATAAATTTGTCCATACACATCTGAACTGGCATGAGTGACAGCTGTCAAGGTTCAAATCCATTTTCCTAATGAGCCTCATTAATCACAAGGAAGCAGCTCTAGCAGGAGAGCTAGAGCTTTTCCCTAAAACAATCTATCACAATTCATTAAAATGCTCAGTTGCTCCTAGAAAATTAATCCTGATTTTTTAAGAAAATACACAAGACTTTGGTCACCAGCACCACTGAGCTCTTGGTCTCTGAGCTGACATTGCCCACAGGAATTGTCAATTTTGTGCTAGACTAACTGGTAAAAAAAAAACCCAAATTCGCTATGTTCAAGGACCCACACACATTTTCATATTTATAAAGCCATCTGTGTTCTAATGCAAATAACGCCTTTTGAAAACTAAGTTACAAGAAAAATATCTCTAACTCAATAGAAGGAATATTATTTATTCCTTATTTGTTTTATCCTTGGCCAAGGTCTAGCCTTTAGAAGGCCAGCAAATAAGTAAGTTTATGCAAGTAAAATAAGCTTTCAGGATCTACCTATTTTCTTTGTCATTAAAGGGCAAAACATACTAAATTTGGAAATATTCCCCCATGCCCTAAAACATTTCATCCATCACCAACTTGTGTTTGTGTTGACATCTTTTTCTTTTCCCTCCAAAGAAAGGAAGTTGGCTAAGCAGAACATCTCCCTAGAGCCAATCTTTTCCCTGAAGGAATCTGGTGCTTATGTGAGTGAGATGAAACTACCAGTTTCCAGTAAATATTTGTGAGAGGGGAATGGGAAAAAAAGCATTGGAAGTAATTGCTTGTTCAATTTGCCCACTTGCATAAGCAGAGCTTCTCTTTCTCCAAAATGGCAATAATAATAACTTTAGGCCTCTTGATAGTAATTCCTCCTCCTTGATGCTTCACAATTCAATCTAGGGCTATAGATATTCTTACTAAATGTTCAACATATGTCATGAAAAATTCCATCCCTGGAAAGAGTTTTCAAACACTGAAGGATCCAACTTGAAGAAAATTAGGAAAGTAGACAGGAAGGAGATATACTTGTGACATTCCTGTTACCCATGCACATGAAAGAGATGTAAACTCAGTTGGAGAAGGGAAAGGAAGATAGACTGTATAACAATATCTAGCTGATTTGAAGGACCAAACCCTGCTTTGCGACTTAGAATCCTAAACTTTACTTCATTCTTCTATAATGAGTTTTCAGAGTTAATAAAAGGATACAAAGTAAAAATTTGGACAAGAACAAATCAGGAATATGATACATCCATTTTTGTGCAGGAAAAGGCTCAACAGTCGATTAAAAATCTTTTTCAGTTACGTCCTTCGAGAAAAGATAGGAATTATTTGCAGGTAGCACTGAGCACAGGTGAGAAACACAGAGAAACAGAGGCTCTGTCTGTCATTTTGCATTTCCTTAGCTTTTGCCAGTTACCACCACAGCCTCAAATATTTGTCTCTGGGCAACGCCATGCTTTCCAAGCCTTGGTCATATTGAGCTTCCCAGCACCCACCTCATCCCCAGGCCTCCTAGGGTTCAGAAAAGGCTGACTCTGGACATGGGTGTGCCTGCAATCAAATTCAGTTTGTCAGTTCAAGCACATGGGAAACATGGGCTTTGTGCTCCAAGGTCCTCTTGGCTTGGACAAGGTGAAGACCACTTCTCTTCATCTGAATTCAGGCCCCACATGAGCTATCCTGTTGGCCCAGGCTGGGACGTTTCAGGATTCTCTACCTGATCCTACACCCTCCCCATCCAACCTATTAACCTGGTTTGTGTGCCACTGCCTCCCTCACTTTTTCATTTTCTCAAATCTGTTCCCTTGCTGCATTTGGCTTTTCTCAGTCACTGCTGTTGTCATGGGTTGCAGCTCCACTCATAACCACTGGCTTAGTTTCAGTATAGAGAGCTGAGGATCAACAGGGGATGAGGAGGGACAGAGATGTCCTCTGCTGCTGCTGTCAGCAGTCTGGTCCATGCTTTCTTCTTGCTCTGCCCTACCATTGTCACCTCCATTCCTCCAGGCTTTACCCTGGATATCCACTCCAATGGAATGACTATCAGGGAGCTGAGATAATATTCAGGCCTTCAGTTACAAACTGAGGGTCCCATGAACATCTTGTATTTAAACGTTTTGCCTGCAGGCTTTCTGCAGACTGATGTATAGAGGATTCAGTGAGGTTTGCTTGCTGTGTAAAGTGAGAGCAACCAGCACTGGTCAGATACCAGAATTTTGAAAACAAGCAAATATTGGGCCACTAATAAGCTTGCTGGGAATTTCCCCTCCACATTTCAGCACCTCTCAATAAAAAGCTCATAATTTCTATGGCTAAGGCTTTGAACAACCTTATGCTACCTTTTTAATTTGCTAACGAAGGAGCCACCCCACTGCTTTGGAACCTGAGGAGGCTCATCATGGAATTGCTCAGACCAAAGGAGGTTAGTCTCACTGAAGAGAGATCCTCAGTAGTGAACAAAAATTGTTTCAGCCATGAATGAGCTGTCCTACCCATAACCCAAAAGACAACTACATTTTTTGTCTTTTCAAGGCCATATGCATTTTGTTATGCAGGGAGCATTTTCACTTCTGGCATGGTTCGACTGAGAGGAGATTTACAAAGTGATCATAATTAGCTGAAGGAAACCTGAAGACACACAGTTGTACCTTGCACTTCAGAGCTGCTCTGGCATTTGAATACTCATGTCTGTCTCTCTAGGACACTCACCAGACCCATTATCCCTGTCAGGGAGTACATCCAGATAGCTCTCTAAGCAGGCAAAAGTATGAGTGGGTCAGTGCTCAGATAACTGTTCCACCACGTGGTTTCATATCCTGATCATTAATCCTGCAGGAGAAAAGTTTGCTGAGACATACATGCAGCATATGACCTTGCCATGTCAGCTGAGATGAGATTTCCATCCTTACAATCCAGAGCAGGTGAAAAGTGCCTGCTTTTCTGGTTGTGTTTGCTCTTCTGTTTGGACAACATCCTTACTTCAGAATTGAGCACTAAGCATACCTGCCTGTGCATTCGTTCATGTCTTTAGGTAGTACCTCTTCTAACATCCCAGGGTGCACAATAACTTTGTTAGGTTCAGACCAACAATGGAAAGAGTGTCATCATGTGATCCTTTTTGGCTCAAATTGAAATACAGAAAAATCCATTGAAACAAAAGAAAATCTTGGGTTTTACTGTGTGGCTGTCAGAGCATGGGAAGACACCCAGAGAGGCTGTGTCATTTTCACCCTTGTGGATATTCAAAATCCGACTTGTTGTGGCCCTGAGCTCCCTGCTCCAGCTGGCCTGGCTCTGAGCAGGGAGGTTGAACTACATTGTCTCCAGAAGTGCATTCCCACCTCAGCTGTTCTGAGATTCTGTTTTGCATGAGCCATTTCACATGGATGGGACACAAGAAAACCTTGTGATAGCCTCTCACACTCTATGATGGTCATTAAGAGTCCCAGTGAAGGCTTTACCTCATGATTGGTCTTGGAACCGAGGTCTCAGCTGCAGTTAGATGCCAGAAAAAGATTCTCAAGGGGCAGACAGAGAAGGCTGTGTGACAGCATTGTATTGAAAACATGAAAAGACGTGATGTAATGATTTTGAAGTCTCTAATGCATAAGAAAGCAAAGCATATGTTTTAGATGTTTAGAAAAACTTAGGGATATTCAGTACTTTAAAAAAAGTTGATTGGTTTTTTTTCAGACAAGAAAAATGTTTTCCCTACTGCCATCAGTGAAGAACATGTCAATGAAAACAAATTTCCAATGGACCTTGGATGTCATCTGAAAGTAAGATGATAAATTGCTGTTCCCATTTAGACTTGGGTTTTCATGACACAAGATATCACTAGCAATGATGTCATACCACCACTTCCGCAGTCTAGATTTATCCAGCACCCATATTGTGACTGGGTTGTAAATTTTGATTAATTCCTTCCACATCCCCCACAGAAATGTCAGTGTCACTTGGATTACGAGAACACAATGATGATTTCTTGCCCATTGAAGTTAACTTAGCTTTCAAAAAGATGTTTGAAAGTAATTCATATAAGTTCATGATCATTGCAGTAGCATAAAAGTTGAGAAAATCTGATAAAGTTTACTTTGATAAATAATAAACTTATTTTCCCACAGCTGTATTTTTTTATTCTTACCTACTATTTTTAATGGCTCTGGAAAATATTTCCCTTCTATTTATTTGCATCCTCAACTGTAAATTGGAATTGCTGATGATATTGAGATAGACTTTGGAATAGTTCATTAATAGTTCATTAAAGCTCATTAAATATTGTAAGCTTAACTCTGCAGTCCCTAAATGGCTAAAGTTTCTTTTAAAATTAATGTGAGGTTGTTCTGTAAGAGAACTTAACATTATTATTGGACTGCACTATGCTTCATTGCTCCAAACATCATTAAGCACGGTGCACAAACATATGGTGAAAAACTTGCATGAGGAGAAAGTCCTGGAAAGCCACAAAAATACTTATTGCTAGCAATGCATAACTATACAAATGTAATAATCATTATGATGATCGGTACTTGTTAGAAATTTTGGGTTATAATTTTTATTGCTAGATTTAGCACACATGTAATGGAGAGTAATTTCTTTCCTTTTTAAAGGAAATAATTACCAAAAAAAAGTAAAAAAGAAATGCTATGATTTTAGCTATAGAGAGAAATAGTCCTTTGCCTCACCATGATACGAAGGTGACATGGATGAGACTGACCCTGCACAGTGCAGTTAGAAGTTGAAAATATGGAACTATGATGGGCATGGATATGGCTTTAACTGGACATGGATATGTCTTTACCTGCAGCTTGCCTTCTCCAGCAAAGCAGGATCAGAGTTTTTGCTAGATTTCTAGGTATAAGATGCAGACATTTACACTAGCAGCCTGTGCAATGCCTTAGATAGGAGAAGCTTTAAGACCAGATAGTCCTGATGTGCCGAGGTTTAAATTGTTTGGATGCTATTAAGCCTGGAAAATCTGGGCCACTTTAGCCAGCCATAAGTTACATGAGAAGAAGTGAATAATAAGAAAACAGAATTATTTATGAGAAGAACAACTTTAAGTTTTTTTATTTCATGATACCTTTATAAAATGGCAGGCTTTAATGTTTTAAATAATTAGAAGTATTTCAGGTAAAGAAATTATTTACTTATTCAATAAATAATCCTGGAACTTCTGTTCTAAAATGAGGATAGTTTGAAAACATTTCTAATCTAGAGTGGGCTTGTCATTTCCAGGCATTGTGGATTAAAAACTAATTCTAAACCAAAGGAATTTGTATTCCCTTTCATAAATGAAATTTCCATGTATGATTGCACAACTCTGAGATTCCTGAATGCCAGACTTTGAGTTACACAGTAACTTTAGTTTCTGAGTCACAATCTCGATTGACTGTGAGGTATCACAGTGTCACAAAATGTCGTATCATAATTAGACTTGGTTTATCTCAATGTATTATTTAAAATGTAAATGTCTAAAGAATCAATAGACATAGGAATCCACACTAGTTTTGATAAGAAAAACTTATGTTTTAAGAACATTGGCTTTTTAAATTATCAATTGTCATATGTACCACCACTAAACAGAGAAATCTTCAAGAGACTTGCATATCAAATTTTATCTGGCAAACAATGTTATTTTGTCCTGATTGTCTACATCCTTTATATACTTCTGATTAATTAACAGTAACTGGATAATAAAAACAAGGGATGGGGGTGTTTCTAGAAATTATGTTTGCTATGGAATATGGCTGATCCAATAGGTCTAGTACTCAGTAAAAAATCTCAGAAATCTACACAAAGTAATCCTTAAAGGCAATCCTCAAACAAGGATAATTTAAGGATAAAATCCTTAAACTTACATAATCTTTAAACTAAAGTCAAGGAAGATGAGTAACTTTCTGGTTAATCATTTGAACTTCTGCTTAGTTCAATATTATCATAGGTGCTGTTGTATAGTATATGCCATGGTGGGTTTCAAACCCTGTTGGAAAGTAATAAAGGTTTATTCTGAAATGTTCTACTGACAAAAACGGTTCAAGGTACAAGAGAGGAATCTAGCATTAAATATTTTTCCAAGTAAAAGCTTTTGGAAATGACCCAGAGTTAGTGAAGGCATTTTGTGTTCTTCCACTGACTGCATAGGAGATTGGATCATCTTTTAAGAGTGTCTTAGAGGTCCTCAGAGCTAAGATTTCTTTCAACTGAAAAATAACAGACTAAGGATTTAAAAGCCTACAATAATTTGACTCTGCTGGGATTTTTTAAATATTAAAAGAGGAAAATGCTATTAATAAATTTTTCTTTTGCATCATATTTTCACATCATATTAGTTTCCCGTAACTCTTTTCATTTGAAAATTTCAAACTGCTAGAAATATATTAATCAATATTAAAAGAATAAATAATACAGCATCTCACTGTCTGAATTTGACCCAAATATCTGATTGCAAAAATGGAGAAAAAGAGTTGAAAGTAATTTTCTTCCAAGTCCTCAAAGAGATCTCTACCACATTTTGGACATTGACACTACAATTTTGAACAGGTTCGGGGTTATGGTTACGTAAGTATGTTAAAAGAAAAGAAAATGCCCACACTGCTAAAAAAGGCTGTAGAAAAATTGAAAAATTGGATGGAAAGCTGCCAAATAATAAAGCCTTGGACCTTTTCTGGTTTACAAGATCACATATAACAAAAATTGATTTTTATCTGCTTGGAACTATTTTAGTTATTATCAGTTTTAAGGGTCACTTTACTACAGGGATCAATTTACCAATACCAAAAGCCACTCATGTCTTTGTGCGTAGAGCAATTATTTGACCTCACTTTTAAAGATCTCCTTCTAGGAGGACACTAATGAAAGTCATCATATTATGCAGGTACCCCACATCTGGACCTGATGGGAAAAGAAAGTGAATTTCCAGGGCCTGTGGCACTAGGATAACCAGCAGCACCAGGGCCCCTGGGCACTCTGCCATGAAGAAAGGTACCTGCAAGCCCCCAGAGTTTCCTGCTAGCTGGAAAATCCACATTTGGAACAAAACAACCCTCTCCTTTTGGCCAACTACTTAAAATAGTGATTGGCCACAAGAGAAATTTTTCTAGAGGAAACTTCTCTCTAGAGGAATGAAGGTTTAGCAGAAAGAGTGAAAAGGATGAGGCATAAAGACCCAGAAAAACACACTTGATCCATCCGTTCAGACTTAGAAAATACGACCTTACATCTTAACCTGTCCATGTATTTGGTCTTGTGCATCACAATCTGCCATGTGATTTCTGATCTGTGCCTTGAGAAAAATTGCTTTGGTAAATAACAAAATGTATGATTCAGTGGTTTTGGGATGGTCTTGGTTTTTTGGGTTTTTTTTTTTATGTGATTGCTGCTGGCAAGATATCAATGCCTATTTGGAGAAACTGTTTTGAATATTCTTTAGGAAATCTAACACTTCCAAGATAATGGATCCCCATGTATCTCTTTTCTTCCCAGAAACTAAGGGACTGGTAAGGAGTGATATGAAAATTATTGATTAGCCAACAACAGCAGAATCAAATGACCCAGTCGTAGAAGCCATATGGGACACATAAGGGCGATAAAATAATATTTAACAACCATGTGCCACTGAAATTTCTCTCCAAACAACTTTCCGAGTGAGCTGGCTCACTGGAAAAGAATGCAAAAAGAACTGGGCACAGGTTTCCAAAGAAAAACTTGCCATTGCCAGTGGAAAACCTGGCTGATGGGAGCTTCCCCTGGCTGAACTTCTCTGGCAAAGAGGATCTCCAGATACCAGAACTTCCTGTGTAACTTCAGTGTGTAAAATCCCACTCACTACAAAATGCCTCTTCTGATTTCCCTGGAGTTACTGGAGATTTAAAAAATGTAAATGCTAGGAGAAGCCATCTGAGCCTACTGGCATGGTGCTTCAGAGAGATAATTTTGTGCTTTAAGATGTTTGTTCCAGGAGGGGAATGTGTATGAAAAATTGTTTAGCATTTTAATCTCCTGAGCAATTTCCATGAGATTATTGATTGCTGTGTCTCACTGAGCATTGTAAAAAAAAACCAAAAAAACCCAAACCAAAACGAGCAACTGGAAATTGTCCTGAGAAAACATAATGCAGACCCAGGGATGATTAGAAAATACAGCTGGGCTCTAATATCTGTCAAAAGCAAGTGAAATGTAAGTAAGAGGTGATCCTTCAGTCTTGCAGTAGATGTAAATGCTGAGTGTTGAGTCAGAGAAAGGAAAATAGAAATGCGTTTTCTACTGCCTCATCTGTAATAAGTTAGACTGGCAGCCTAGATCATTAAATAACTCAGCATGATGATGCTGTATGCAATGGGTGAGTCTTGAACAGTCACTGCACCAAGTAACGTGTTTTGAGCTGGAACAAAACAAACTGTTCTCAAGCAATTTCTTTTGTTCACCTGCCACAATTTCCTATTCCCTTTTCTCTATTCTAAGCAAGCTTCCCAATAGATTCCTTGCACAAATATAGATACTAGTGGTAGAATTCTGTCTATCAAATGGAATCAAAGTTATACCCTTCTTTTCAAAGTAATTGAGATTTTCTCCTGTAAGTGATGTTTGTATTACTGCTGAAGTTTGCATTTTTGGGTTGATATGAGAGGGTTGCTCCTTTTGTTTTCTGCTCAGGGAAAATATTTGCATTTAAAAATTCTTTCATTTTTATTGGAAGTACATCCTGCATTATTGCTTCCTAAAGTAGGTTTTAACTTGAAAAAGTGCACTAGCAAAGAGAGCTGCACAAAACCACACTGGCAATGCAGCATTTTGACCTGGCCCATGATAATACACACTGCAGGTCACTGTGCAGATGCTCTGACTTACAGCGCTGAACTGAATGGGGCAAGAAAACTCCACACATTCACAAGGCAATTATTTGTGTCTGACTGATTCCAGTTGACTATAAAGTGTCTCTGACAAGCTGTCTGTCAAGGCTGAGTACTGGTGCTGAAAAGTAAAGGACAATATGTGAATAATGACAAGAAGCTTGCTTAAGAAGAAGAAACACAGAAATAAGAGATGAAACCTCCTAATTCCCATTTGGCCTTGGATTTCTGTATAATTTTTGGCAGATTTCTTTAGTCCAGGCCTTGACTTCTCTATTTGCAATGCAGAGGTAACGATCTCCACCTATTATATTCCCCTAGTGCCTAAAACTCCAACACCTAGTTGTCCCAAGGAACAACTTGTTTGATGCTTGTATCACACTTTGGAGGCATACCTGTTTTCTTTATCCTTCTCTTTTTCTAAGAAGTCTTATGCTCAGCTACAGTGTGCAGTCCAGAATTCTTGAACATCTTCTTGCCATAACACCAAATACATAAAGATACCAGACAGTCCCCAGAAACTGGTCCAAATTTGGTCATAACATCATTTCTCAAGAACCAACTGTGCTCCGTGGGAGGCAGCCTGGAAGGGACTGACCGTTCTGCATTGCAAAGCTGCACAAAGTGAATGGGGCCCTTCTCCCAGGGTGTCCCAGTTTCTGTGGCTAGGAGAGTGCCTAGTGGGAGCTGCACGAGGAGATTGGTGCCTCTGCCCTGCACAGGACTTATAAAGATGTGATGATCACAGCACCCATCTTACGAATCTCTCAGATGCTCTTACCTGGCTGCATGTCCAACTGTGTGCCTGTATGGCAAGACAGAGGATCGATCAGTCTTTCTCAGGCACTAATTTTCTTAAGCATACAGAGCAGAAATCTACCAGGAAATGTATAGTCCTATATTAAGATTGTATCTTCACGAGCTTTGCACACTCTAACTGAGGGAGAACAATGCTAGATACTTGCTAGGATACCAGTGCTGAACACTGAAAAACCCTCTCTGAACTTCTGACAACCTTCTAATGCAACCATAACATGGCAGACATTAGGGGACTTGAATTGAAGCCGAATGGTTCATCTTAGTTCCACCATTTACTAAATTTTGCATGCTTGGCATGGCAGTCTTAGTGTTTCTAATGAAGTTTCCTACTTTGAAATGAATTATTTGCTAAGAGAATGTTATCTAGATGATTCATAGCAACGAAGCCATCATCCGTATTTGCACTCAACATGTTGCCACAAGTGCTAGTTACAGGCAGCCCTCACTGCCTTAGACTCTTACTTAAAGGTCAGAACAGAAGGAAGAGCATTATAATGGCCTTGCTGGCTGAAGCCAGATTTTCTGCTCTGCAGCTTCATTAGCTGGAATTACATCACAGGATACAGACGAGCAAAGCCTGAATTGATCCTACTTGACTGAATTCTAAATGAATGGAAAATGACTGCATGGTTTTCTAAGGAGCAGCAATAATGGCATAAGAAAGTTATGATTTCTATGAAGATTTATGTCTTTAAAGAACTTCTTTTCCGTTTATGTGTTTCAGCTGTGGTCATGGGACTTGAAAAATGAGGACCCTTTTGAAAGATGTTTTTTCAAGCAAACCAAAAAAAATATTGATTTTTCAGTGTGTAATTTTAGAGTTCTTTCATGTCACTTAAAGCATCTTGTCTTATCCCAAGCACAGAAATCTCGTGATATTTTGGAAGGTTATTTTATTGCACTTATAATTACTAGTTACCAAAACATCTTCATCCATCCCCCTCCTGAAAGAGATTGGAGTGGAAAAATAAATGGGCCTACATGTTGTAGAAATGTATCTAGAGGTGACAAATCCTTTAATGAGCTGATATTTAGTACAAAGGGTTGGTAATCTGGTCTTGTGGACGTTTCTTCAGCATGATTTCGGGGAGTTCATCTCACCTCACTGATTTTACACTTCCCCAGAAATTCTCATTAGAAGGATACACTTACAAAAAACATCTCCAGAAAACCAAACAAACCACTTGATTCCAAGGACGTAGAGAAAATATGACTTCTCAGTCTCTTCCATTTCCTGCCACAGTATAGTAGGCAGATTCTGATCACACGAAGTGAAAACAGTGTCCTGAAACCAGTTTTCTTAAACACACTAACTGGGATGTTCACTTGCAGAGCGTCATCTAAATACACAGGTCTGACTACAGAAGGGCAAAACGACCCTCTCTTTTGACAATACTCATTCTCAGATTAAATCCCATATTTTTCTCTCAAAATAAAGAAAAATTTATTTCTGAATTCAGGAAGCAGTACTTCTCAAGCACTTGGCATGGCAGAGGATGGTTTGGTAGGAATAAGGCGTTAAGGAGCCCTTCCATTGCCAAGATGAAAGTGCTTTCACATTCTGGGATTTGAAGTTCTGCATTTTCTTTGCTGGTCTCTCTTAAAATATGTTTTGATTGGACAGGGTGAAAAGAATGAACAAAATATAATTTTTTCATGTCCTGTGGGTGTGTTATGAGTACTGCAGGGTTTAATAGAAAGTTAAAGTTATCTCCTGTATTAAACTTCCCTCTTTTTTCTGTTTGAGCTTTGTCCATCTCCAGAGATGGACAAGAAGTTACATATTAGTAGGTGTTCAAACAAGGATGAAGGATAGGTTTTCTTTTAGAGTAATTTTGATTAAAAGCAGATTACAAATTTCAGAGTGATTGTATTAATTATTTCAGCCCTCTTTTTCAGCACTCTCCTGGTATTATAATTCAATTACATGCATAACCAGAGCCTATTTTTGTGGCATTTGGCTGTCTGTTTGTCAATATGCATTTGCAGCAAATAAGTCTTGAAAGGTTTGGGGACTGGATTTGCTTCGAGCAACAATCCAAACAGCTGAAAGATTATCCAATTTTCCTGCATATTTCATTTCCTGAAAAAGAGAAAAAGACATTGGAAATTTCACAAAGACAACCCTTTACTGAGATTTCTACCACTTTTGATTCTACTCTCATTTGAAAAACTGGAGGAAGAAACATTCATGTCAAACACATCAGAAATATAAAAAAATTTGTTTCTTTACTTTTTCTGTAATTAATTCAAGTGAATGAACTCATTTTCAGTATTGAAGATGTGAGCAGATGAAATAGAAAAAACAACTGTAAGAATGAGGCTGGGCTTTTTGCTGTTCTTCCTCCATTGAGAGCAAAGCAGCTCTGCCTCATAAAGACTGCTCTGCTAATTTCCTGATAGAGAAGGCTCTGGCCACTCTTTCCCCTCCTCCTCCCTACATAAGAGATTCTTCTGTCTTCCCTATCCCTACTCAGAACCTCCTTTCCACTTTCTGAATGTACCTCAGACCCTGATTACCAGACATCTCCTTTCACTCCACTGCATAGATACCAGATGGGCCTTTGGACGTCATCATGCTGACATCCAGGTATCCTGCTGATCTCCTTTCTTTCTGTCCAGCCTCTCTATAACCTATCATCTACAGCCATTTGTTTTTTAAAAAATCATCATATAATATCCTTTTCTTATGTCTGTGGCTGGGATGAAAAAAATCCTTGGCTGTTTGTTCTATAAGAAACATTTCTCCTGAGCTGCCCTGTAATGCCCCACAGGGTATTATCTATGTATCCCTTCAATGAGTTCCTGCAAAGCCCAGGGAAACAAGGAATGGGGTGAACAGAGTCTGCACCTCACCCTCTGTCACTCTGTACTCTGCATCTTCTTATGAAATCATGTGCCCTTTCCTTGTGCAGGATGCACTGCTCTCGTCCCTGAACACAAAGACGCAGTACAACTCAGCATGAGGCAAGGATCCTTATGGAGCACTAAAAATATCTGGCATTAAAGTGTGCATCTGTGTGATACCTGATCTAGTTTTTTTAATTATTTAATTCCTGAATCTATAGTGATGTCAAAACTAAGAGTTAGTCTTTTGGGAATTTTGATCTTAAACATCTCTTTTTTTTTTTGAAGACAGTGTTTCTTTGACAGCGACCAGGACTCCTGCCAGAATAAACATGGACTTTCTTTTTCATTGAACCATCTGTGTGTGATTCAGGGAAATGGATGCTGTAGTCCAGAGAGGTGTTTAATACTTCAGCTGTTGTGCTTCTGGCATTTTATTCATTGTTCTCCAAAGGAGCAATCTCAGACTTAGTAGGCTATGGCCAAATTGCAAATTTTGGACAGAGAATAATACAGAAACTTCTTACTGATTTTTGAAATAATTTTTTAAGTTACAAGTCCTTCAATTCAACAGGAAATAAGAAATATTAAATACAAACAAATGTCAGCTTCAAAGGCAGATGGCTCAAGGTTCTTCCAGTTCATCCATCTTAAAATTTTCTGGTGATTCTGGTACAATGATAAGATTCACAGAACTCAAGACTGTCTACAGAACATGTAACAACAGCAAAGTTGATATGGTAATAGTCAATATTGATTGATTCAATAATCACTGACTCTTTCCTGTACAGGGGAGAAAAAAAATACATATACAATGCAACTTCAAAACCTCTGCAATGTAATAGAACTAACCAAATTATCTAGTAGGAATACAGCCAGGAACTTTCTCACTGAGCAAAATGCAGTAAATACAGACCAAAAGATTCATTAAAAGGACTTGCATCTGGAAAATAAAACCAACAGGGGTGCAGAAGTGAGCACTAAGGAAGTTGTTTATTGAAACATAACCCAATCCATATAGGTTAAAAAAGTGGTTTACTCTTTCCATGCTTTATAGAGCTTATTGATTCACTGATTCAGGTCAGAAAATGTATTGTTAGCTAAAACTTTTCTTCTTCAGTTTGTATCGCATTAAAGAGCATGTATGTATTGCTAATAGCTACCATGTTTATTTGATCAGAGATTTTTTGTGTCACATTAATTTATGAACAAAGCTCCCATTCAGTTTACAAACAAAGCACTTCCGTTAATTGGCTTGACTTAACCTTTGTGAGACTTTTGAGCTTATAAAGTATTCTAAAAAATTAGCAGCCTTTCTTTGGATTTGTCAAAGATGATTCTTCATTTTGCACTTTTACACATCTGCTTTTAAAATTTGCCAGACAAATATCAATTATGAAGATCTCTTTGTGTCCTGGTTTCAGCTGGGATAGATTTAATTAGTTGTCCTAGTAGATGGTACAGTGCTGTGCTTGATTTAGAATGAGAATAATGTTGATAAAACACTGATGTTTGGGTTTTTTCTAAGTAGTGTTTTTCCTAAGTCAAGGATTTATTTTTTTTTATGTCTCATGCTCATGACAGTGAGGAGGTACAAAAAATCAAAAAATTTGGAGAGGCCATAGCTAAGACAGGTGGCCCAAACTGGCCAAAGGGATAATGCACATCACAGAGTGCACATCACATCACAGAGTACACAAACTGGGGGAGTTACCTCAAAGAGGGACTGGTCTGGGTTTTGGGATGGGACACAGCATCAGTCAGAGGATGGGGAGCAATTGTATAGTTTTTTTCTTTCCATTATTATTATCATTATCATTACCATTATCATTATCATTATTACTATTATTATATTTTACTTTGTTTTCAATTATTAAACTTTTCCTATCTCAGCCTACAAATTTTACTCCTGATTCCCCCCCCAATTCCACTGGGGTAGGGGAGAGAGGGGAGCTTTGAGGCTACATGGCTCTTAGTTGACAGCTGGGCTCAAACCATGATAATGTGTCTGATATTTCAGCACTTCTTCAAGTAGGATGAGCAAATGAGATTAGCTCCTTTTTTATAATCCACTATAACGAGGTATGGATATAAACATATAAGTATTTATGCTGAGTTTGCTCAGTTTCAGTCACTAACAATCTGTAAGTCCAGAGAAAGCCTTGCCAATATATACTTAATGGGTTATGGACTTCAGAGACAATCAGTAATGCAACTGATTTGCAAATTTGAAAATTGCAAATGCAATTTTCTGGGGTTTTCTTCATACTAGAAATAACAGCCCATATTACAGTGATTATCTGACTATGGCATATCCAGGTTGTAAGGGGTTTTCCAGATGCTGGACAGAGATGTCTTCCTGAATTAAAAAAAAAAAAAAATTTTAAAACTTATATTTTAAACATTATTATAATAGAAGGAAAATTCATCACCTGCCTTGCTAAACCATCCAAAGGTTTAAGCATCTCCACTGATGAGACACATATCTTATTTCAAGTTCAAATTTTTTTGGATGACCATCACTGTATGTCACTAACAGTTTATGGTGACAGTGATACCCAAGGGAAGCTCATCCATCTCCCAAACTCAGAGCTGTTTTCTATGAATAAAATTCCAAAACTTCTTTTTCAGTTTTCATGCAAAGATATATATTGTCACCCATGGCTTCAACTCAGTGATTAAATTAAACCAAGATAAGGATGGAGACATACAAACACAGATCCAGAGTGTGGAACTCAGACATCCTCCTCAGTGTTTCATTTTTCTGCCTGTAAAATAGAAAAAGAATTTTACAACTGATCATGACCTGTAAGGTAAGATCCACTACAGAGCATTAGTTGTTCAGTACCATAACAGAAGCAGTCCTTTAAATTCAGAGAGTAAAAGGGAAAAACAGTAGAATAATTATATTGACTGAGGGTGCATTGTTCTGGCACAAAGGTTTGTATAATCATGCAAATTAAGACACTGGACACAAACCAAACATGTTGAGCAGCTCTGCAGTAAGGTAGACCCATATTATCCCCTAGCTAATGCAGCTATGACAGATTTGGTACCTGCATACACAGCTCTAGATGCTCCCAGGTACATATACATCAGAACCCATTTGAATAGCCATAGTTTAATTGTAGCTTATTAAATCTACTGGAGAGAACAAATGTTTTTGCATTTACCCAGAAACCTATGTCAACTGAAATAAATCACTTTGTCCTGCAAAACCATTTCACCGTGAATATGCACGAAGGGGAGAAGAGTCTATTTCAAAGGACTCAGCAGTCAGCCAAAGTGACATCTCTCTGACTGGTGACACATTCCTCCTTGCAGGTTTAGGAAATTTAACACAGTGCATAGAATGTTGTTTGATGGTTATGTAATGTTCACAGCTCCTAAGGGAAAGACTAGAATATCACACAGAAGGAAAAGTTCTTGTACACATAAAATAAGCCAATATTTAGATTTTGTCAATATAAACGAATTAGTGTCTGTTTCTTATTCTGTTGTAGGAAAGAAAATGATGCACACAGCCTCTTCTCTGCCATTTCTAGCCCCCTCTTTTCAGACAGACCAGTACCATATGCAGTGACCCGGACTAATTATTTATTTATGGAAATTGTTCATGTATTAAGCAGTCAGAATGTTTGAACGGCAAGGTTGCTTCTTTTCACAACATATTTACCATCTGAATTAAAGGGATTGTAAAAGGAGGGGATAGGGAAAAAAAAAAGAATAAGCTTACATAATTTCCCAATAAAGCTCTGGTTTCAAAAGGAATTTAAGTGTCTAAATCCCAGTGAAGTGTCCTCCACTATCTACAGATACAGACCAAAGCTTTGATGCCAGAATCCGCACATACCTTTTTGTTCCCTCAGAATAGCTTGCTTTTTAATGTTTTAATCTATGGCAACAAAGTAGAGGAATTCCAAAGAGCAGTTTGGGTGAATCAAAAAGGGATGTTGGTTAAAATAAGCTCAGCAGTTCCTGCTGGAGAAAAGAAAGTTAAGAATGAATAGATTGAAACATTATGTCTTTAAAAACGCTTTCCATATATGATCAAATGTTCTCCTTAAGCTCCAGTTTGTTTCCCATTTTTTCTCACTTCAGCATGGACATTGGATCACTGACTGCTGTCAGGAGGAAAAGCTAGATCTCAGTTTGTTGTTATTCCAGCTATGGCTTCAAGCATATGATCAACACAAAATGGGGCATAACTGCTCAGAAATGGTTGCTGACCTGCAGAGTAAGTCACCAAGGTTCAGCTGGCCTCTGATAGCTAGGAAATCAGAGAAGTCACCCTGGAAAGGACAATACCTTGTGTCTTTCTTTTCCTAGTCATGTTAGATGTTATCCAGGCACCACAGTGATGCTAGATTTATTATCATCTTACTAAATGAATCATAGAAACATCAGAATTGGAAGAGAACTTTAAAATCAAACGCAAACATCCACCCAGCACTTCACTGTGGTCTCTAAACCACTAAACCATAACACCCACTGCCAGATGCAGACACGTCTTGAATACTTCAGGGATGGTGATGGTAACCATCACCTCCCTGAGCAACTTATTCCAGTGCTTGACCACCTCAACAGTGAATCAAATTTCCCTAATATCTGATCTGAATCTCCTCTGTCTCTGTTTAAGGCCATTTCCTCCAGTCCTCTCACTGCAGGCACAGCAGGAGAGACCAGCCCCCACCTGGCTGCAACCTCCTTTCAGGGAGTCATAGAGAGTGAGGAGGTCACTCATCAGCCTGAGCCTCCTCTTCTAGACATTAAACAAACCCAACCCCTCAGACATGTTTCCTAGTCCTTTCACACAGACACACAGCCAGTCTGACCTAGGCTGAAGACCACTAACCAGGACAGTAGGCTAGCTGGTGGGACTGGGATCACCCAGGGCTCAAACTGCACATATTTCATCTGTGACAAACACACTGAATTTGCAAAGAGTGGTTCTCCAGACCAAAATAATGAGTTCTTGGGCAGGAGTAAAGACTGCGATTTTCAGTCATCAAACCTAGTGGAAAAATAAGAGAATCACAGAAAGTAGAGATGGCTAGGTCACCTAGTTCATCCTGTTGACATCCCAGGACATCTGGGATAGGACTGTAGATGTCAATCTCACAATATATTGGAATTAACTCAATACAGGGCAGACAGATAAGCATAGAACCAGAATTGGAAGAGTTAAACATCAGGAACAGGCACTCAGAAGATTTACTGTAGGTGGAATTTCATTACACAGAGAAACTCATGGCTAGAATGAGCTGCCAAAGGAAACAATAGAAGCTACTATCTTGCATTAAAGACTTAAGAAAATATTTAAAAGAAATAAATATTTGGTAGTACAGCTGCCATCTCAAAGGATACCTAGCTTCCTTTCATCCCTGCGGTGTTCCATGTTCCAGCTGCAGTATATTTTCCTCATTGCACAACTAGTTTTCTTTTTTTTTTTAAAGGCCTAAAAAGCAGCATCTGCTACATTTTAAACTAGTTCTCTCTGCTCACCCAAGCTACTGTCATCCCTATCTCAGCAGAATGGATACAAAGGTGGCTTTATTCTGCCTTTTGGCCTCTCCTCAGCTTGAGGATGAAGAAAATGGCTGTGTCACTCCTCAAGTTATATCCCTGCCGGCTCAGAGCTTCTCCTCTCACTGCCTGGAAGCTATGGAATATAGGACATCACAACATCTGCTCCAGGCTGGAGAACACTCTAACACTCAGCCATTTCTTTCTGCTTCCAATTTGACCTGTAACACTGGAGTCTGGCTTATGTGTTCTGCTGACAGGAAGCACATAAGGCACTCCATAGGACCTTGAAGGAAGACTCTCTAAATCTCTGATCTCAGCTGCAACAGCAAAACAAGAGTTAAATTTAAAAAGTTCTGAATTTGGAAGTTATGATTAATTTCTGAGTGGGGAAGGAGAATTATATATGTATTAGTTTCACCATGTGAGAAACATATTTTTGCCATTACCTAAGTAATGAAGCTTCAAGGACAAGGAAAATGAACTTGGAAGCCCTATTTTTCCCATTCTAATCCAGCTGCAGCGGGGGTCGGTGCCTCCTATGTCAGCTTCTTATAATGACGAGTTACTAAGAGGTTTTTCTGCTTGTCAGATTTTTGACAGCTCTTGAATGTGGTAAAGGTGGGCTAAGAGATGATTAGTCACCACCTGCCTCTAACAAACAAGTTCTCTTGAGTAACTCATGTGAAATGTTTAACTATGAATAAACTCATTTAAAGCAACAGCTCTTTCAATGACCAGCTGATGGACATCAGGCCCTGTTCCTCTTCCCAGGCAGTGTCTTGAGCACTGTCCCACTCTGCAGCTCCACAGCCACATGTTCTTGTCCTGAGCTCCCCTGGGTATCAGTGGGGAGAAAGCTGGGGAAGAGGCACACAGAGCAATTTATGCTTCATGTGTAAAAAGCATTTTGCTCCATGTCTCACTAGGCCTATTTAGACAATACAAGAGCATTTGGTGTAAGGTCCTGCACACCATTCCTTGGCCCCCAGCTGCTTCCCCTGTGAAGGCAGTGTGTGCATCCTGACAGCAATGGGACACACTGCCTGTGTCTATCATTTGGTACCTCTTGCTCCTTGAATGGTGCAAGAAGTTTCAAATGCTCTTTCTGCATGTTTTTGTGCCAGATATGTTTCATTTATATATACTCTGAATGGGAACAGCGAACATAATAATCTGTATTGTTCTATTAATTACTGATTCCATTTTAGTCTCACCCTCTCTTTTCTCATTTTAATTGAGTTCCCAACCTTGTGCTTTGAATCCTTTGAATTCTTACCTTCTTTATCCCATCTCCTTTATTTAGGGTCTCCATCCCCACTGCATGTGGCACATATATTCACCCCAAACCCTAACACTGAAGTCACAGAGCATCTGCTCCTGTACCCTCTCTTTCACTCACACACAAAACCATGGAAAGACATAACAAAAAGGAACTTACATCTGAAGAAATCAATGCATGTCTTTAGACTTCACACTGTTCTGGCAGAAAATGGTTCCCTAATTTGTTACATTACTGTCTAATAGTAGCACACCGTCCAAAAGCCAACCCACACAAAACACCACAGTCTGAGCTGTTGGTACCTGAACTAATCCTTTTGCATTTGGTGCCTTGGGCTGTATTCAAAACAAATTTGGCATCATCCTTTTGTCATTTAATTTGGAGTGTCTCATTCCTTTTCTCTGCTGGACTTCTAAAACACTCCATAAATACCCTGGACACCAGGCAAAAGTTGGCAACATTCATTCAAAAGGCCTGCTTGAAGAGAGAGCAGAAGATGATAATTGATCCTATGTAAGATGATCAAGAAAAGGCTTGAAAAACAAAGATGATGATAAGCAGAGGAGTAAATGGACCTAGGTGAGGATGCTGAACAGAAAATCATCTTCGAGGCGGTCACTTCACAGTTCCCAAGGATCACAAGGTTCTATTTATTCAGATAAAAAGGCAAGGTGATTTTAAAAGGACAAGTGAGTACAAAACATGATCATTGCACCAATGCCAATTCCTTTTGAAGCATAAAATCCCACAGCTGCTGTTGTAAGTTTTCACACCTGCTCTAGGCTGGAAGAGTGTTCTCAGATCATAAAGGCAAGTGAAACAGCTAAAGAGCAAGTTACATCCTTTGGCAAAGACTACAGGTGCAGGGTGGGTGGAAGTGGGGGCAAGGAGCAAAAAGTGCCATACAAATTTCACTATCAAGCCTGGGAAGATACCTGTTTCTCTGCCAGACCACTTCCCCATGAAACACAGTTTGCCATCCATTTTCTGAGGAGCACACTTCTCTGATTCCCACTGAAGTATATGCTAAAAACTTGATGATATAATTGTGCCTTTGTGTAAATCGTCATCCCTCCATATAAAAAATATTTTCATTATTTTCTGTATTCAATTCTACTACAGAGTGAGGTTCCTGGACTTTGCTGTCAATGTTTTAATTCTGCAGGACAATTTATTTGTGAACAATCCGTGTTGCATCTGTTTTATGACATGTTGGAGCAGTTATTCATTTAAGCCTTTGGTTCCAGTTTTTCTCCCAGAGAAGCAGACACAGATGCCATTGAACTTAAATGGTATTAACTTAAGAGCACAGGAAAATCAAATGATCCTGACACCTAGTCGCTTGTAATCCACCCCCCATCATCCAATACAGGACAGTCAAATAAGTGTTGACTCTGCTCTGAAATTACTCCATTCTTGTTCTAACAGGCAGAATAGTCCAAGTAGCATTTTCCTGAGACTGGACTTTGTATTGTCTCAAAAAAAAAATCCCTTCTGTTCATAGGACATGGATCAAAGAGATAAAGAAATCTTCTTTACATTGATTAGAGAAGAAAACTTCATTGCACTGATTAAAACCCTTTAATTTTCTGATTGTCTGAAAGATTCACAGATATGCTAGATAACATCCAGGGTCATAGTAAGGGTCTACAGAAACATCTCTGAAAAGATGTATTAAACAAAAAAATTATGAACTTTCAGTGCAGGTGAGGGGGAATAACTTTTGCTTCTGAAAGCATGAATAACTTGCAGCATGAATGAAAAGGACAAAGACAGGAAAGAAGTAAATCAAGAAAATCTCAGCTCCACTGAATCCAGTGGAGTTTACGGACATGTGATGATTACCACAGAACTTAAAATTATATTCACTTACCAGTGATACTAATTGCAAAGCCCTCACCTTAGTCCTGGTGGCAATGAACTCTTTATGACAAAAAGCAAAGAATCTTTTTGGCATGAATATAAACCATCACCTTTTTCTTTTCTACCAATACTTCCAAGGAAAAGAAGATAACCCAACAGTCTGGATAATGTCTTTGCTCTCCTATGTCACCAAAAGTGAAAACTTTATGGAAGACACAACAACTCTTCAGGAAAGCCTAAAAAATCAATAAAATTTAGAATTTGGGAAGAGGAGTGCCATCAATTCAAATGTCCTCCCCTTTGTCCTTCTTCCCCACGCATTATATACTAAACATGATATCTTATGGTATGGAGTATTCCTTTGGTCTGTTGGGGTCAGATATCCCAGCTGTGTCTGCTTTCAACTTCCCATGCACCTCCAGCCTCCTCACCAGTGTGGCAGTACTAAAAAAAGAAAAGGCCTTGGCACTGCTGAAGCCCTGCTCGGCAGTAACATAAACAACTCCATATTATCAGCCCCGTGTTCAGCACAAATACAAAACTTAGTCCCATACCTACCACCGGGAAGAAAATTAACTCTACCCCAGCCAAAATTAGCTCATTATTCCATACATAAGTTGAACTAGCTGAAGAGTAAGAAAAGAGTTGGTTTTATTCAAGGTAAAGGAAGGAAAATGTCTTGCTCCAAGGTAATTATACTGTATAGATCTGAAGTAATTTTTTGATGACCTAAAGTAAATTTGATGTTTCTGACCTAAATTGATACATCTCATCTGGTTGACTGAAACCAAAACTACCTCAAACAGAGCTAAAATCTATTATTATTGCTGTTGTTTAATTGCCAACTCTTAGTTGGCAAAATTAAAAAAAAGTATGTAGTATATTTTCTCTCTTCCTTTACAGTTAGGATATCCAAGGGGATTTCTTGCTTCCATTAGAAATTTAATTACCTTCAAATGCTTTCCATGTCTTAAAAAGTATTGCTGGAATGTAAGAGTAGTCAGCAGGTGAGTCCAGATGTCACAGCTGATATCTGTGAACAAAACCCAAAGCCACAGACTTCAGCTATTTTCACATCAGGCCATATAAAAGGACAGATCAGGACAAAAGAACTCTAATCTAAATTAAAAGTGTAATGAATATAACTGCCTCTACAGCCTTACATGCAGGCTTGTGTTGCCATACTGAAAAAGGAAATATAAATAACAATAAATATACTAGAATTCAAATGTCTCTTTCATTTTCATGCTGCACGTTGCATGCAGTGCAAAAAGGTAATGAATCCCTGGTCCTTGATGCTGAGTAATTTCCTAGCATACTCTTGTGTTTTAGGAATGGCACTCCCCAGTTTAGGGTTCCCACCGAGGTGCTCCAAACCATGTGCCACTCACTCGCACTCCCCTCTGCCCTCACCCTCCCCCTGAGGTAGGATGGAAAGCAGAACTGGAGTCACAAAAGGTAAGGTTGAAATAAGAACAATTTACTGGAAAGAGCAATGAGTAACAGCAAAACTACTAATAAAAGAATGTACAAGAAACGACTGATTCACACACGAGTTCTCACCCCTGACAATACCTGACCACTCCCTTCACCATCCCGTGTGACCAGGAAGGAACCCGTTCTCCCAGGAACACACTTCCTTTCCCCCAAAAAAGAAGTCGGGGGTATAGAATAGCCTCCAAGTCCTCGCCCTGACCCCTGCTGGCTAGCAGAAAAATTAACCATGTCGTGGTTGGGACCAGGACACATGCCTACATCAAAGGTGTGCTATTCACCTCGTTACTTCCAAAAATTGCCAGGAAAATGCCCCAAGGTGACAAACACGTAAATGGGTACACTTTACTTCGTTTCCCAGAATATGTCTGTGAGGTTGATTCAAGGTGATGTTCTCCTCCACAGGGCCAGCTTGCACAGTGAAGTGATCCAAATTACATATGGTGCAATTCCTAAAGTATCCACATGCCAAAGAAAGTTACTTTCGGTCTTTTCTGCAGGTATGTGCAGGATGGCGAGGGAAAGATTTCTTGTGCTAGGAGTAAGTAGCTCTGAGATACAAGCTGCCATGCCTCTGCTATGATAAGACATTTCCATGGTATTTCTTCCACTAAAGAAAAGGGAAGATGGGCGATTTTTCATTAAAAATCCAAGTGTCCAATCCAAGCAAGGTTAGTGATGGACCAAGTGCCAAGTTCTTGGTGGCTTTAAAATAAGTCCAATTCATTCTTGTGGACAAAGCCTATGCAACTGTAACAAGAGAGGCATTGTCATTCAAAGCCCCGTTTAATAGCCTGCAAGAGAAACCTTTTTAGAGGTGAGTTTCTGGCTGGAGGGAGCTGGGGAAAGGGGATTAGCAGAGACATCTGTTCTTCCTTCTCCCTTGCCATAACTGCTTTGTGGATCAATGGAAAACCTGTTTCCAGTTTTGTCAGTTTGTAATTTTTCAACCTAAGTAAACAGATCGTTTAAAGAAATGTCATTGCATCACAGGAGCCCAGGACTCATTCTGTTCTGCTAGCTCTCGCCGATGCCAAGATTAACACCTGCGTTAGGAAAAGTAACACAGCCACTTACTCTGTGTGCTGGCATTCTCACCAGACCAGAACAGGCTTTCACTTGGTATAGCCAAGTGTTCTTTCTTTCCCCTCATCTCCTTCCCCCCAGGAAGGAGAAATTTTTGAAGATTTGGAGGTAGATAAAGACCTTCAGCTGAGTGCAAGCTGGTGTGGTTTCTCTGACTCTACGTAAGAAGCTGGTGCCGGGAGCAAAGAATTGTTTTATGTAGGGAAGAAGGACAATATAAATGTAATCCTCACACTGTGTTCCACCGAAGCTGGCATGAGCAGCCACTGCTGAGTGATTGCTGTTTATATGTCCCACTTCCAGCTGGTTTTATGAGCATATGTTATATCTACAGGAGATATGTGTAGGGAGCGGAAACAAAGATACTATAAAGGAATCTGTCTTCATCGATGGGAGAAATGCTTAAAAAAAGGACTTTTTACATATGAAATCAGAACCGTGCCAGTGCTGAAGAATGAGTTTTTCAGGCAAATTTGGAGATCAGGGGGGCACCACTAGGAGTGAAACCAGAGCAGTTCTGCTCAGGGTGATATAGTGGAGCAGGCATGTCCTGGCTCTGGCCTGTCAGGAGCCAAGGTCCTTCCATGGAAATGTCTTCCTCATCACTTTGCTGAAGGCAGAAAGGACCCAGTACCCTGCAGGAGACCTTGAAAGTGCAGGGTGTGTCAGGGTGGAGCCCACTGTCACTCTGCACCTTGCTGTGGGGACGTGTGCTGCTCCCAGAGCCCGTGCAAGCACCAGAGCAAAGACAGTGGCTCTAAGCAACCATCCCGCAGTGCTGCAGGTGAGTCTGGAAAAAAAAGAAGTTTCACAGTCTCTGGGGTTGTGAGCAGCTAGCAGAGGAAGGCATTCTGCCTCTTTCCAAGGTCAAAGCTTGTCTGCAGAAAAATCTTAGTGAGACCAACCCTCACAAATCGTAGCAATCATTTTTCTTTCCCAAGCATTTTGTTACCCTTGCTAGAAACGAGATCATTTAAGATTTCAAAATGTTTCATGGAGAAACAAAACCTTGAATTTTCAGTGTTATTTTTCATCTTGCAACCAGTTTACTCTTTACAATGAGCATTTGATTTATATTGCGACATCATGAAGCACTAGATGGAAAAATAAGTGACTCACTCAGGGTAGTTCATTTTAGATACAAGAGATCCTGCATACCTTGATAAACCCACATCAGCAGTTTCCATATTTCTTTGGTTCTTATTCCCATAAATCAGCTTCACAGGGATACAAAGATAAAGCTTGAAGCAGAAAACTGTATTTATGTTGCATTCAAACAGTGGAAGACCACCACTGTGAAGCTTTACTAGAATAAGAGCTAAATCCTGCTATCTGATATCCAGCAGAATTTAGGAAGGAGCTTAGCTGAACTTACTGACCCAATGAGCAGCTTTAACATTTTTGAGCAGGTACATAAAGCACATTTTCACCTCTTCTTATCCTTCCTGCCCCCACCAGTGCAAATGCTTTCAAATCTTTTCTCACACAGAGCTAATTCAAGATTTTGAGGAGAGCTAGTGAAATGATTCATTGGGCAAAAACTCAAATGTGAATGCCTTAGTTTAGGACAGATTTGCAAATGCAGCCAGGCAACAGCATCCAAATTCCCGAATCAGTGCAGGAAAGGAGTGCAAAGCAAGGAAAGGAGGCAGTTTCTTCTTTCTGATCTTGTTTTCCACTTGGGGAAAAAAATCGATGCTTCTAAAGACACAGAACTCCCACTCTCTAGTCAAACAATTAACATAACAACAGTTCTGACATATGTAGAGAAAACTTACCAGATTTATCTTCTTTACCTTTCTAGGGACTGCTTCCAACTATGTAGCATGGCTGCAGTATCTGGTAAATTAAGTCAAAAGTAACACTCAATTCAATAAAAATGTTCTCTATTTAAAATGGCTTGTTAGAGAATCCTCTTGGAGGAAGATTCACATGTCATTTAGTATCAAATCAGATAACTGAAAACTCTGATCCAGGACTTGAAATCCTACAGTCAGGCCCTTTCAATCTGAAATACATTCCCCTATTCCGCATATTTTCCTTCTTCATAGGAACAATTCCAATATTTCTGTCTACACCTACAATTAACTGAAATAAAGTTCAAAATGGAAACCTCACCTAGAGGGGAATTATCTGTTTAAAATATTTAACTTATGTCATTGCCAAATTTATATTCTCTATTATAATAATATAGTCACAGAGACTTTTAAGCTACTTTTAGGTGTTTACAGATCAAAAGATCTTTTGAAAAACATCATTTGGCATCCAAATGCCTTTACAAATGAATTTTGGAATCTACTTTTCTGTGAGCATGGGGGTGATTCTTTTGCATAGGAGGTGGAGTAAGCATTATCCAAGATCTTGTATATCTAGTGCACATGACAGACTTTTTCCAATGAAATCCATCTGAGCCAGAGATCTGCAGTGGTGAAAACCAGCTATCAGCCTCTGACACACCAGCATCAGACTGTAGCTCAGAAGAGCTTAACTCTGAAAGACTATACATCTGTTAAACATCGTGGCATTTCTGAAAAGCTGGCTGAGACTGCATTCATTCCTTGAATCAGCTTCTAGGGACTTGTCTTAAAGCTCATTTAAACCAATCTCAGCAGTGCTCTGAATACAGCAAATCTTAATAAGATATGCTCAGATATTCAGGAACCTGATGGCAAGATGTGGGCCAAAAAAAATCAACTGAACATGCATTTCTCAGTAATTGCTAGGAGGGAAAATGAAATACATTGTAACTCTGCAGTGTTCAAATGCTTCCCTTTTGTTGCTTTTTCACATACAACTTGCATGAAAAGTGCTTCAGGATATGAATCACCTGCTGATAGACTTGGAAAGTTTCTCTAACTGTTACATGTAAATAATCTCTGTCAGGTTCCTTGTGCTGGGATTACAAAGGGTCTTGTTAAAGACAGGTGAAGGGAAAACTTCCTGCTTGCAGGGCTGGTGCTGGTGCAAGTGTATGTTGGTCGGTGATGGATCAGCAGCTAGGTATTGGCTGGTGATGGTTCTTTGCAGACCTCTTGTAGATCCACTTGTGGTGGTAGGAATCTATTCAATGCATTGTTCATTGAATCTTTAAACACAAACTTGCGGTTTATTTTCCTCAAGAGAGAAAATACAAGTTCTCCAGTAGATGGACACAGGGCTTGTTCAGTTTCACATCTCACATCTTTCTGCTCAGCTGGTAACCCTCTGACCCAGCAATGCCCTTCTTTGCACCACCTTCCACAATCTGATGCAAAACTAGTTTTACTCAATCTTTGCAAAGCTTTCTATACTGAAACCTTATTCCCTTCCAAGTATTCTTCTGGTGCTTATTTAAAGCACATGACTGGGAAAAGCTTTCTGGATGAAAAATATGGGAA
The DNA here is from genome assembly GCA_013400515.1 of Erpornis zantholeuca. NCBI lineage: Eukaryota > Metazoa > Chordata > Aves > Passeriformes > Timaliidae > Erpornis > Erpornis zantholeuca. The sequence continues at coordinate 71,966 of VZTN01009953.1, forward strand.
ACTCATTAGGTTATGACCTTCAACCCATTCAATTTCCCAGGTATAAAATACTCTGTTGCTCATTTTCCAGAAGAGAACTTGTGTTGAAAGCCCTTGAACAAGAAACTTGCAGAAAACAGGAATTGTAGTCCTGCAACCTAAGAAGGGCTTCCCTGCCAGGGTAGCCAGAAAATTACCTTTTTTATCTCAGCTTCCATAAAGCCAGTAGTCAACAAGTCCTCTTTTTGCTCTGTATTGGAGACTTTTCGCCTGATTTTCAGTACTGTGCCCTTAAAATTTGGGGCAGAAAATTATAGATACTGAACCAAGGGGAATTTAGGCTACAATAAAGACTCTGTATTTCCCAATGTCACCACTCTCTAACCTGTCCTAGGAAGGATTAAATACCACCTAATCATATCTCTCCAGTCTGATGAAAAAACCAAGAACCACAGACATATATGTGAAGGAAACTGTACAAACACAGTAAAGGGAGGTACCTAGGTTCAGTCAGTAGGAAACACCACGCAAGCCTGCTGGTGGAGGGCAGAATGTCTGAATGTGACCTAAGCTAGAAGTTGCCTATTGGACTTTCAAAAGGACTAAACAAGGAAGACCTAGACTCTGATTCACAGATCAGCTTGATCATTTGAATTTTGTGACAGAAACAGGCCCTCAGCCTTTGAGAGCTGAGACTAATGGAAGCTCAGTGTTATCCACATAGTCATTCCCAACACCTGTCTGCCACATCTGCTCTGGAGCTGTGCAGAAGAACCAGGAGGCTGGTGGGTCTGACCCCAGTGGTACTACTGCTGGTGCACTGCACATGCTTTTCAGAGGCAACAAAACCATGGATAAGCTGAAGAGGTGTTAAAAGTATTTTTAAACACAAACATACAAATCGAAAATGGAAGACTCATGGGCGTTTCAAACTAAGTACCTTAAAGCTTTGGAGAAGGCCATCCACAAAGCATCTTCTGTACACAAAAGGGTAATTTTGGTTGAATTCTTTGCACAGAACTGACATCTCTAACCTATCACTTACAACTCCTACTGGTGTGCTGGTTCACACTTGCCACATCCAAACCTTCTTTGCAGAACCAGACACCTGCCTTGCAGTTAATGCTCTTGCCTGGTTGGAGGGAGAGCACGCTGAGCAATAACACCTGTACTACACAGTTTCTGCCTTGCCATGCAGGGAGATTGGATTAGCAACTGGGGAGCTGAGCTAATAAACTGTAGCTCATATTCCCCCGTGAGCCCACTAATTTGAGTTAAAAATGCCACTTTGCTCACATTAAGGGGCTTGTGTGCAGAAGGGATTTGCAATGGTATCAACGCACAGGTTATAACAGCAAGAAACTCTCTGACAGTTAGTACAACCCTTGAAGCTCTGAAATAAAAATTCTATTAATAAATTATATAATTACCTGAATTATATAAGTAACTGAAGTAGAAGGGATGATGTGGTACACTTCTGCGTGTCGCTCAGAATCAAGGAGAACAAAGGAGAAAATCTGTTCATGCTCTCATACCTCTCCAGATAAGATCTCTGCTTGAGAAAGAAAGGGGATTTTGTAACCTCTGCCAGAGGAGCACCAGCCCATCTGTAACAGCCTTTTTGTCCCAAACACTGCAGAACCATGGTGACAGACACCAACTCCTTTTTACATGCCTCAGACATGAGAAGCCTGAAGATGGGAGTCACAGGATTACCCTTTTGGTCTTTTCCTGCCCTAGAAAATCCACACTGATACACAAGCACGAAGAGGCTTTTTCAAAAGCCGGTTTCAATGTCCAAGTCTCTTTCTATGCAGAAAAGCCAATTTTTAAGACTGTTCTCTTTAACTGGGGCCAGAAACACTTCTGTCTTCCAGGAGCAGAAGTGGATGCCAGAAGACACTAAAAGTTGCACTTCTGGGATACATTCACAATTCAAATTTTGCTTTAAATTAAACCAGCAGACATGGTCCTGTAGTACTCTTCAAGTCTACAGAGCACAATAATACACAATATATAGAGCCCTGAATTGATGCCAACTGAGTCCACAAGAGAAGCCAGCAGGGTCCCTGTGGAGGCCAGCCCCAGTCCCCCTCTGACAGCACAGTGCTGCACCAGCACAGCAGCTCCCAGGCCCAACCTGGCAACCACCCACCACTTTGGGCCAGGATCAGGATGCAAAGGGTGCAAAGGATGCAGGATCAAGCCTGCTGTTTAGGCCACTTTGGGATCACTATATCTGAAATGTTCCTGAAGAGACTGGGGTTTTTTCAGATACTGTATCTTGATTCACCTGGAATTGATACCGCATCTGTTTGCAATTAGAAGATATTGTGCAAAACTACAGTTTTTATAGAATTAGGCCATTTAGGGAAGGTGTTTATGATCTTCAGTGAGGTTTATGTTGTTTCTAAGTTGTGATTAAAGCACAGAACTGTTTAAGAACAGGAAAAAGGCCAGCTGTCTTGGTATGTCTATCCTTCTTTTGTTAAATTTCTATTACTTTCTTGCTTTTTACCTCATATTTTGTTCATAAATAAACCAAGGCGATTCTCAAGATATTTGTGCTCCTTGCTTCAATTTCCTTTCTTGGCAATTTATTCTAAATATCAATTGAAATTTTTGAAGTTTTTCCGCTTTTTGAGACAGTTTATAAAATTTAGGTGTGTCCACAGTAGTTGAAGTCTCATCTGAAAAGGGAAAGCAGAATCTGACAGAACCACAAATTATGATTTTTAATTTGACCTGCTTCTCTTTTGTTCTCCAATATATGAAACTTTTTGCAATAGCTATTGTCTGGGGTGTGCCTATAGCTTTTTCTAAAGCCTCATGACTGGTCAGATGGAAAAATATCAATTTGGTAATGAGAGAAGCTATGTGGAGACCAGGCTCACATTTTTCATTGCAGGCAGTCTTGGGATACCGTTCATGCTTCCTAGAGTAAAATATAGGTGCTGCTAACACTTTCTCATGAAACTGTTTATTGTCAAATCAATGTTATTTAGAGGCAGCTTCTTCTAAAGGGAATGTAAGAGTAGGATTTGAAGATCTTTTAACTTTCCATTGCTCCAGATCTAATCTCTTAGAGTTGGCTCTTGAGGTCTCAATACAGCTAATCCAAGTATTTTCAGTGATATTTTTATTTCCAGAACTGACATTGTGCCAAACTCAGAATGTTTTGTGAATCATAAAGATTTCCTAGAGCCTATCACAGAAGAATGCAGAATAGCTGAAAGTGTAATTTATAAGGTCCTCGCCTTACCCAGAGATGTACCAGCTGTTGTTTTCAGGTTAATGCCAGATTCATCTTTTTGCTGTTCTCTCTCTTGATTCTTGTCTCAGCAATTTGTTATTCCTAAAAAAACTCTGAAATTCCAATTTTCATTCCACCACATGTGGACCAAAATCAAATTTCAAACCTCAGTAGTACTCACCAAAAGAAAATGCTGTTTTCTGACTGGGGTAATTAACAGTCTTAACTACAAATACTCTTAGCACAATAATCCAGTAGGAAAGAAGGGGAAAGCTCACACCGAGTGTAAATGATCTGATGCTTGCAAAACAGTCCCAAAGGTATTTTCAAATATATTTCTTCGTCATTGCCCAGGATGCTGCCCTAATGAGTTGACAGTAAGCCAGTGACAGTCTAGCAGAGCAAAAGTTTAGTGCTTCCATTTTTGTACAGTCAAGTATTCCCCATTGTTCTGTAATCGTTAGTAGTGCTGCTGCTTTGCCTTTGCCATCAAACAAGCCCTTCTCCAGCAGTGACTCATTCAGGTTCTGGCACTGCGTAGGATAAAGGAAAAGTGTTAATTGGAAACGCTTGGTGACATAGATAGGAGGAGGAGGGGAGGAAATATGCAAATCAGAGTTCTGGCTCTGTCGTGTTTTCTCTAGTTTGCAGAGTTTTCCACTCTTTTTGGAAACTAGATGCTGGGGGTCACCACACTGCATTCCCTGAATATGCAGAATGCTGAAATCCCAAGGAGCATAAGTTAGTGAAAACCGCATTATTCCATGCTGTTCTCATTAAAAACATCATTTATTTCAATGGTCTGCATTACTTTTGTCCTCCACAATGCATGTTGGGTTACTTGACTGTCTCCTGAAGCTTCCCAGCTATGGAACACTGTGGCTGCTGAGTAACACTGCTCATCCAGGGATCTATCAGTTACTAGATTGTGATGGTTTCACCTGATTGGAATGGGCAAGAACAAGAGCATTACTCTTCAAATGAGACATGGCCATTGCACCCCATGGCATCTACACTTTGCATATATCCTCCCACACAAGAGTCAAGAGATAACTCCCACTGCCTTCATCTGTGCCAGTATTTCACTCCAAAAATGTTATTTCTTAAGAGCTTCATGGAGTTACTGGTGTCTGTCCTCTGCAATTTCAGAGCCTTCAGCAAGACAAAGGGGTATGACTAGGAACACAAAATGACTTAAGGAGTTCACCTTCTTTTCTTCTATTTTCTCCATGTAGTTTTACAATTAACCCATCGTCTTCATTTCAATTCCATGCAGGACTAACAGCTCTGTGTTAAAGACATACTTTTATCTGCACGTTGAAAGGGTTCCCAAAATGCTGGTAGGACAGAATTCTTCAGATAACATGGACATGGTTCTCCTTCTTGATGTAGTGCTGACATTTTAATGGAGTTCTGTAGCTAATGGAGTACTATAGCCCTGACATTGCCAATCTAAAATTGATGCAAGAGGAGAGTCAGGGTCTGTATTTTTTATTAGCTCTTAAAACAGTAAAGGTAAAGAGGTGAAGAGTTGATCTCCTTCTGAGAGGAAACTAAGTTCAGTTTATTTGCAATGCCTATATTTGACTATATGTCACCTTGAACTCCTATGAAAAGCATGCTTTTCCGTACTGTTGTAGTTTTTCTCATTTCTGCTCTAAAGTCCCTTGGGACACCCTGTAAAAGCATGCCAAGTGGGTGGTGGAAGGGTGGGGACTTAAATATTTTAAATCTATTAAATAAAACAACACTTTTGAAATACCCCAAAACATATGAAAATGTGTTTCCCCTCATGTGGGAATTCAGCTGTTCCCAGGAACAGCCTGGGTGTCAGGAGACTAGAGTAGCATATGAGGAATGTATTAAACAAATGGTGGAAGAAGGATTGAATAGCTCGGGGAGCTGGAAAAATAATACATAACTTTTCATCTTGAGTCTACCCTGAACTGACAGAGCAAATGAAAATCATTACACTCAGAAGACGGTTTGGTGGTCCATGTGGAATCACTTGGTGGTTTCTCTGGAGTTACTAATAGACAGCTTTCTACATCACAGAAACTTCCATACATTTATCACCCTTTTCAGCAGTCCTAGTGGAAGCCAAGAAAAAGGGCTTAAGAGAGAAAAACATTTAAGCATATGCTTAAAATTAAGCACCTGCTCAAGTACTTTTCTGGATGAGAACCTTAAAAACTGCACTGCTAACACATGTGGTAAAAATATGAAGAGCAGAAAGGAAAAGGGGCTGTTTATATGGTACCTGTTCTGGAAAAGATTTTATTTTCATAATACAGCTTTTAGCAACATCGCATTGTATTTAAAAAAAAAAAAAGGAAAAAAGAAAAGGACTCAAGGCCATATTCCAAAGACCATCTCTAATGGACAATCAGAAAGGAGCAAGTGTATCAGTATTCTGTGCTCTCTCACCGGAAACTGAGAATGCTAAATCCTCTCATGTGCTTGCATTTCAATGTAGAATTAATCAACAGATGCCATCATATTTTCTATTACTCTGCACTAGGCAATGTTACAAATACTGAAGCAACTTCCAGGTAAGTCAACAGAAGCACCCAGCAAAGTGCAGTACCAAAAGTCTGGCTGGAGTCCTACGAATCCCCACAGTTGTGTGTTAGTACAGTTTAGGTACATCTATGTGGCTTCTGGGTTTGAAGCCAGCTGAAGGATCCCAGGTTAATCAAAATTAAAAGTTTTGTCCTTATCTCACCCCAAGAATGCACTTAATTACACTCCTGAAATAAAACTGAAGAAAAATAATTAATTGGCTCGTGATTATTTTTGGCTGCATTGAAGCTGCATCAGGAGTGTTTGAAAAACTGTAAAAACTGTTGTGTAGTAAAATGGTTTTAATTTTGCAATTAGATGCAAACTTCATACTAGTAATGTAAATTGTGGCAGACTATTCTTCTGCCTGAACTGTCTTCTTGCTACAAATTAACTAGAAACTGAGGAGGTATATTTGCTTCCACTTGACTAGCAAGTTCATACACTGTATTACACAGCTAAATACACTTGTCATAAGACAACTTTGGATCACCTTTCCTTTCTTTACTTGACAAAAGGAATTAAAAAATCACTGGAGCTACCACAATTTATCATTGTGAAATGCATGGAAATATTGAAGCATGTCTTGATCAACTGTTTTTATCTGTTCTAGCTGATAGAAATTTCAATAAGAGAAAAAATATCTCCTACAGTTTTGAAATTATTTAAAAATGGTAAAAATTGATAAGATAAAGCAAGAGAACACATTTAAGTTTATTCAATAATGTACTAATTCTATATCATATCTTTCTAAAATTAATCTATTCAAATATTATCTGAAATGTATATAATAATGAATTACATGGCAGATTAAGGAATTGATGACATATTCTTAGGCCATAAAATCTGATTTTTACTTAAAAATACATCATAACAAAGCAGGAAAAAATAATACACAAATTTGTTTGCTTATATCATGCCTCACCTTCCTTACTTCACTTTTCACCCTACCTAGCAAAGTTGTTCTACACCATTTCAGTAAAATTCTCAAAAAAATCATGAACTAAGCTGAAAGCATGCTCTTGAATCTTCTCTCAAAGAATGGGTCTGAAAAGTATTTGCAGACAGTGATGGGGTCAACACACAGCCCTCCTGGTTCTCATTCCAGCTCTGGAGGCTAGAGCACACTTGGGCACGTGCAGGGTTTTCTGTCTCTGTTCCATCCCAGTACAAAGCCCTTCAACTTTTTCCTCCTGCTCTGTTTCCTGCCCCCTTTCCTACCAGTGCCATGATCCACTTGCCGGATTTCTGGACCCTGTCCTCCTCCCAAACCTGAGACAAGCCCACCCCTGGAATACGACTTTCTCTTTGGTCCCCATCTAATCTCAGCCTCTCCACACCCTCTCTTCCTGGCTTCCTCTCCCAGTTTCTTTGCCAAGTCCACATGTCCCGTCCCCACCCCTCCGTCCCCAATGACATTCCTCAGTCCTTAGGTCAGCTTCCCACTTCCCCTGACTCCAACTACTCATTTCATTACCCTGTGTCCTTATCTGCTCCCTCCCTCTCAACTTAAATCACACGGCTCCCTCCTGCCCTACTGCCCGGACTGACCACAGCAGGGGAATACAGGGGCAAAGGGCCAGTGCTCAGGGTTATTCAGTGCAGCCTCCCTGGCAGGGAGCCGTGGGAAGCTGCCTTCCAGAGGAAAGCCCAGTTTCTTCGCTCAACTGCAGGCGAGGCCTTTCCCGGCAGCATTCTGCACTCATGATGTGAGCGGCCACAGGCACAGAGAGGCCCACACCTGCTTCCTGCAGCTGCGGTTTTCAAAGCACTTGCTTGAATTGTGGAGGCCTGTAATGATCAGGTGTGCAGAATATTTCTTTCCCCAAACCTGTAGCTTCATTGGGTGTCATGGGCAATGCCAGTTTTTCCCTTGGCATTGGGAATGAGCACATTGTGAGAGGTTACACACTACTGACATGAGAGTGGTGGTGCTGCTGCTAACCCCTGGCTGTTCCAGGTTCATTGGTTATACTTTCTGCTTGAAAAATGTTTCCTGGATCATGAGGAACTCTATCAACCTGTGACCTGCTACACAGTTTCATATGTCCAAGTGTTTACACAGGTACCCAGCCCCAGTCCTTGTCATTCTGCAGTTAATCAAGGAGATACCTAGAATGCAAAACGTGAGACCATCATCATAATTTTCCATGAACACTGTAACAGAGGCATTATAGATTCAATTATAAAGCCTGAAACAAACCAAATAAAGCCTAGCCATTGCAGAATATTGTGAAGGGGCAAGATGAGAGTGGAGGGGGAAGTTACAAATTTTGACTAGCATGAGAGAAAGTATAAGAAATCTAAAAAACACCTTAATTAAAAACCCTCAACTCTCTTGATTCACTGAAATTGCTACCCACTGACTCATGGCAGGAACAATGGAGTATGCAACTGTGCTACCGACCCGGCAAGAGACCCACGAATTTGCAGCACTGCCCACTGTGCTACAGGTCCTCAATGCATGTGAGCAAAAGGTCTTCCATCACCAATAGATACCATAAACCATGCTGATAATACATTCATTTTTGTTGGGATTTTATTCAGTACAGGGAGGTATATATCCCAACTTCTGCCTTCTCTCTCCTCCCTGTATTTAATGTTAATCTTTGCTGACCTGAAGACCTTCCTCATAGTGGACTAGAGCTCTCAGGAGGAAAATGTTGAAAACAATGGGGAAAAGATTTTTATTTATAGGCAGATATTTAGAGCTTTTTAACTGACAGTCATATCAGTTAGCTTACCCTTTCTTTCCTCTCTTTCAGTTTTGCCTAAGGGAACAAAGAGGAAGGGCAAGACCCAGGTGCATCAGTTATGAAATACCTTCCACCAATCCAGCATTTCCCTCAAGGACAGCAGTCCTAGTAGGAATTAGTAGCTTCTGCAGGGAGCTAATGAGGAATATGAGAACCTGGCCTCCACAGCCCCCTCCCCCTTCCACACCTCCCTGAGTAAACCTAAGCCCTCATAGACCCCAGAGTTTCATCAGCAAAAAGACACATTCTGAGAAAGAGAAATGCAGCCCTGGCTTCAGAGAAATTCAGGATGGAAATTACAGGCCATTCGGGAAAGAGTTAAACACCAAATACAGGAGTGCCCCTACTTTCAGCCAGGACACTGTGATTTTATCACACTCTCCTCTGAAAGTTGACAGGCTGCATGCCAAGCACTTTTAGATTTGATTTTATTTTTGTTTTACTTTCTCACACACAGAAACTGTCCTCAAAACCTCTTACTTTTAGCTAAGTGCCAGAAAATGCTCAAGTGTCAGCCAATGACTCATCTTTTAAAAGCCTGGCTTTTGGAAGGTGGTTTTCATTTCAGGAACTTAGGATTGCTTCCTGGATACTAAACATTGTGGGATCAATAATCAGACTAGAAAAATGTTGAAAAAGAAGGATTTTAAATATTTAAACATCATTCATATTTGGGGCTTCTGTTAATTAGAGATACATGGGAGTTCCAAGCAAAGGAAAAAACGGGAAGGCCAAGAGTTTGGCTGATGACTCAAAATGGCCAACATCTACCTCTTTTTTTTAAATACTGAAACATATTTTAAATCATTTTAATCTATTTTTAATAATGGAACCAGACACATACATCACATTGCCTTGGAAAGCGTAGAAACACTGTCCTTTTTTTTTTCTTTTTTAATGTGGGTGCAAATGGAAAGCACATGATGATATTCCATCTCTTCCTCCCCTGCGCTCTGCTTCACCCATTTCTCAACACACAACGTAGACATGCAGCCCTTATTAGTGCTGTAGTTATGTGTCATCATTTTGCCATCATGCAACCCAGACTTCTGAAGTGCTCTTCTGCTTTGAGGGATTTCCTTGTTTACACAGCATACAAAACCTTACTTGCACCACACTAAAGGCATGTGGGAACAGAGAAGCCTGTACACAGGGGAGGGCATCTAGCAGGAGTCAGGGTGGAGGAAGGGCAGAGATCTCCCCTTAAGCCTGGATCGTTTCTGTTTGGAGGCAATAGTGTTTATCAACTCCAGCAAGACAGCGACTGGATGATTCAAACAGCTATTTGTCTAGAGGGAATAAACAAAGTGATAAATGAAAAATTAGAAAGCTGAGGGGAAAAAAAGATATATTTATTACGCCCAAAACTAAACATGAACTATCTCTTCCTATACTTGAGGCAGGCTCCAGCACAGTTATTCAGGGTAACTGTCTTTTTTTCAATTCTGCTGAGATCATTTGTTCTTTATATATCAAGGCTAGCAACTATGACTCTCAAAACTTGCTTATAAACACACTTCACATCTTAAGCGTGGGACAATCTGCCAGTGTGCAGGTGCCCTTGTCCATGGGTGTTGGGTGAAATATATATATATATAGCTATCTGGTTATTCTGGGATTGGTAACATCCTGGTCTGACATTGCAGTCTGTTAAGAAGCAGTTTTGAACAAGTATAATGAGATGGTATAGATTTTCTGGGAGCATCAAAGGCTATCAAAATTTTCTGCCACCTAATATGCTCTTCTGTGTCAAAGAGAAACCAGACCTGAACATTTCAAAGTAAGGTCAAGTGTCCTTGGTTTAGCCTTTAGTCCAGTAGTTTCACCAATAACTGGCACTAGAGAAAAGTATTCCTAACCACTCAACTGAAACATATGTATGTTTAGAAATTAGACAGCTCACCACAACTTTGGGACCTGTTTATCCATTGACATGTTTTGGAGCAAGTACTAATGGAAACAAAACATATTTTCTCCTTACACAAATCAGCCACAAACCAGAAATTTCTCTATCCTCTTGAAAACAAACAAACATAACAAAACAAAACAAAACAAAAAATAAAACCAACCATCCAACTTTACCCAATATCCACTTACCCAATGTATGGTTTTAGTCACAGAAATGAAGACCCAAATTTTACTAAGTGTCAGAATGCAAACATGCCATGCTATCTTTTTCTTCCTAGTGTGTCGAGACCTGCAAGTTAGGTAAGCTTTTAGGGTTAGGTAACCTCTTTTTCAGTGAAAACATAAAAGTACAAGCTACACCATTCTAAAACTTCAAGTGTGCCACAATGCAAACACAGCCAAGCTACAAGTATCACCTACTGCCGTGGTACCAGAAGCAGGTTTTTACCCCCATTGGTGGGATAGTTTATACAGTGGCAGACTTCTGATCCTCACTTAATTTCCTGCTTAATCACCCTTGCTTGCGGAGCCCAGCCTGGCTGGATGTGCAGGTCGTGGAGTTGCTGCCCAGAGCAGGGAGCTGCTCAGCTTCCTACACTAGGTGGCATGGAAGGACCAAGTTTCGCCACCGCCACCACTGTCCGACGGCGAATGACGCTGCTGTTCCCTGTCTTCCAACCTCTTTTCCTTGTGCTCTGCAGAAATGTTTATTTATTTATTTAATCACCTGGCAGAATTTTATCTGGATAAATGCTGAAGTTCTTCTTGGAGAGGTTCGCTTGTGACTTTTCCATTCCAGTGGACTGGGAGCTCTTCAATGTCCTTCGTGACTTTCCCTCTCGACTTTCCCATATGGACTTTCAGCAATTTTATACACCCTAACTCTGTATCTTACCAGCTAAGTCTCGGGTTTCCCATTAGTTCTTCTCATTTCCCCATTACTCTTCATGGAGAAAAAACAGGAGATATTCACAGGGCAGGAAATTGGCACTCTATGCCTAAAGACACATTTTTAGCTCTGCAGACTACTTTTGATGTTTGAAATAATCAGGATTCTCGAAGAGGTCAGATTGTTTCTTACCTTGCTCAACTCCTGAGCTGATTACTGCAAATTATTGACCCTATACAACAACCAAGCTGGATCCATCAGTGCTGTCACTGGGAAGGGCAGCATTGCTCAACACTGGGATTGCACTAACAGCACAGCATGTGCAGCTAGAGTCCTGCTGCAGCCCTGCTAATCCTTACATCCCCCCACGGACACAGATGTGCAATGAAGAACATGCCAGTCAGTTCAGGATGCCTGTATGGCCCTAAGTCATGTGAATGAGAACACTTAGAGCACAGTCATTAATCTACATTATTGCCTCTCCACTGTGACCACAAAGTACCTCATTTCTACCTGGCAGTTTCCAATACTGCCTGGATGCAACACCATTCCCATTACCTCACCATTCTCCCAGTATGTTAGTTAACAGCTTTCCAGCAAATAAGCCCTGCCCATGCACCCATCTCCCCACGCCCCAGCCCATATATGTAATTCGCCTTCCACTGCCTGGGGCAACAACAGGGGGTAGATTATCTCTTCAGGTGTTTTCCATCTCTGTTTTCTATGATTCCCTGGGGACAGGCTTATCTCTAAAGTAATATCTTGCTGGATTCCAGGGTTACACTGGGGAACATGTTAAGGCCAGAAATGGGGAGGGAGGCATGGCTTTTCAAAGTGGAAGATTTTCCCATTATGCGAATGAGGCTGAGTATTAGGTCTCAAGACTCTTTACTGTATTTTTTAGATCTGATTCTGCAGTCACAGCTATTTAACTCTGTCTTGCCCTGCTTACTGCTCTCATGTCTTTACTGAGGTGATTTTTCTACCCTCTTCCTCCCTGATGTACTGAGCTGGCATCCTCCCCCTTTCCTCTCTGCCTGTCCTGATCCTCCATGGCCCTTGCCAGGATATCAGAAGAACCAGAGAGACCAGACAGCAGAAAAAGAAAATACAAAAAAAACCCTGGAAGCAGGTTGAAACCAAGGAAGCTTAGGATCAGCCACAAAGCTTACAAGTATGTTTAAACCTAGTTTTGGTTCAAGATGTCCAAAAAATATATACTCTGGCCACTACAAACATCTGTATTTCATCTCTTGTTATACAGTGGTAATCACCACAGATACATTTCAGTTTCCATGGCACCTACAAAGTATACTAACTGGAGGATAAGAGTTCCTACGAGGAGCAATAGACTATAGCACCATCAGTACTTGTGCACTGTGGAGCACAAAGGAAGAAGGCAATACTACCACACAATTCCCTCCTGGCTGCATACCTCCCTGTGTTTCAAAATAACATATAAAACCTCCAAGTAGCTTCAGGGAAGACCCATGAACAAACTAAGTGAAATCATGCCTTTTGGGTGACTGTACAGCAACATGTCCTGTCCTCAGTTTCACCACTGCAGGTGTAAACGAGAGATAAACATTACACACAGGGCACAAACACATGACAGTGTGAACCACCATAAAGTTTTAATTGCCACTTATTTGGTTAAGCCTTTCATAGCTCTCTGCTGGTGAGTCTTGAGCAATGTGGTCATTCCATTCTCAGGCTCATAAAAATTTACTGCACGCCTTCACGTGTTCTCCCTATATAGCTCCACTTTATTTCACTGGCAAAATACGGCCAGCTGGAGCTGCAGCTCTGATTAGCTGAATGCTTGGGATGCAGAATGCAGTCCCCAGAATACATCATATTCATGGTAATATTCTGACTGTAAAAAAGGCTTGACTTTTTAAGCTTCTCCGGAGATGCAGATAAATGCAATGTGTCAGAAATAGAGACCACCTACACATCAGATCACACTTACAAGGATAATGTATGCAGGCGTATAAAATTGCCAAGGAATGCGAAGCCACACAGAAAGGGGTACTTCCCCAGGCTACTGACTGGTTTATTCCACATTTCACTGACTTTATAAGGCAGCTGAGTGACATTTGGTATCATCAGAACCACCTGAAGGGATGAAATTGCACTGTTTTTGGACAGCCAGCACCAGGGATATTATGATTTTAAAATATGCCAAAAGACAAAGTCACAAGCAAACAGCATTTCACGTTCATACCTGCTTATTTTCAAACTGTAATCAAAACCAGTGAATATAAGTTTCTTAGTATAGACACCGAAACAGCTCCATTAATTGCTAGGATTTCAGTTCTTAATATTGCCAAAGCACTTTTAGAGGGAGGAATTTGAAACATTTTTCTAAAGAGAAAGAAAAGAAGGAAGAAACGCAGCTCTGTGACTCAGAGGTGCAATTGAAATAAAAATCTAAACACTGTCACAAGTAGCATCACTGAAGCCCAAAGCAAAACACTGCATCTTGGAAATTTCCAGAGGATCTAGGGAAAATTCAGTGCTTTTAAACAAAGAGCAACAAAATGAAAGGAATGTCACAAAAAAAACTTCAATAATAAAAAATAAAAGAGGATTTAAAGCTAAATTATGACTATTTCTACGGCCCAGAGAGCAGCAAAATTGATTGATAAACAGCTTGGTATTGCAAACTTCTATTTCGTTCTTACTGAACTTATTCTACAGAGCCTAAGAACAGAAGAAAGGAGGAGTGTGGGGCTTCCCACAACATGCCTGGCAATTTCTCACTTTGCTCAATAAACCTTAACAAGGTTCTTGTTTGGGTTCCCACAGTTCATCTGAAATGTCCTCAGACAAAAGTAGCCAGTTTTGCTTAATCCTGATACAATCCTGCTGTAAGCCTTTGGAAGAAAAAGCGGGAATGGAAGAGGCGTAGTGGCACCCCAGCTCCCACCTCAGACACATTTGTCCACAACCATGGACTCTTCTGTTCAGGTGCAACACGTTCCCAAGTTATTATGGTGACTGAGACCTTACAGTACAAGATGTCAAGCTTCAGCCCTGCACACTCAGCAGTGTGCCTGCACTTCCCAGGTGAGTGCTGCAGTCCTCTGGGCATTATCCTCACTCTTTTTCTCAGTACCCAGGACCGGGAGGTGCTGGAGGGTGCTTGCACACAGGATTGTCTAGTGGCTTGGACACTGCTGGGGAGCATTGGGTGGCCACTCAAAGCTCTGGTGCATCCTTAGGCAGATTCACCTTGCAGATGAATGCCCTACAAATCCCTAAGCTGTTGTTGAGGGTCCTTAGGTATTCCATTTAAAGCCATTCTACTTGGAATAAAATACTTTTAACAGGAGCTGAAGCAGAAGACAAATGTGAAAATGATTCACGCTTCTGGGAAGTGGCTGTCTGGCTTCTAGAGCATGTGGCAGTGAATGTAAAATGCTACACACAGAGTGGCTGTCTCATCAGGAGAGACCAAGGAGCAGTGCTTCAAGCCTTGCACATGCACAACCAGCTTGCAGGCTGCCAGTGCAAACACTGTCCTGTTGCTCTCAGGTTTCTTCAGAGATGGAAACTGAACTGGCTCTCCTAAAGCCTGATTCATGCTCAAGGCTACTGGGTAATATATCCTCCCATTGCACCTTTTGTGAATCTAACATTTCTTTTTTGGTCTGCAAGAACCTCAGTCAAAATCTTTTGAACACTTTGGATGTTCTGAGATTTTGCTTCACCAAGAAACAAAGTTTTTACAATTTTTTGAAAGGTTTTTTTTTTGTCTTAGAATGAGGGCGTGAGTTGGCATTTAAGCCAAAAAAATCAGTGAAATGCACAGCTCTTCTTGTGGCAGATTGTTCCCTGTAGGAGGTCTCCGGTTGTTCTTCACATCTCATGGGTGTTACAGAAGTAGTTCTCAGGGAACTATAAAAAAGGAGAAAGGAAGGTTGTTTGCCATATTCAGAATAGAGTGTTCATGTAATCAGAAGAAAATATTGCATTGAGTTCTGTGAATGGTACACAGATACTATGGGCAATTGGAGCCTTATACATTTATGTAACTTGTAATTAATTAATTCAATTATTCAAAGAAAATTATTTCACACCCCCACACAATACCCTGTATCTTACTAAGGAGACAGATATGCCTGGTTTTACACTCAAGTAATGTCACTTCCAGCAGAAGCTCATTTATTAAAATACCAGAATACTGCTGTATGATGCCTATCGTAACACCCACCTCCCACACACACAGGGCAGCATGTGTCTTATAACAAAGGAGGCATTCCTAGCTATTATCTTGAAAGGTAGTAGGGGCGATGAATGCATTAAAGGGACCAGAGAAAGGTTTGCTTCACCAAAGAAAAGCTGAAATTGCTTGGGGGTGTTTTCAGTGGAAGTTGTGGTGCCTCCATGCTTGCTATCCCAGGACCAACTTCCCTTCTCATTGCCAAGAACTTCACTGAGCTTTGAACTTCTTGATCTCTGCAGATACCAAGAATTCCACACCCAAACACTTCACTCTGTGCTTTCAAAAGGTCCAAAATTAAATTTGGATCTCAGCTCTTTGGATAAATTTCTTTGCAGCTTCAGCTGGACTGGTTATCCTTGGGACATCTGCTGCTGGTTTGAACTCTGTTGCAGGCAGGAGCAGGAGAGGGCTCCTGAGACCCCCTTTGGTTTGGGTTAGACAGGTTTGGTGACTGGATTCACTGTTCCTTTGCAGCAGGGTGCTAGCTGCATTGCATTTATTATCACTACAGCAGCCCTGAGTCTATTAATACAGTATTTTGTGAAAAAAAGAGTCTGGCACTTTCAAAAAGTAAAAGGCAGTAATGAAGAGACTCTTAAGCTTCTAAACACACTCCAAACTACGACAAAAATTATACCAAGAGCTGCAAATTCTCAAGACAGGATTAAATAAAAAAATGAAAAAGCAAAATTCAACCTGAGTACTGTCAGGTCACTCTAGCCAAAGTGAAATCTCCGATCTTACCACTTTCTATTGCTTCTGCTGAATATTTTAAAAAGATTTCTAGTGAAGCAGCCTGACAAATGATGCTTTGGTTTAGGGGTCAATCCTCCACAGTGGCCACCTGAAGCTGACAACAACCTGTTTACCCATTGAGGGTAGTTGAGGGTGCTCAACGGGTTTAGCTGCAGAGGGGACAGCTCTGCTTTCTTAGCTCTGGCAGTGCTATTTAGAGCAACCAGCCCTGCCTCTGGTGTTGAAACTCACGAAGGCCCCTGGGACCCAGCCCAGGCACAAGTGGCTTCCAAGCTGGAACAGCCAGATTGGGGGTTTTTGCTTTAGTCACAGGACAGAGATCAGCAGCCATGGGGTTTTTGTAGGTTACACCTTCACCTTTCCTTCGGTGAGTTTTAACTCCTGGAGCACAGCAGACACTTGCTTCATCTCAGTGCCTTGTCCCGAGCAGTGCTTGCAGGAAGCAGGAAAACTTAACGCATGCTATATAAAGCAGCAGAAAGACACACATTGTGTAACAGATGTCTGTTGAAAGGACATAAAGAGACAGCCTGATTTCTTTCCCTTTTTTTTTTTTNTGGGGGAGGTTTCAGATTGCATTAGTGTTACCTCCCATGCCTTGGCCATCACGGAGGCTGCGCTCCAAAGCCACTGCCGCTGGCCTGGCAGCTGGTGCAGGGCCAGCCTCCGGCAGGCAGGACAGGGAGCTCTCAGTGACAGACCCTGAGCCTGAGGGGCGGCAAAGAGCCTAGAGGCAGATCTGCTGGGGAACAGAGCAGCTACACAGCACCACAGCTCTTCCCATCTCTAGCTGCCACTTCCGGTTGCCACAGGTAGGGTAGCTCTAGCAGCTCTCAAAGCCTCCTGTTTTAACACTGATTAACCCCAGTTAGACCTCAATTCTCAGCAGGGAAAAGGTATCCGTCTTTTTTTTTCCCTCGGGGAACTCCACAGTACTGCGCAATGCCTCTGGTATCTAACCTCATTAAAGGAGCTCATCTAATTCCACCATACTGAGGAAACTCTCACCTCCCTCAAAGGCAATGACTCAAGATACTAATCAGAGTAACGAGGATGTCTGAGGGTTTTTCTATCTACTACCTCAGTCCGGGCTATACTTTTCCTTCCCCCTTTACCATAGCCACAAACACTCTGCTCGCCTTGCAGAGTAAGGCATCCAGTCTCTTCTTGCATACAAAGCCTCGGGTATACTTAAATTTAAGCCTAGTGCCAAATAATTAAAAGGGACCCTGAGCACACCCAGAAGAGACTATTTTCTGCTTTTTCATACTCATCCTTCTTTACTGCTCTCTATTACTGCTTTCTCTGGTTTTTGTCACCATTTTCCTTTGCAGCCTTTTGGGGTCTGGGCAGAGGAAAACATCTCTTCTGAAGAAGAACCTTGAAAGAGATACATTTAGCCCTGAAACATAGTCACAGATGCTGACCATCATGTCTTTATTCCTGGCTGTTGAAGGGATGAGATAGGATCACCCTCAGGATTCAGGGTATGTTTTAATAAGGTCTGACCTAACAATACCGCACTGACTAAAGCCGCTCTGTTCACATCTCTGGAAATAAGGTAAGGAAGCTCAAGACCTTCTCGAAATCATGAGTAATGAAAGAACTGACAGCAACCACACACAGAATACAAAGATTTTTGGAAAAACTGAGGACACTCCCACTCACTTTCCCTGATGGTGCCTGTCCCAGTCCTTCAGCCTGGTACAGCAAACCCTCGTCAAGACCATGAGAAGTGGTCCTACGAGAAGTGGCTGAGGGAGCTGGGGTTGTTTGGCCTGGATAAAAGGAAGCTCAGGGGAGACTTTATCACTCTCTACACCTGCCTGAAAGGAGGGTGTAGCCAGGTGGGTGTTGGTCTCTTCTCCCAGGCAACTAGAGACAGGATGAGATGAAATGGCCTCAAGATGCTCTAGGGGAGGTTCAGGTTGGACATCAGGAAGATCCTTCACTGAAGGGGTGGTGAGGTTTGGAATGGGCTGCCCAGGAACGTTGTGGAGTCACTGTCCCTGGAGGTGTTTAAGAAGCAGTTGGATGTGGCACTGAGTGCTATGGTTTAGTTGATATGGCGGTGCTTGGTCAAAGGTCGGACTTGATGATCTCGAATGTCTTTTCCGACCTTATGATTCTATGATTCTATGACTTACTGCTAACAACACTGAACCACCTCCAAAAGCTTATTATTAAAAGTCATTCATTACATTAATTTGCAACCCTCATTTAACGTCAGCAGACCTTTATCTTTCAGCCTGGGGGGTTATGCTAGCTCCTGCAAGCCAAAGCCCAATCATAACAAGTGTTTCAGGTTGTAATTACAGGGTGATTTCCAATGATACCAACTGCCTATTCTGCCTCCATATATTTTCAAGTCCAAAGGTTACTTCACTATTTCAATTCCTGTATGTCTGCACAGGGGAAAAAAGTTAATAAACAGATAAATTAATGGAAAGAAAATAATACATTTTGAATAATAAATAAACTGGACGGCCTGTGTCTGTACTCAACACAGAGGAAGAAATGGGGATTGGCTGAGATGGGTCCAGAGAGTGATCCTAACAGGCAAAAGGTTGAACAGCAGGATGCTCTCTCTTTAGTTAGGACAGGAAAGGAGAGCAGCACAGTTTCAGACTTCATTCCTCATTTCTTTCAGGCTGATAAGTTGAAAACAGTTCATATTCCTCCCACATTTCTCCTCCTCCACAGTGTGTTACACTTTCTTGACTCAAAAAATTATGCTTGCTACTCCCCCGGCTCCATCCAGCACCCTTCAGAGGAGGGGGAAGATAGCTCAGTGAGCCACTTAGGCAGAGGCTTAAAGCTAAACAAGCAGCTAAGTGCTTGGCTGGGCCAGGGACCTCTTAGCTTTGATAAACATGCTTTTGCAAGGAGTATTTTAAGAGATTTAGGATACTGTCTTGACCAAGTTCCTTCATAATTCCTGAGCACAAAGCTAGAATCTCTTAAAATACCATTATTAGGGGAGTTTTTTGTTATTATTTCTAAAAATAAATCGCTGTGAAATTATATTTCAAGAAGCAAGCACAGGAACTGGGATATATTTATATCCTTATTTACACAACAATTTATGAGAAGCAACATAATGAAATCCTTGGTTAATGGAGGAGGGCACCATTGTGAATATAAGCACTGCTGAAATATTTTTTATGTATGTTTTCTGATCAGTATGAACAGTTACATTTAACCCAATCCAAATTTCAGGAATTAAATTATTCCCATTGAAAATAACATAGTGCTTCACATTACCTTTTTTATAGTTATGTAATTTTTGGATAAATACACTGTTGAAGGACTAAAAGAAAGACAATGTTTTACCTACAGGAGTGTTGAACCTAAGTCACAACAAGAGACAATGAATTATTTTTGTCAGAGAATAATTACTTTTATTGTTTATATACTAAGTAATATTATTTTTTCTAAAACCTGTCACATATGCTCCTGCATTCATATAAACTACAAGATAAATAACTTTTTTTTTTAACCCAAGCTCTAAGGAAAATATTAAATTACCTAGAAAGTAGAAATAATTGCAGAAATTTTAGTTAAGTGTAGGCATAAGGAATGTGGTCAGATGTAGGAAACACATCCGACAAGACGGTCCCAGCCTATTTAAAGGTTGTGGAATGCATCTCTCCCTTAGAGAAACTGTTGACAAGCTGCCAAAACTCTGAATTGCAAATCCTCCAGCCATGAATAAATCAAAGGAAATTCCAAGAAATAACTTAAGGCAGATTAAATTACTTATTTTGCCATAGTAACTGCAAATTCTTTATGAAGATATATGGGATCTGCCACAAGTCAAAGGTATTTAAGCCACCCTCGGTGGGTGTTATGGCTCTGCTGCTAAAAACATGCTGTATTGAAACCAAGCATGTCTGCATGGATCTGATGAGGTTCCCACTGGAGACTGAATTTTGTTGGAGACTCAATGAGCTAATTAGAATGAAATGGCCAGTAGGCTGCACTGTTGATCTGGGAACACCAGGTAATTTTATTTCAGGGGTATGCAGCTGGGGAAAATATTTTCCTCCTAGGGAAGGGACCTTGGGAGTGCATTCAAGGAAATGCATTCCTTGGAGCAGCACACCCATTAAGCAGGCTTTAGCAAGCCAACCTAACCACTAGAAACCCTGGGGGGGCCTCTGCTTTGCCCTGAGCAGTTCGTGCCTGGAGGCCTGCAGGGAACTTCAGCTAGGATGGCTGGCTGGTAAAAGCCAAGTGTTTCCTGAGCATTGAGTGTTTCATTTACAAAGAAGATGCAAAGATCTGTTTAACTGAATAGGAAGGGAACAGTCCGGAAAGCCTTGAAACTTATGAGAAGAAGTGAGATGTGCCCAATCCCAAAATCACAGTAGTCCACTCTGAAGATAGACAAGCCTCAGTGAATTCTGTCCCCATCCCATGAGATGCTGCAGTGGGTGGGCTGCCTAGTCCTTGTAAACTCATGGAATAACTGTAGGTTCAAAACCATCTCCCCAAACGTCTTCATTGGATCTGGTCAAAAATTTTATTACTCTCAGAGTCTCTTGTCTCCTTCATGGAAAGACTTCCAGCCATTCTGTAAGTAGTTGGCTGCTGACAGCAAATATTGATTGCCTCCTTCTGCCTCAAGCAAAAGTTTACACACATCAAAACCAAACCAAAACAAAGCAAAACCATGATCCATTGATGATCCCATGAGATACTACTGCAGAAGGGCCACTCTTGTCTTACATGTATCCTTTTCTGTAACACAAACATCACCTCTTCTGTGCCAATGCGCTTTACTCTGCCTGCATTTTGCACATTTCTTTCTGTGATGGCAAATCATTAAGTGACTGCATCAAGTTTGTGGTTGTTGTGGACTTTTTAAGCAGAATGCTGAGGGAAGCTGAGGAACAGGGTGAAGTTAGGCCACTTCCTATTTTGAAGAGAAACATTTTCATCTCTTTGAACTTTGTGGCTGTCTTATAAATGGTGAGCTAATGAAATCTACTGACTCACTTTTTCTTTCGGGCTTCTCATAATTGTCTTTTATAAAACTCCTAAAATGCTTATGTGGATCCAAGACCTTTCATAAACAAGTAGGAATCCATAACCAGTGAGACCCTCTAATAGTTAAAATTTAAAATTCATCCTAGCCTGGACTTCAAAATCAGATTCAGTTGATGACTGCTTTTTTTTCTTTTTCCACTCTTTGCTAGAATGCTATTTCAATATACAATTAATTATATCTTCTGCTTTCTGAGGCAAAGCTACTTTACCATAGCAGCCCATTTGCCTGACAAAGAAGGACAAAGAAGTCCTCTTTTCTGGCATTTATGGCATGAATCAACAGCAAAGGAATCTGCTGTCCCAGTTATTTAGAGATTATTTTTCAAACTTCAGAACTCCACTTTCTAAATTTCTATAATTTCTGCAGATCTGAACATCTGCACAACTCCACGTGACATCCTGCAACTAAGACTAATATGAGACTTATTCTGGGTCCCTTATCTTCCAGTATTGGTCTGCATGACACTTGTCACTGTAGTTATATCATAGGTGAGCCAATACTCATATTCCTGTGCAATTCCCAGATGTTACTACTGCCTTTCAGTCCTCAAATTCTCATTCTCAGAGCGTCTCACATCTTCCTTCTTTGCTCATTTTATTGGGGTACAGTTCCCTCAAGTGACCTTCACTAAGCTTTTGGGATGTTTTGTTGAAAACATCCTCAACCCTATGGAAGTCCTTTCATGTGATTTTTGTTTCCTCATTGCAGCCAATTGATCCACTTGCTTCAAGTTTCTGAAGCATTGCCAATTTCCGTGGGTTTACTGAGCAAATATAGATTCAAAAATAAAGTCTTTACAAGATGACAGCCCAATTTCGCATCCTTCTTTCCCTCATGTTTATTTGATATAAAGTTGCCCTTGATAAGCCAAAGTTTGCAATGATAAGCTGCTGTCTGACATGGGGATCCTTCTACTTCACTGGGCTGCTGCAGGGATCCATTTGTGCATTGCACACACCCATGGCAACTCCACTCTTCCCATTCTCACTGCCTTTGCTCTGAAAGGCAAAATCTAGCTCAATACCTGATAATTGTCCAGAGTCTGTTTATCCTGCAAATACATGATAAAATGGACTGTATTCCACCCAATACAGTTTAATGAGAAGTGAGACCCACAGGAAGACTACCTCTTCCTGGGTCCAGACAGACCTCACAGAGTTTCACTTTCCCAGAGTTTTAGGGAGAAGCAAACATTCTGGTTTATGTATTAACTCTTCAAGAACACATATATGTGAGTAACCAAACATGCAAAAATTAGCAGATACATGCACATCATTTTTCTGGGGTTTTGTTTACCCCTTTTGTTTAAGCTTCAATTGAATTCCAAGGACAAACATCTTCACTAAACATCTTTTGTCTTTAGCCTCTTGTCTCATCCACTCTCTTGGGTGTCCTTGGTAATTCATGTGCATTTAACACTGCTGGGATTTCCCTGTCTTAAGGTTTTCTTCCTGCAGGCTGTTCCTCAGTTGTATGAGCTGATAGTCTTAACATGATTCAAGGGGGTAAACTCTCCATCCTTTGTAAGATCGGTTCCTGATTCACCTCATTTGATGACAACAGTGCCTTGCCAGGTGACAGCATTGCCAAACTGAGTTATGCAGCGATGAACCAGTTTGACTTGCCATGGCTCAGCATGTGTGCATTGCGAGGCATCACTAATTATCAGTGCAAGCCCTGTGCCAGCTCCTCCTAGGAATGTTAGCCAGTGCAAGTCAGAGGGTAAAAGGTAGTAGCAACACAAAGATCAGCCTTCTGATACAACAGAGTTGTCCATATCACACACATTTACAAAATCCATAACCTTTAAACTTTTCTTAGACAAACCACCCCAAATCATTACCTCTGCTACAGATACCAACTGCCTCCAGCATAACCAAATATTACAGTACTTAATCGCTTGTATGTCCTGACTAATATACCTCACTTGGCTCACTAGAGTGCGCTGGATATTAATATGCCACAAGCACAATGCAGAGAAGAATCCAGCAAAATAAATGTTCACTACCATGGAAGCAACCTATCCCCCATGATGTCAAGAATTCCATGGGAGAGCAAAGAATTACACCTGTTACATGTGACATGGATACTTTAGGATATTCTTTTAAATTAATTCATCTTCTCACTCAGAATACATAAAACCAGAGGTTGAATTTTCTAGTTTGCTCCTGTTGCATGTATTTCATTTTATCCTTGAAATTTGAATTCTTCCCCTAGTGAGTTAGAGTCTTAAATTAAACATTCTAAACAAAGGCTTGGATGTTGTCTTTCTTTTGAGCAGTTGAGTTCTTTCAGGATCATTCAATGTACCCAAAGATTCCAAAAAGCAATTCATTACGAGTTAGAAGTTGGTTTCAAATGTTCTTCCTGGCCTCATTCTCAGCAGCAGCCAGCTGCTCACATACAGCTTTTTGTTAAAATATCTCTTCACAAGTTTGGATATTTGAACTTGGTCTCCACATAGACCTGCTGTAATTTCATTGTTCCTAGGAGGGACAGATACCTGAATGGGAACATCACAAAATTATCATGTAAAAGGAAGTGTAACCTGCTATAAGAAAAGATACTTCTAGCCTTTTTAGGGCTTTTTGCTGTTTCCTTTACTATTATCTCTCCCTCTTTTGCTTATCAATTTGCACTTTAAAAAGACCAGTGTCCTACCCCTGACTCTTGGGCAACTGCGAACTTTGTCCTTTTTTCAAGCCTTCCTCTGGCCTGGGCATTTGTTGCCTGGAGCCTTGTGCCCCCAAGCCACCCAGAATGCCCTCCACAGATTTCTGTGCTGATGGGAACAAACATGCCAAAGCTGGTGGATTTTCCTTGTATTGTCAGCTGTCAGTAAGTTATCACTAGGCTGATGAAAGGCAACCGTGAAAAACTGTACCACTAAGACAGGAAACTGTTTAAAAACCTTAAGCTTGCTTTGGCACTGTGAGTTTGCAGCACTGAGGGTTATGATAGCAACCATCATCATGATTTTATATTCAACGAGGTGGAACAAATAGATTTCTAAATACAACTGCCTACGGTTGGTTGTAGCCACATATAGTCTAAGGACATAAATATTTGGTCCGCAAAAGTACAGATCTGGTTTTGATTGCTGTTAATACATTTTGTACTCACCTGGAAACCTCAGAAAGTCAAAGCAAAACTCAGCTCCAGGCATTTCTTTTTCCATCCAGCTGCTCATGAAAACCATGCAAAATTAAAAGCCAAATCCTCTGTAGAATTAAGTCAGGGTATCTCTGTTATTGGATCAACACCAGCAGACATGAGGCACTCTGGAGGGCTGCCTGTGTACTAGGGACAGGCTCAGTCTCCCCAGGGACCAGGACACATGCTCCACGAGGAAATTTGGCCTCCAGTTCATGCTAAAGGGTTATTTAACCCTTGAGCATGGAAAAACTGCTGTGTTTCCAGTGCTTTAGAAATAGGGTTACCCATTACACTGCCACAAGTGTTGTGCTTGGAAGGATGCTCTGTCTGAAACAAAATCTTGGCCAAAGAGGCAGACAAAATCTGTGACTAAAAGAGCTTACAAGTTAAGGCACAGACCATACAATGATTTTAAATACATTTAATCAATGGGGCCTCTCTGGGTGTGTAAAGCACATACCTCTCTCTGGGTAGGACCAACCCCCTTGAAATTTCTCTCTGTGGGAGTTTGCTATAGAGACAGACTTTTTCCATTCTCTTGGTCTTTTCTTCTTATGGAGCATTTGCACACAAAACCTCCCACAGTTCTTCCTGAGGTAGGAAGCCTTTGGAGGGTATGCTGGAGAGCTCACAATGAGCAAGACTAATACAATTAATTCACAGAAAGTAAAGCCCTTCCCCGCAGGAGCTGGAAGCTCCTTTTCTGGCACTCCCAGCTCTTCTTAACAAGCACCAAGAATTAGTCATGAACATGAACTCCCAAACCCCCAGCCCAACTGGGGTGCATTTAATGCTACATAGCACAGCTCTTATTCATGTTTAATAAACACCCGTTCACTTAAGTAATCCCACTGATGTCATCAGCATGAGAAAGAGTTGCAAAATCTATCTGCTTTTAAGTAGTATTGTGTGTCATGAGGTTGGGTTTTAGCGTGGGTATAAATTTTTATCCATTCGGCTTACACAGACTGTCTCATTGTCCAGCTGAACTCTGAGTTCAGAGCCAAGGTGATAGATTCTTGTTCTTCCCAGAGGCCAGTGCAGTTGTCTGAAATTCCCTCTACATTCCCAGAGGATTTCTTTGGATACAAAGCAACAACCTTACTAATCCTCTCCTTAGCTTGAGTCCCTGATATCACTGTAAAAATTATTGACAACTAACTCTTCTCTATCATGATCCCAGACACCAGCAGAAACCTGGCATGAAAGAAGGAAATAGTATTTCCAACTCAGACACGCAATCTGAATTCCTAAAGCTCAAAGGGATGCGCAGTGCAAACCCTGGGAGGTAACATTTGCCTGTAGTTTGACTTTTTACTAAGATAAGAGGGAGCAAGCACACACTTGAGTTATGAGTTGAGCCAGTTCCTCCTCTTCAGCTCACCCAGCCTGCTCAGATGTCAGATTATCCAGTAGCTGGGCAGTAGCTTGAACTGCAGTGGGAGAGGCTGGAGCTGGCATGACGGTGAGTGGGCATTTTGGGCAGGCTACAGCCACGCACACCGACTCCAAATGCATTTCCACTCAGAGAAGCAGGTGACTCACTAACCTTGCAGATCAAATAAGGTGAGATGCTGTGGTATCAGACAGCCACTTAGTCAATAAAATACAATAGTCTTGTTTTTCTAAGGACAAAGAATGCCTGCCAAGAAAAGGGCAGTGGTTCAAGCTGTGGTTTAAGCACTGAGTTTTCCAGGTTGGGGACACGAACGGGACTCTGGGCAGCTCTTGTACATCCTGCTGGAAGAGGCCACAGCACAAAGCAGGTGCCTCACAAGTTCTTCAAGGGCCTTGTCCACTACTGTGCAGGATTACACATCTGAAGAGACATGTCAGGGCATCCCTGGACTGTGCAAATAAGCCTGCACTGGAGGAGCATTGGCAGAGGGATGCAGGAAGAGCTGGGGCTGGGAGAACACATGCAACAGGACAACAAGTTCCAGTGGGGTGTTCACTGTTTATTAATCATCTATCCACCACTGAGTGAAGGATATTGATTTATAACCTACCCTATCACCTACTATTTGTACCTGCCCTGCTGGTACCATGTGGGTTGTGTCACTGTTCAAGGGTATGTGGCCATTTTCTTCTACAGGACTCGAGCATGTAAGACATTACTTCTTTTTAGACCAGGGCTAGTTAGGCTTTGCCCAGCAGGGAGACACAAAGAATCTTTTTTACCTGTAGTATGAGAGGATTTTACATGGGAGGGAAGGGGATCTTGATGAATTAAACTTGGACAAAGTTCTTGACATCCTTCATGGTAAATGTGGAGTGAAGGGTTGAGAAAAACAACAGGAATATGGTGCAATATGACTCTGGCAAAAAGAAAATGCCAGAGTCTAGGACTCAAGAGTCAAAATCTTAGAAACTTATGGGCCCCTGTGCAAGAGGCACACCTACTCTCTGCACAGGCAGGTAATTCTTTATGTGGTTGCAGAGAGTCCTTGACAGCAGTTCCACACCAGCAGCCGCCAGGCAAAGCTGGGAGCCCTGCTAATGGTTCCGAAATGCGCCCAGGCTGCTCATCCCCCCTTCACTGCTCTGGTTGTCCCCATGTTTACCTACTGCCTCACTGCAGGCAGTCGAAGCTCTTGGCAGAAGACAGCCCCTGATGGCTCCCCTCCCCTGCTGGTTGTCATTTTCTTGGCACTTGGGTTGGCTGTGTGTGTACAGGCATATGCACACACGCCCTCCCCGCAGATATGCACAGGGTGTGGCTACAAAGCATCCGTAGGGTTTCTTCCTAGGCAAGGACACACTTCTATTAGCCTTTATTTACACAGGACTTGGAGAGCAAACTAAAGGCCAACCCAGCATAAGTTAAGAAACACCCTGAAGCCAGGAGAAGAAACAAACAGTACTGGGAACCATGTTTTAATAACTCACAAGAAGAAAACAGCTTGTGTAAGGTATGAAGTAGCTGCATGAGCAGACCGAGTGGACCTATGCCACTGAAGAGATTTGAAACAGGCAGCAGTCCATGCTGAAAAAAAACCTGTTCACCAATATGCATGTGAAAATTTTTCACAATGAGGTGGAAACATTAGAAATAACAATAGTGGCAGCTGTCTGAGGACAGTTGCTACCTTCTTACAACTTTTTTCTTCTTTTTTTTGCATCTGGTTCCATTTATGACTCATACTTCCCAAACAAGCCATATGTTGCTGCAGAAGGCCTTTAACTTTGCTTGATTTGTATTGAGCTGTATTCCTGGCTGTCAGCCAAGTGAATGTAATAAAACCACTTTTTCCATCAAAAAATAAAAATGAAATCCCATTTGCAGTGAGATTTAATTAGCAGCCAGTAAGTCATTTTGGTGTTGAAAGCATGCACACTCATGTTTTGTTATGGCCTGATTTGCACCTTCAAACTGCATTGTAGCATTTTATTTGTAATAATACAAAAAGGTTTCCTCTTCCCCTGCCTCAGTCTTCATTCCAACTTCAGATCCTACAGCATTTGAATGATGGCAATTTTTTGGAAAATGTTGCACACTCTGAGCTCTTCTCTTCAGATGTCACATTGTGCATCATCTATTTAGAACACTGGGGCATGTATCGGATCGGCAAAGCGAGGTTTTGGTAGCAGGAAGGGCTACAGGGCTGCCTTCTGTGAGAAGCTGACAGAAGCTTCCCCTGTGTCCAGGGGAGCCAATGCCAGCTGGCTCCGAGATGAACATACTGCTGGTCAAGACTGACCCCATCAGCAGCAGTGGTAGTGCTGCTGGGATAACAGATTTAAGAAGGGGAGAAAATACTGCCAGCTAAAGCTGGAGAAGAGCAATAGAATATGTGAGAGAAACAGCTCTGCAGACACCAGGGTCAGTGGAGGAGGGGCAGGAGGTGCTCCAGGTGCCTGAACTGATACTCCCCTGCAGCCCATGGTGCAGCCCATGGTGAGGCAGCTGTGCCCCTGCAGCCCATGGAGGTCCCTGGTGGAGCAGAGATCCACCTGCAGCCTGTGGAGGACCCCACGCTGGAGCAGGTGGATGCCTGAAACAAGCTGTGACCCTTTGGGAAGCACACAGTGGAGCAGGCTCCTGGCAGGACCTGTGGCCCCAAGGACAGAGGAGCCCATGCTGGAGCAGGTTTGCTGGCAGGACCTGTGATCCTGCAGGGCACAAGCACTCGAGCAGCCTATTCCTGGGGGACTGCACCCTGTGGAAGGGACCCACTTTAGAGCAGACAAAGAGTGTGAAGAGTGCTCCCCATGAGGAGGAAGGAGCAGCAGAGACAATGTGTGATGAACTGATTGCAGCCCCCATTTCCCATCTCCCTGCACCACTGGGGGAGAGGAGAGAATAGGAAAACAGGGAGTAAATTAAGCCTGGGAAGAAGGGAGAGGTGTTTTTAAGATCTGATTTTATTTCTCAGTATCGTACTCTGATTTATTGTTAATAAAAACAATTTCCCCAGGTCAGGTCTGTTTTCCCCATAACTGGTGAGTGATCTCTCCCTGTCCTTATCTCAACCCATGAGCCTTCCATCATAGCCTTTCTCCCCTCTCTGGCTAAGGAGGGGGGTAACAAAGTGGCCTTAGTGGGCATCTGGTGTCCAGCCAGGGTCAACCCACCTCATGACACTGATAATTTTAAGGCCTTGAGCACCAAGAGGAAAACAGTAATTTCTGCTGAAATAGGCAGTCGATCATAAAACTTGTGTATAAAATCAGGAGCTGGCATCCCATTAAAACATGCAGAATACAGATGACTAAATCATCGTCACTGCTGATGTTTCTGGAGCTAACAGACTAAAGTTAGAGAAGGAAGGCGACTCCTCTCTACAGAGAATCTATCTATTTAAAACAGGGCATTTCTTATTCACTGCTCTTTTTAATTTGATGAGATTCTTAGGTTGTGTGCATTATGACAACATATTTTTGGTTCCTGTCTCATATTCCCCCAGAGAGGAGCAATGTTTGACACCATCGGCATTGTTTTAAATACCTTGATTTTAATAAAAACAGAAACCAAACCATTGGATGGTTTAGTTTGTCCCCTTTCCTGGAAAATCACGACTGCAGGAGCCAGGAAACTTTGTAAGTTCTAGTATACAGAATTTCCAAGTGCTTTTTGGGAGCTCCTGGGGCACTGACCAGCCAGAGCAGCCTCAAGCAGAGCATACGCCAAGGCCAGCAGATCTGGAGTCTCCACCAGCTCCCTGGCCTGCCCCAACCCACTGAGGCCCCCAGCCAGCACTGCCCCCCAAGTGGCTTTCATGGCAGTGGCCAAGGCAGCCCACAGCTGTGCAGTAGCAGCTAGAGAGTTAACCAAGCCAAAGTTTTGCCTGCCTAACACAGCATTAACTCTCACTTGGATTTCTGCACAAAAATCCAGCAGGTTAGTGCAAGGCAATGCTCTAGACAGTGGCTGATCCTTTGCTCCCACAGTCTGGCAGGGATCCAGTTCTGCAGAGAGCCAGGAAAAATGTTTCACAGGATCCTGCAGAACAGGGGCAACACCACAGGGGCACTATCCTCCTCAGCTTTTTCCCACTGCCTGTGTTAATTGATGGACCAGGCAGCAGGACTCATCTTATAATATCACCTGGTTCCCTTCACCCCCCACCCTCACAGATCAGCTGGATCTAAATCCCTTTTGCTCACAGTAGGGCCAGAGGAAACGCAGATGGAAAAAAAACTATTAGACTATTTAGCTCATCTTCTGCCAGAGAAGGACTGCTCCCTGCAGTACTCAATCCCTTTGCCTTTCTTTTTTTTTTTTTTTTACAGAGTTAAAAGACCCTCTCTCTTCTGAATGTCCAGGGAAAATTTCTGAAAGTTTAAAAATTAGTCCAAGATGTCCCACTTTGCCAGCCCCACATGTTAAAATGTCATCAAGAAATATGAAATGGAGAGGAAAAACTTTGTCACGAAACTGGTCAAAGCCTCTGCTTTATCATTTACATCTTTCCTGGCAGTAAAAAAGGAACAGGGTATTCAGCCATGAATATTGGCTCATTGTTTCATTAATTTGTTTTTTTCCTCCTTTTTTTCTCGCTAAATAAAGATGTTGTGGAGGAAAGAAAGATTGTAGAAAATAACAAATGGAGGTGAAGTGCCAGACATCATTAAGTTAATGATTAAGTTTTTAAGGG
Source organism: Erpornis zantholeuca (assembly GCA_013400515.1). Classification (NCBI taxonomy): domain Eukaryota; kingdom Metazoa; phylum Chordata; class Aves; order Passeriformes; family Timaliidae; genus Erpornis; species Erpornis zantholeuca. The sequence goes on from VZTN01009953.1 coordinate 102,607, forward strand.
CCAGATTTTCACATGTACCCAGAATCCAGCAGTTTCTGCTGATAACAAATGCTCAGTACTTCTGAAAACTCTGACCACTTCATCTAAGTGCCTCAGTCAAAGTCCAGCTCTTCAGAAAAACTGGCTTTCCTAAGAGTCACTCTTTTGAACTAACCCTTTAGAGATTTTAAGTATATACCTTTGTAGGAGGAATAAGCACACAGGTTTTTCCCACGCGTTCCTTTGCCTTGCAGACTACTGCTAATGGGCTAACATGCTCAGAGGATTCAGGGCATTTATACCAGAAACAAGGACATTCAGGGACCACCTCCTCCCATGGCCCAGAGCTGCCCCCCAAGGCCCTGGCAGAGCACAGCTGAACCAGGCAAAGACCTTTGCTTCTCCAGGAACAGATGGGAATGAAAGAGGTTGGAACGGCAAAATGCCAAATACTCTGACATTCCTCTGCAACTTTAGCAGCAAGATTTCTCATCACCTCATGGAAACAAGACTTCAGAGACTACACCTCCTGCTGTTAAAATGAGTGTGGAAACTCCATTAGTTTCTATGGCAGAGTGTCAGCCTCTTCTTACATTCTGGCAGGAGAGGGGGGAAAGAAACGCTGTTCTTCAGTGCAGAGCTGGATCTGCCTCCACTGGCTTTCTCCAGCTCACTGGGTGCTCATGGGGCTGTGCACTGCCATGCATATTCATCCTGGCTGTCTCGCTTTGCAGCGCTCCTGTCAGTTCAAAGATGTCACTCATCAGGAAGGTATGCGAAAAGGCAGTTTATATAGTAATATTGTTTGGCTTTTTTTTTATTAAACCTCCTGCTGACCAAGCTCCCCTTGACATGGCAGCTTCAGAATGAATATTCATACGATGCAGAAAAGCAAGAAAACTCACTAGAGCAGAAAATTTTTGTGGTTTACAGAAAGCTGTTGTTTTCTTCTACCACCGCTCCCACCAGCCTGCAGTCCAGCCTGCAAGCAGCCATGATCTTGTAGGCTATTTGTATGCTTGAACAAGACCTTGGAAGTGTTGGGCTCCCAAAGTCCTACAGCAGAGGTGCACTGGTGCCTGGTGTACCACGGGTGAGAAGCTTGCCTGTAGGACATGATTTTGCAACATATACAGCAATACACAGTGCAGTAGAAGACCATTCATATTTCTTAAAGCTCAGGGAAAATGGCACCAAGACACCTTGTGCAGACACTTGCCAGCATGGAGAGACAGCAGTCCTGAATGCCAGTTCATCCCTCATGGGGATTCTTGTGGTTCATGGTCTTTGCTGCCAGGGATGAGGCATTCAGTTCTGCTTCCACTTAAGATGATCTTGTATGAAAAGTTAGAGACATTTCCTTAATTTCTATCATATGCCTACTAAAGCTCTTCACGTATGTACAGGCCACCTCTCCACTCACAAATCAAAGAAACTCTTTTTAAGAGTTTTTGTCACCAAGCACAATAATTTGGAAAAGACTTACGTACACACAACAAATCAGCTTATTATATCTCATGTAGGCATAATCACAGGGGCAAAAGCCAAACATTTCTCAATGAAAGCTGTCTCCCACGTTCTTGGTGCTGTTGGTGGTTCTGAAGCCAGTTAAAAGCAGGCATATCCAAGATAGTTGCAAACACACGTGACAGATGATATGTAAAGACCCCAAGAATAATTGCAGAACAAGTAAAGCCATCCTGCATTTTCATCTTGAATCGACCTTACAGTAAGCATATGTTCAGGGTCTGTCTTTAGTGTGCGTAATCTGCATTTGAGAAAAGGGCACAGGAACACTGTCACTGTAATAAACTCAATTAGTACACAGACTGCTGATTTTTTTCATGCAGGCATTTTAAGAGAAAAAACCCCCCTACCAAAATAGTGACTAGACTGAAATATATGATGTGCTGTGCAGGTTTTGCATTGAATATCCTGGCTTTACTTCACAGACATTTTTTAGAGAATATTGATTGAGTTTTTCAGGGGTGGCTAAATTACTTAAAAGGATAACTCCCATTGACTTGTTCCACTGGACAACGAAATAAATCAATAAGGCTCGCTCTCTCTAAGCTATTTAGGGCAAAACCCAATAAAGGATTCATGCAATGTAACACCTAAGTTTTGGGATTTGTTCCTCACTCTGAAGCCCAGAATTTTAAGTTTTGGCTGGCCTCCATTGGACATAGGAGAGTCAGCCACCTCAGAAAGGAGGTGGACGCTAAGAAGGAAACATGTTTGGAAACTGTGCTCTCCAAGCTGTCTAGAAGACTTCAGGCAGGGAGCTGCTTGAACTCAGTCCTTGTCCTTCTAAGTCTGTGTCATATCACTCTACTCACCAGCCTTCCAGGCAACTCTGTTCCTACTGAGCAGGGCACATCCAAACAGCTCTTCCTCTTGGGGACAATAGGCTACAGTATCGATGATACAAGGAATGTTGAATATTTTGTTTCACAGTAGCAGAACTTCAGCGGAAAAGAAAAAACTTCTACTTCTCATGGGGCACTTTAGGGCACTCTCCTAGGAAACTGGAGATGTTGATCTTAGCCAGTTTCAACACAGATTTGGGGTGGGTTTGTATTTTTTTAGATACCCAGAAATGGGGACCAAATAATTAAACTAATCTATAAGAGGTGGTGACAGCTCTTGCCAAAAGCATAATCCAAGAGGAAAGCATATTTCATCATATGTCAGGTATTTTCAAAGACCCACTCAGTAGGGCAGGTCCCTTGGAGGATCTAGGGCAAGAAATACATACTTTCTGGTGTCCAGGTCAGTGTGGGAGGGGAAGAGGTGTGAAGCAGTTTGAAGAAGAGAAGTTCAACTCATGCCCAAAAGCAGGAAACAGCTGCCAACAAGGTGGGGCACCTTATAAACTGAGGTGCCACTAGGGTCAAATGGGAGTTGACTGCAGCACTCCTGAATTGAAATTTTCATACTTAAGTCCCTTGACTCTGTTTGGGTCTGCTATAGCTAATGATGCCCTTAGCTGGTGCTAATTATTATCCACTGCTGGCAGTATGTTCTGCAGTGGGAAAGTCCGCAGGGAAGTATTTAACATGCAATGGAGTTACCACCCTGAGTCAGGATCTAAAGCTTTGTGAGACGATTGTGCAGGCAGTTATATGAGACTGATACACCCTCTGTCTTGCTGACATGAATAAGTCCTGAAGTGACTCTACTGACAGTATTCTGAGAGAAGGAAATAAAGAGAGCTTGCCAGAGCATCTGTATTTCCCTTGTGCTTTAGAGAAAAGACATATCGGTCTTCATGAAAAATTATAAGCTCCTTGAACAATATAACAGGTAATTATACTCCTGAGGTAGAATTTTTTTAGCACATTGCATATAAGGATCCTTGTTCGTTTCTGCAGTTTTCTAGAGTGCCCTGTTACGTATCTTCTTTTCATCCCTTTTAAAAACACAGAACATTTACATCAGGGAGCTTAGGGTTACACTTTTTGGTCCTAACAGATCTCCGTTCATCCAGTGCCCTGAGTATTGCCGAGGAACCGCCCCCATCACCCTCAGAGGGGCTGTCTCACACAGGCAACTCCGGTCTGGCCTGGAGACCAACATTCCCGGCAGGAAGCCATGCAGCTGCATTTCCCCAGCACGGAGGCTGAGCCCGTGGGCTCCTCGCAGCGGGGCACAAACAGCCCCACACAGCCATCTCCGCAGGCAGCTCGGAGGGCACTGCACTGGGCGGCAGAGCGCTCATGGAATTATTTGCCCCCCAGTTCCAGTTGTTGTGCTTGCTATGTTGATTCTGATAATTGCTCATGCCTGGGAAAATTTTGTCAGACATGTTTGCCATTCCTCCTCCACACCCTTTCCAAAGCATGAAAAGTCATCATTGATGCCTAGGCCTTGTATGAGGGTATGTTTTTTTTCAAAGCACTGTATACACATTAGCTCATTAAGAAAATACAATTAAGATTGTAAGTACCTGAAACCTCTTCAGCGTTGCTCCATTGTAACCCAAAAATATCACACGTAATTTCAGTGATACTTGCTCACTGATTATAAAAAAAAATGCCCCAAGGCTGAGAAGGTGGATGGCAAATTGCAGCTGCAAATTAATTAAAATAATCAAACAAGCCAGAGGTAACTCCCACAGTAAGAGGGTTGCTTACAAAGGCAAAGTTAATAGAGCATTTACCATCAGGGGTTGCCTGGTTCCCTTTTAATAAAATATCTATGATTACCTGATTAGCTGATCATTGTGCAGAGCATTTTGTTCTCAATACAGCCATGAAGCCCAGGAGGAGAGAGGCTTTTATCAGATGGAGCTTGTTTGTTTAAAATGTATAATTGAGTTTTCCTTTTTTTCATGGAAGCATGGTCCAACAGGCTGCTCATCTACTACTACATATACCACTTCTCCTCTCTCCAGTCTGAGATGAGCCAGTTTTCTGGCACATGCTTATATTGGCAAGGTTACCACAATGATCTGGAATTAAGGCAGAACATTGCAATGGGTATGAGAAGCTAACCTTTAATGTTTAGAAGTGGCCACGGTTCATTATGGTACTACACTAGTTACCTGCCATCGTGCTAGAATTACAGTGCCATTCCAACTGTGGCTCTCCCCCCACACGGTACTACTGGAGAAATAAACTGGTTTAGTTTGATAATATGTGAGAAAGCCAAAATATGATCCACATTTTTCACTACCACTCACATTTTTAAGGGTGCTTCTTGTGCGGGATGCTGAAACACCAATAAACTTGGAAAATTCAAAGAAGACATGAGAACTAGACACCTCATGCATGTAACTGTATATTTATTTCTTTTTAAAGAACACTCCTTAGATGTATTTTCAATATACAAACTTGTTTTCACAGATTTATAATCCACTAAATAGCACAAAATATAATCCGGGTGGTTGGTTTCTTTCATCTGTGCGTATGCATGCGTGTGTTTGAGTTGTGTGTGTGTGTGCGCGCGTGCAGGCACGCATGCTGCTGGTGGTAGTGGTAACCCACCACACGTGTTCAAACACAAGCCCAGGCTCCTCCTCCCTTCCCTCTGGAGCAAACCTTGCCCAGATGGAGACCCTGCACTGGAAGACTGTGACTTTCTTGCCCATGAAACCCATTTCAGAAGAGGCTGGGGTGGCAGTGCTCTCTGCCTTGCCGGCAGGGCCACACACCTCTGTCCACAGGACAGGATGGAACAGGACAGAACGGGAGCCTCCCCCGAAGCTGACACAGGTATTGCAGTAGGGAGAGGCCAGCTGTGGAGTTCAAGTGCAAGGAAACACCTTTTTCTCCTCTCCAAACCCCTCTCTGACACTCCAGGGCACTTCTTTATGACATCTATGCCCCTTGGTCAGCCCTCAGGAGCAGGGACTGCCAGGCTCAGCAGTGTGTGCAGCCAGCAGGCCAGCTCCTCGCCCAGCCCCATGTGGCTGTAGGGGCCTTGCTGCCCTGCTGCTGGGGGCCAGGGAGTGGGTCAGGACGCTGCTGGACTCTGCCTCCTGGCAGTCAGCAGTGCCCCGGTCCTGCTCCTGGAAGCACCAGCATAGCAAATCTTGCCGGTCCCGGTGAGTTACACAGATGGCACCAGTGATGCACATATTTACATGGGGTGGAATGTTTTCCCATAGCTTTTTAAGGAGTATATAGATCAACATGTTCACATAAGACCAAATACTTTTAATATATTTATAACTGTTTTATAAAGCTTTGAAAAAACTCACAATAGCACATTGTTTTACTTTAATGCTTTACGGTACTATCGGTTTAAAATCACAATCAGCACTTAAGTTATAGTCAATCCAGCAAACAAGAGACAAAAAAAAATTACAAGAGTTAAGAACTGACTGATACATCTTTTATCTTTTTTTTTTTAACTAATGCATAAGTGCAGAATAAGATAAGATACTCTAGTTTAAATATCTTGTTTTACAATATACATTTTGTTCTAATTACGCAACAGTAAATCCCATGCTTCACATAGAAAAGCAATCCACAACATTAAGAAAAAAATTTACAATTTATGAAACAAAGTAAATAAATATTAGTATTACAGAATCAGAGCTGTACATAAAAGCTGTTCAGTTTTAATCATATAAAAATATGTTTTAGTGCAACCTCACATATATTGATGCTGTTCTGTTTTACATCATTTAGATCCAAGTGTCCAAAAAAGGAAAGAAATTACATTTATTACAAAGCAGATACACAAATTCTAAAATATGTACAAATTACTGCTAAAAAAATGCTTATAAGAATATAAGCAAAGTAAAGAAAAGGCACAAACATCTGTACAATTTAAAAGTACCAGACCCAATAAGAATTTCAAATTTAGTTTTGGTCAGGCTCATGATGACTTGTAACTTTATCTAATTCTTTTGATATAACAAAAGTATATATAATAGCAAACTACTGTAACTTAGAACAGGCATGCTGTAAAGTTTAATACTTTTTCTATCTCTAGAAAAAAAAAGAGTGGGGTAAATGTATGGGTTAAAGTCTCCATGCATCTCAGATCAATGTGTCTTGCTCTTCTCAGATGATGGATCTTTCCTTTCCTGTGTGCTTGATGGGGGGTCACTCCTGCTGTGAAAGCCCAGCTGCTGGACACCCACAAAGCTCTTGCTGTAAAAGGTGGGATGGGCCAGCGCAGTCTGTGATGTACCAAAACTGTCCTGTTCACCACCATGCAAGTCAGGATGGGTGGCTGAGGCACAGGGCTGGCCCGGCTCAGATCCACTAAAGTGTTTAATGCTAAAATGTGCACTTTCTAAGGGTTTCTGGTGAGGCTCAGAAGGCCTCTGCAGCTGCTCTGCCCCGTGCAGAACGGCTTCTTCTGTGGCGATTCGCAGAGAGGCTATGGCTTTTGTACAAGTCTGTATGTTCTCCTCCTGCTCCCTCTCGGTAGCCACGACACTGTCCTCGGATGTGCTCTGCGCCAGCAACAGCAGCGGCGAGGAGGGGGCGCTGGGGGGAGCGGCGGGGTGCAAGCTGTGCGGAGAGGTACGTTTCTCGTGGTGCTTAGAAATACTATACGATTCCTTTGGAAGGGTTTCCACAGTTCCTCTTTGCTTCTCCTCAGAGACCTCCCTCTGCAGGGCCAGAGTGGACGGAGAATGTAAACCTGAAAGGGCCACGGGGACTGAATGGACCATCTGGATACCCCCAATAGGCATCATGGGGATAGGTGCTCGGATCTGTTGCTGGGAGTGTAGTGGAAGATGGCTGAAGACGTAGTCGCTCGGACCTTCGGGGAACAGGCTAGACCTGCGATGCTCCATGCCTCCTTTTTCTCCATATATGTTGAAGTAAGGTGCCTGAGACAACCCCCTTCTCTGAAAACAGAAGAAAAAGAAAGAGATGTCAGCGCTGCTACTAGCAGAATTCTTGTCTGGCTGCCAAACCACCTATCTGCTTTCCTGTCTAACACAACCTCCCATTCACGAAGCACCTTTCATCCAGATGGATCCCAAAGCATTTGGAAAAATCCACTAATTATTATCCAAACAACAGAGGAGGTTTTGCTTAGCTCAGCTCTAGAGGGCTCATGCCTCTGAGGTGAAAGGCAGAGCCTAGTTAAGGGAGTTCATCAACACAGTGCAGCAGTTTAGGTCAGGAAGTGGAGAGTATTATATTCAACTGAAACTTTGAACAGAATTTGGGGTAGATAGATTTTCATTCCTCAGGAGAAATCTGGCCAGGAGATCCATCTTACCCTCTCTTTTCAAAAACTATGCTGGTATGTGGACTATGTTGCAGAGAAATACAGATATGAACATCCCCTGCTCACCACCACTGGCGTGAGAGAATATCTGACAGCGTGTATTTTCTGCCTTCTGAAAAATCTGCTCTTGAGCCCCAGAGAAGACACTTGCTCCCTGGGAGCTTTACTCAATCCTTGGTGAAAGCAGATGGGCATTTCCATACAAGTTCAAGTGCCTCTGTGCAATGAAGACACAAATTTTTCTAGTCATTGAGACAATGGAGGACCCCTCTGGCTTATCTGCAGTGTAAACAATAAATAATAACTAAAGCGCTGGCATCGGCTGTGAGCAAAAGTAATGATTCTGTCCCAGGGAGACTCACCCACTCATAATGGGATTGAGAAGAATGGGGGATTTTGTGATGGCTAATAAAAGCCAGTCTCACAATATTGACATTTTCACTGCCTTCCCATTAGTTCCCGCCTTGGAAGAATGAATAGCTCCATCTCCACTCAGTATTTAATATGCCCTGGGCTTTTGGGTTCCTTTTATATTCATTCTTAAGTTTTAAAATTTGTTTGCTATCTGATGATTAAGTATCATTTACTGCTGACCAGAGGAGTAGTGATGACACAAGTGCAGGATGACATTTTCATAATTACATGTGGGATTTGGCCACACAACTCTCAGGGACTCTCATGAAATTAAATGAATGAAAATGCTCATGTCTGCTCTGTAAATTGACCAAACACAGATCAATTGCCCCAGAGCTGTGGTGCTACCACAGCCTTGGTGTGGCAGCCCGAGGACTGTGCTGCTAAATGCCAATGCATTAAAGTGGCAGCACTTCACTGCTGGGAAATCCTAGCTCTCAAGGCATTAAGCAACCTCTTGATCTCATCGCAGGGAGCTGGTTTAGGGGGCAATTAAAGATTCAGTTTCTGTGCTACCCAAGGGCTCAATATCACTGTGCTCAGATGCTTTGTCCTGTTTAATATAAATCAATGTCGAGACAGGAAAGGGTGACCCATAATAATCAGACTCGAACTTCAGAGATATTATTCAGAGACTAATCTGTGCTGGGAATTTTCCTATTCAGAAAGTGAGACGCTTGAGTCTCATAAAAGAGAAACTGTCATAAGAAAGCAGAGTGACAGCACATTATATTGCTGAATGGGGAAAACTTTACAAAATAAACTGCAGTTGCCAAGCCACAAGACAGTTCACCTACCCTGTCAGTCCTTCCTATCACCAGCCTCACCTCTGCACAGCTGCTTGCCTCCTATTTTTTTCCATCTTTGGTCTGTAAACCAGTTTCTCAGTTCTATTGTCCTTTTGGATGTTTCCTACACCATGACATTTATCCCTATAACATCTGATGTGAACTTGGGCTAAGGGAAGTTGAGCAAAAAAAAGAGTAAAACTCATCAAAGAACGAACCTAGTCACACACAAATATCTAATTGAGAAAGACACTGGCTTCATGTTTTACCCTGCCAGAGTTTCATAAGGGAACAGAGCAAGAGTCTCTCCTTGTTGGATAGAGCTGTCTAACATGACAGAAACTGCTATGTGCTTTAAGATCAGCGGCATCATTCAATATATGTCTTGTATTCCCGATTTTAACACAGACAATGAGAGTGTGTGCATGTCACTGGATACCTTCCAAGCCTGGCTGGGCACATACTGGATTATTTTTCTCTAGCTCTGGCAGGTAAGTTTGAAAACAGATAACATAAATTATTACAGTCACTGAGAACCATTTCTTCCTCTTACCCTGCTTTTATTTCCTTTACCAATAGCTAGCATTTTCATACTTACAAGCACCCGCACATATACATATTCATGGAGAAAGACTGCCTTTTTTCAACAAGCATCCTGAAAATCCAAAGACTTTATTCAGTTGACAGGGCAAGTATTAGATCACAGAGCTCAGTGCAGGAAGTCACGGTATCTTTTTGCAGTGCAGTCAGAATGGGTTGCTGCCAGTGCCGTGAGATGAGCTCCTCTCTTGTCAGATGATGGAAATCCAGTTCATTTCCTATTAATTCTCATTTGTTACAGTTTAGCATATTTCCCTTCAACCCCAGGTGACATATAACTTCCCGAGCAACAGTATTCTGTAGCAGCTTTTCACTAAATGCTCTGACCTGGTCACAAAGCTGGACTGCCACATCACAGCCCTGAGCAAAGCCATATCCAGCCTCACAAGTCCCCCAGAATGCCTCAGGGATGAGATAGGGTTTACTCTGTATCTGGCACCTCACCCAAATCAGGCTGTGGGAGATTAAGAGGAAGATCACATTTCAAAGCCAAGCACCCTTTGCAGACATCCTCTGGGCAGCCTCAGACCACAACTTTCAAAAATATGTTGGGTGGGAAACAATCTCTTTGATTACCATGTCATAATGTACTTCAGGTTTTTTAAAGTTAAAAACCAGACAATGCTGAACTCTATAGTGAAATTCAGTAACAGAGCATATTACCAATGTGTGTTCTGAAAGACACAATGCGTAATAAAGAGACTATAACTCTGTGTGGCCTTCAGTTTCAGGATCAGCTTAATTTGCAGCCCTACAGAGAGAATGTACCACAGCAGCCCAGACACATCAGTGAATCTATTTACAGTCTACCTGGACTTCAAAAGTTTCTGTCTCTCTGTACAAGAATGCATTTCACTCAAGATGATAAAGCAGTGAATGTTTGGGAAGGGATTTAATATCTATGTCTGGGATGATCAAAGGACTTTAAGTCCTATCAACTTTCAAGTGGTCATAGAGGTGTCTAATTCCCTTCAGCCCTTCTGAATATATCAAGAAAGGCTTCATTGACAAAATGGCAACACAAGCAAAATCTACTACTGCCTAGAAGCTAAAATAGTTGTGAGAGACAAGTCTGTACCACTCGCAGCAAGATACCTTCTCAATCTCATTGTGTCTATCCTGGAACTGGAAGAAGAGGCAAAGGTTCTGGTCTGCACTAGGATGCAGCAGGGTGTACTAAGGGTTGGGACAAACAGGAATGGAGTGAGACTGTTTGTGCTGGATCCCACATGCAAGTGTTGTGGGATTGGAAGGGAAGGTTGCTTCAGATTAGCCCTATGTGGTCTCTCTTCAGGCACTTGAATGGCCACTCACAGTTCAAGTGCACCTGGTGCCCTCCTGGTGCACATTTTTTCATTTTAATTCCATCTGACAATGATCCAAGTCACTTACTCCAAGACTGATCTGAAAATGTGAGTTAAAGCACAAAAATATAACAAGAGAGACATACGCCTGATCCAAATCAAAATGCTAAGAGAGATTCACCCAGGGTAAGCAAATGAAGCCTTCCTATTCTTTCTCTTTCTCTCAGGACTGGCAGAAGATGACTGGGAAGAAGAATCTGAGCCCTTTGATAATGGCATCAGCCTCCTCAGAAAGGAAAGAAACCTCTGGCATTGACAGAAGACCCTAAATGTATTTAGAGAGCAGAAGGTATCTGGCTTTAATTTTAAAGACACCAATTTAACTTGTCAAAGCCAAGTGTGACCCAGCATGTACTAGAGACTTAGGCTACTTTGGAGAGTGTATTCTGTTGCAAGAGTGTATCCTGTTATTAAGAGCTGAAGAAAAAAAATGTATTTTTCTGTATTTTTATACAATCTAAAAAACAGTTACTTTCACCATGCTCTTTTCCACTTCCTAAAGAAATAACTTCAATTGCTTTCTGTGTGGCACTTTCAATGCCAGAGCACTTTACGGCCCCTTTGCACAAGATGACCAAAGAGAATGGACATTCAACAGGAAGCAACCATGAAGGGCAACTAGACCAACACTGGCCAAAGAGACTAGAGCAAATACATCAATTTCAGTTGAGAAGAAAGAAAACTGGCCTCTTCCAGGAGCTGCACACACCAGAAACACAAAACTGCCCTGATTCCTGCGAGGACTGCGAACCCGATGCAGCTCTTAAAGTATTTTAAGGATTGTAAACTGACATGGGCATCACCAACACAGCTGCTAATGATGTTCTTGTTTGCTTGATTTCACTACTCCAAAAATGAAAAACAACCTTTATTCCTTTTTCTTCTCTGACAGCTTTCATTTTTAGCAAGCTTAGGTGTTATTTGTCTTCCTGTCTGCCGAGTATAATAACTTGTGTTTCACTTAAACTCATCTACTGTTTGGCTAAAGTCTTCCAGAAAGAGATGAGGAATCCATCTTTCCTTCCTTGCAGTCATCTGTTGCAATGGGCAATCATCCTCCCCCATCATTTTTTCATTTAAGTTTGCATGGGCTCTGCTTCCAGTGATGCCTCCTGTATTTAGGTTGTAGTGACTCTCCTGAGGTCTGGCCTTCTCTCTCCAAACACTCAACGTGCCACCAAGTTACTGAGGCTTTCTGTAAGACAACTGATCTTTTACATCTTGTTTTTCACTGCCACATGCCTGACTCTACCTCAAAAATAAGCTTTAGAAGTCCATCTGGCATGGTGGACTTTTCAAAAGAAGGAGCTGGAAGTGCTAAGAGAGTCCTTACAATGTGCTAAATGACTTACTGGAAAGTGTGCATAGCACACAAGGAAAATATTACAGCAAGAACTGTCAGATGGACAAGGATGACTATTAACAAATACTTTTGGTAGCATCATTACACATCCAAAATCTTTACTACAGGATGCCAGTGTGTCTCATGTGGGACATGAGGGACCGGGGCACCCTGCACAACGTCAGCTGTGGAATCCCATATGATCCCATTCATTTGATACTAAGACATCATGACTGGTTAAACTAGTGACTCTTCACCCACTTGTGATTCCTCACTTAGTCAGCAGAACCACTGATGGGATTTGTATCCCCTCTCAGCTGTGCGGTGGTCATTCCTGTGAGAGCGCAGCAGGGTTTCAGCAAGCCCTTTCTCAAGGACCATCTAACCAGCCAGCCCTCTCTGCTGCTTTTCCAAACAACTTATCAGGCCATGGAGCCATGTCTAAGATGTGGGATAAGTACCTGTGTTGCTCTCTCCTATAAACATGGCCACTCAATGTTGCAGCTTTCCTTTATACCCTTGAAATGCTGGGAACTCACTTTTGGACCTGCCAGGCTAGCAGCACCTCAGCTCTTTTTGGTCCACTCCTGCTCCAGCCATCTTTGCCTGGTTGCATCCCTCACTCCATTCCTGGGAGCAGATAACACACCAGCCTGACTCTACAGAGAAAATCACACCAGAGCTGAGAAATGCTGACTGTATGAGCTCCAGGTTCAATTCTTCTCCTCTTCTCCACAGAGGAACACTGCAAAGACTACATGGAAAGCCAAGAAGACTGGGAACCAGGGCGAAGAGGCCAGGCAGGAGAAGAGCAGGGACCAAGGAGGTCTGAGGTAATCTGAGACTGCCACAACTTGTCCAGGTTGAACCCACACACAGGCAGGCAGTGGGAGAGGGCAGCCACAACATCAACATGGCAAGGGAAGCATAGCAGATAAGTAAATTCACATATAGGAAGGCCATCCCTTATCTCTGAGATGTAATCCATTTGTGGAGGGAGTGCTTTGTGAATGCTAGGGCTGGTGAAAAGTGCCAATCTGGCAGTTTTTGTGAGCTGATTTACCAAAACGGAAGAGCACAGACAGCAGCTGCACAAGTTTTGTACATTTCCACACAGACGGTTGTGTCCCTGCTGGAACAGCCAGTTGTAATGGCACTTTCTGCAGGGCAGACAGCTGCCTGCTCCTCTCACACAATAATGTCCTTTAAATTCCATCCACAGATCCTGATTTCAATGTGCATTCTCCTTTTCCAAGAGTTTCCATTATCTTAGCATTTTTATTCCATTAAACAATATTCAGTAATGGGCACCATACCTCAGGTACCAGCCTTTAAGCCTTAATCTTGGCTTGATCCTATTTGACAGTGTTGGAAGTAAAAGACTTTTTACACTGCAGAAGCAAGCCTCACATACCATGTATGCTCCCTCAACCATTTAAAAATTAGATTTATATAATACATGTAAAATAAATGTAATGAATATGGAGACAGAAAATGCAAATCAGCCTAATTCCATTGAAATTAATGGGACTACTCAGGGTTGTACGAAGTGTCAATTTGCCCCTTAGGCTGACTCTAGAGAATCTAACTGAATCACCATTCTGACTTTTCCCTGTCTATCCCAAATTTCTTGCATTTGTTCCAGTACTTCCCACTAAGGCTCAAAGTCTATGGTGCCTTCTACAAAGCTGCAAAGATTTTTGAAATGCATAAATTTAGTAAGAGTACTGTTTTGACAAAAGGAATGAAATATTCTTTCATACTTACTGAATGTCCCACTGGAATAGATTCAGACTGTAAATATTGACCCATGGACAACGCTGGATTATGGTACAAGCCCCTCCGGGGAGATGCTGCTCTAACAGAAGCCATGTATCTCCTCTCTCGCCTGGGAGACAAATCTCTTCGAACAGACACATCCTTCCCTGGTGACATTGGCCTCCTCGGCGATAGGTGACGTCTTGGTGACACATCGCGTCTCGGTGATAACTCTCTCCTCAGCACAGCCTCCTTCCGCGGGGAAAGGTGCCTCATGGGTGAAATATCTCTGCGGGGTGACAGATGCCTTCTGGGTGACAAATCCCCTTTTGGCATTAAATACCTCTTTGGTGAGTTATCTCTGTAGGGTGAAGAATCGTAGCCAGGTGACGATTGTCGACTGGAAGGTGAGAGGTCCCTCGGAGAAGAACTGGGATCTAACGAAAGCGTGCAGTCCTCATCCATGGAGCTGGGTATGTCCAATCTGTCTTTATCGGGCTCCGAATCCGTACTCTTACTCTGGAAAAACTTCTGATATTCCGTCATTTGTGTGTCTTCACAGGAGTCGCTTGGTGTTATCAGCTGAGTAACCTGAATGCTAGGTAAGGTGACCAAGTAACTGATGAGGGAAGAGTGTCCCACTGGAAGGGAGCCCTCGGGGGAAGCCCCCTGCGATGCCCCAGCCGAGTTCACTGAAAGGGAGGAGAACCGAGGGGGCTGCGGGCTGGTGCTTCTTGATCTGGTTTTTGGTGTCGAGTCTCCCTGAGTATCATCAAAATCATCCTCATCTTCATCATCATCATCATTGTCATCACCGTCCTCGCCATCCGATTCCTCCGCGTCGGAAAACTGGTGCTCTGCTGACAGTCCTGCCAGGTTGCTGCTCTTCTCTGCCTCCTGCTGCATGTCCTCCATGTTTTCTGAAACAGCCACAGCAAGTCCAGATGGTGAGCACATACCCTGCCTCCCATGCCACATCCATTCCCTACCCAGCACACTCATTGCCGGCACTGGATGCTCTTCATCTGGGATGGCTGCATAAAGCCATTCCTCATTGATTAAAACTGTATTTATTTCAAATAATACTTTAAAACTCTAAACTTGAAAGGAAGTATGAAAGCAAATTCATCCTACACTACCTTGCAACTTCACTAAATGTTGCCATCTCTCACATCTTAAGTGGAAAGATTGGGAACCTTGTACGAAACAGATGACAACAGGCCATACTTTTATTTCTAGCTCCTCTTCATGTAAAAAAAATATTACTCAGACAACTGGATAGGATTTATTTTTTTTACTTCCCGTTTCTTAAAAAGTTAACTCTCAATTAAAAAACAGCCCAAATACTCTTAATATATTTTCCCATGCCCATCACTGTGCTAAAGTGCAGTGAGTCATTTGTAGACTCCATACTTTCCGTACTTTAGTTGGAATGAGGCCATTCCAACTGAATTAAATCATTTTGACATACCTGCTTCTTCAGTTTCGGCATCATCTACAGATGTCATTGATACTCCAAGCTCCAAACATTTTTTCATGTGTGCTTTAGACTTCATATGTTTTGTCAGATTTCCTGTGGATCAGAGATTAATGTAATTAACACACAACAACAAAGATCACTGTTCAAGTAAGGTTTTGGTGTACCTTAACTCCATTATGCTGCAGATGATAAGTTTTAACTTTAAAAAACATGACAACAGACAGGGCTGCCTCATCTAGACCATTGCCCTCAGAGCCTGTTTTAATGAGAGTGGGTTTTTATATCTTAAGAAAATAAAAAATTCAAATAAACTGAGGGCCTGAGAGGTACATATGTATCTCTCCAGTAACCCACATGGTATTTAGGCACCCCTAAATACTCACTTTTGGATGTTATCTGGTCCTAGACTCACTGTTCATGATATGTACAGACTGCCTAGACATCGAAGGAAGTCCACTGCATAGCAGCTACTCAGGGCTCATGCTTCTATTTACACAGCAGCACCTTCAAGATGAGGGCTCTCCCATTTACTTCACACATAATTTCCAAATGTGCCACGTACTCGAAGCACTTCGAAGCAGAAGTACCCCACAAAAAAAAAAAAATACAGTTATGGGAGACCTCTATGCAAGTTTACCATCTAGCTGCAGTCTCTGAACTGAGAGGAGCTATACTTACAGCACCCACCTGGGATGTGTGAAATTCAGGTTCAGCTCACAGATTTAGAGTATGGCTCTAAACCAGACACAGCAGAGATTTGAAAGCAAATCTCCCATTCCCCTGAGGGAGCAATCTAACACAGACTATTGACCTTCTGGAGCGCCTGTCTTGGTCTGTTTTTTCAGATAAAAAAACTGGGTTGAGATTGGCCCCAAGAGACATTTCATGACAAAGAATCTTGAGTACAAAGTACAAGCTGGAGAATATCACTTTAGTCCATTTGCCACTTCAGTCTCATTTGCAACACCCAAAAGGGAAAGCATGGCACAAGCAAACCCAACTGACTACCAAGACATGGTGCTTCTTAGCTCAAGGAGAGCCCTCTGGAAATGCATTTATGATGCTTCCAGGACCCCAACCAGCATCTCCAGGTGGTGTTGTGGCACAGGCCATCTTGGGGCAGGAACACTACACGCCTCTTCTGGATAGTGCAGGTGTGCTTAGAAACTCACAAGCCAGACTCTTCTTCTCTTACTTTCAGTTCCAGTTAGTTCAAATAATTCCCTCCTCAGTAGGAGTTTATTGTGCCTGTGCACCACATGGAAAGGCTAACTTGGCCACTGATGCTTCAGGATGGCTAAATACTCAAAAAAACTGAAAATCTAAGTACCTCTGAAAGTTCGTCCCTACTGCTCTCAGCAAAATACCAACAATAGTTACGAGGCTGACAACTGCTTATGATCAGAGTAACACACCAGTTAAACACTTCTTGTACTTCAAAGGCTAACTTAGTCTCTTCCTACTCATGCCCTTCTTGTGCAATAGCAAACCACCTCCTCCATGTTTCTTCTTTGTCAGAAATGCCAGCCTCAGCAAGCAATTTGACTTTTTTTCCGTGCCACCTCTTCCTGGAATGTCCTCTCTGAACACAGCTGTAAAACCACAAAACTGTCAAGTACTTCAAGTCCTCCTCAAGACCCATTCCTACAGTAATGTCAAATGTAAGCAATGATATGAGAACAGCTCACCAGATGGTCTATTGGGACTACAAACAAGCAGCTCCTTGTCTTTGTCTCTACATGCCCATGAAAGTTCTCATCCTAAATTAGGTTGATGGGTCTACTACCATCCATCAGCTATTCCCATCTTTGGCACAGGAAAGAGTGCTGGAGTCATGGAAACTATTACAATCCTCAATTCTCAAAACAGCCATGAAGCTGCACTGGGATCTTGGGAGAAAATTTCTTCGGCTTCCTTTCTCTGCATTTGAGTTAAGTTCACTGCACTGGGATCAGAACCCATTTCTTTTGTCTGCCAAAGTGGAGCTAAAAAACTGAGAATGTAAGGCTCATTTGGGCTGTGCTACAAAGGAATGCTACCAAGGAAAGGATTTTTTTCTTTCAAGGAGGTGGTTGCATCACAAATCTGAATTCCACAGAATATCATTATCTGTGGCCTCAGTGTGACAAATGGAAGCTTTTTTCTGTGCTGATAAATACATGTGAACAGAAGCTATCAGATCTCTATTCATAATTAATGCCACAGTGGATGGAGTGGCCCATCTGGGAGACATACATTATTTATCAACTTGAAACTGACCCACTGTAAAGCCTGTGAAGGCATGCATTCCTCAGCAGCTGATGCTCTGCTTCTACATTATGTCATAAGAAGTGTAGTCTCCTGGTAGCATTTAAGTGTTGCTGCAATTAAAATTTGTACCATGTAACAGTGTTGACAGAGTATTATTTTTCAGGGTGGTTCTTATGCTACTCCATTTTCTCTGCAGACAGAAGGACCAGCCAAGAGCCTATAGGTTTTAATGAAGCTATCCAAGGAGTCTCAGAGTCTTACAAAATCCCTGGATCAATTAAACAGAAGAGAACAAACTCTCTTATGCAGTCCTGTATATATAAACACAGTTTTATTCCGAAGAAAATACTCTCCTTGACTGCAACGGGTGATTGGATCCCAGAGGGCAAAATACCTCCAGAAGTGGCAAGAGTTCAGCAAAAAGGGTCAAGTACCTTTAGTTTTGAAGGCAAAATTGCACAACTTGCATACATAAGGCCGGACATCAGTGTGAGTGCGGATATGTTTTTTGAGCATGCTTGGCTTTTTGCAACGAATGCCACATTCTTCACAAATGTACTTTCCTCGGCCACGACCCCTGACATAGACATAATCCTCATTTGATTTATACCTGTTGGAAGAGAGCAAGTATTTAAGTCATACAGATCTCATACATGTACAAACATCACTTCTATGCATCTGATCCTCATCATCAAAGCAAACTCACAGAAGTCCAAAGGAACTACTGAATTTTCATTCTGGAACTCATAAAGTATTTGGCTTTCAGTGAATGTACTGGTCCCAGTGTATTTTAACAATATGAGACCAACAGGTTGCAGTATGAGAATAGTAAAAACATCTTGTCAGGAAACCAATGAAAAACCATTCCTATAGACACAACTCCAAATATAACCCTGCAGGTTGGATTTATTTCAGCTCACTGTAGTCTCACACAGTACAGACATTTACCACCACTGAAAACAGCGTTGTTTCGCAGCACGGTTCATTTAACTATTTTAGTGCATTTATCCCTTGGGATCAGATAAATCACATCCTGGAAATGCCCGTTTCTTCCCATTAAGCATAAAGGGAACGCAGATGACGAGCAAGGATGTACGCATTTACATTACAGACGCCTGGCGTTCCCAAAGATAAATTGTTCCCTAAAGAGACACTGAGTTGAGTTCACTCAGGTATGTGATGCTTTAGAAATAAAACTCTAAACATCAAACATGGATACTTCGAGGAAAGCTATTACAGGAATTTCTCTTAGTACAGACATAAGCTTTCCATGCTATTTTTGCTGATCACATTGTATGTAGTTAGAAAATAAATAAGATATGAAAATCTATGTAAAGCTGTACATTGCCAGTATTATTGTACTAAATTGTTAATACTGAAATCTAAAAGAGTCCAGGGAATCTACCCATGCTGTTTTGAGGTTTGAAGACTGCTGGGCATTCCTTTGGGGAAGAATTCCATCTTCATTCATGCAAAGTAAAATCCAGGAAGTGCAAGAACTGAGAAACAATATTTTTTCTGCCTTCTGTCCTCCACTGCCCTCTTCCTAAGCAGCATAAAGTACTTTCAGTCATTTTGTGGATGCACAGGCCACAAAATATCATTGGTACTGACATTCAGTACTTTAAATAAAAAAGGGACTGTGTGAAAGATTCTGTTAATGTGATGGTAACTTCACACGAGGAAAGTGGCAATTTTTTGGGTTACAGAGCTGAAACATTTTTAAAGTGTGCTTTTCTTAGATGAACACTTTCCCATATGTTGAGCTATATCATGGTCAATATAAATACTGAAGTTAATATCTTAGAAAAAAAATACCAGTGCCCATCAAGACCATCTTCTTATCTATTAAACACATCAGCTCCTCTTTCAAATGTGGATGCCTACATTCAGGTTTTCTCATCCCATTTCCAGCAAAGTTGTCCCTCTCCTATTTCCTTCATTATCCCTGGCAGCATGGACAAAACTGCCATAGTCTAATGTAATTTAATATTTAGTCATCTCTCTAGCAAGTTTTCTGTACAACATTTCTGGGATCTTGGTTGTCTGGCTGCCCCATTTCCCAGGTTCTCCTTCACATACACATGCCAACGACTGCTAGTCATCTCTCTATCCACTGCTTCATCAACTAACTCCAGGCTTTCTCCCACAGACAAAACAAAACAAACAAAAAAGAGTCCATAATTATTTGAAGTACTGCCATTTTATCTTATCTTCATCTCTCCTTACAATCTAATTTTGCTGGTATGGAGTCTACCATATCGCCCCTGATTGATACTGGTAAGATAAATGCTGTGCTATTACATGTGCTTTTCTGTTGCTCCATCTCTGCTCTTCTTCTGCTTGACCTCATTCCACTGGCTTCTGTCACCTGTCAGATCCCATTGGACACAAAGACAATGATAAAACATGTGTCTCTTCATCATTCATATACATGGTTTTTGGCCACAACTGACCTTGACTCTTTAAGTATGCTTCATCACAACAATGACTGCAAGAGAAATGACACACACAAACTTGACATTTAAAAAAGGGCTGGTGCAAAAACTAAAAGACCAGAAGTCTGAGTCTATGGTGATTACCTTTTAGACCTCAGGAATATTAGATCTTACTGCTAACTAGTGCCTCTCTCAAAGCTTTGAGTAATTTCCCCCTTCCTACTATGTAACTTGCATGGAACGACTTTGGTCACTGCCGCTCTGAGTTTGACTTGGATGAGACTCTTGAGTTAAAAAGTATTAACAAGTCTCAGAGTCCTGCAATTTCTATCCAGACTGTTATTTTATTTGGGTTTTTCAATTAGAGCCTATTACTGATAGATATAAAAGAACAAACATAAGCAAACTGTGAATTCTTGCTGTCAGCTGATAATGTCATTAAGCTAGGTGTCAGACGAGCAGGCATCCTTGTCCTTGTCCCTCCTTTCCTTGCACACCATTAGTAACTAACTGTACTGCAGCAAGTACTGAACTTCAAATTATTGCTTTTCTTTGAGGAATACTGCTTCAAATCCCATCAGTCACATCTGCAGTCACAGATGATGGAAAGCAGACTTTGTGATTCAGATGATTTCACTTGAACCAAGCCACCTGCCAGCGGTAATAATGCAGTGGTTAGTTTCTTCCTTCCAAAATCCCTCTGCTATGATGCTTACAAAATGCTCTTGATGGGCATTATGCAGCAAGGTGGTGATGTGCCGTAACATCTGGTTGTACCGGCTGATGCCTGGAGTTGATGATCTTAGAGGTCTTTTCCAACCATAACAACTCTATGATTCTGTGATCTACTTTTTGCCTCAATTCTGATTCTGTTCCTTCAGCTTCTCACTCATCCCCAGCCCAGCTGCCATGAATGCCCCATCCCCTCTGCTTTTTGCCCAGCTGCCACGTGAATGCCCCACCCCACTGACACAAGGCAGCTCCAGAGCTGCACTTCCCTGCCAGGTGGCTGCACTTCCCTGCCAGGTGGACAGGCTTTCCCACAAACCAAAAGTGGACAACCACAGATCTTTCTCAGCTAATTCCTTCTTCACATCTATGAAACAAAAGCTATCCCAAAGCCTAAGGAAACCCATTCCCCAGGACAACTGAAAATCAAAATGAAAATATCCTGCTGAAAGAATATTTCAGTATGACCATCCATGCTTGTCTGTCTTGTGGCACGAAGACAACAGACATTTACTATATAGTTCATTGCACTACATGCTGAGAGGAGATGAAGATGTGCTTGAAGAAAGAAGAACAAAACAGCTCAACAAACAGCCAAGAACAAGCAAGCACAGAAACCCACCCATCTCAAAAACTAGCTTTCAGAAATCATAAACAATAACCCAAAGAGAAGGACAAATTCAATAACCAGCACAGAAAGCAATGCAGGACGTGACAATAATATCTAAGGTATATTACATTGATTTAAAAAATAGGCAAGTGAATGTCTAGAATGTAAAGAACAAATCTATTCTTCCACAAATAGTTCTTGTAAAATGTACCACAAAGTTATGTGGTGCATTTTACAAAAATGTATGTAAAGAGTGGACATTCTAAGACTACATCACCTCATTTGCTGTAGTTTTGCAGGTTATATGTTTCTATTGAAGAAGTCCCAGTCTATTGCACAGACTATTTGTTCTCCCCACTACAGAAATTAATGTGCACGTCAAGGTTTCTTATGTTTTGTTTTACTCAAAGGGTATCTAAACATAGCCAAGTATTACTAGGAGACATTTCTAGGTGAAGTGTGAATTTTATTATTTTACTCAACAGGAAAACTTAAGGTAGTGCAAGTAACACAAAATTCCTCAAAGTACTAGATAGTAGAGGCTTTCTATGGAGTGATCCGATGCAGCTCATACTCATTTGAATCCTCCTTTAAGTTGCTTTTCTTACCACACTTTTACTTTCCTGATCTCTCATCATGTAGCTTACATCAAGGCAGACTATCTTCAGCTCAGTTATCCAAATTCAGAAATGCTACATAGTGGGAAGAAGGCAAATTTTATACTTCAAAGTGGGTGCAAGTTGAAGCAACAGCTCTTTAAATTTCTTGTAAACTTAGGCTCACTGCTGAATTTGGTCACGCTTGTAAAGCCCATCTACTGGCTTAGGTACTAAGACAAGGCACAACTACCCTTGTCCAGAGAATAGTCAGGACAAGGGTGTCTGGGCCAGCACACCTATAAAAACCTCTAAAACAACTTTTTCAGACAAGATACAGACTATACTCCTTCAGTGTTGCAGACTACAGAGAAATGGTAATGGTAGCTTCATGGGGACTATTCAATCTTAGACAAAAACATAAAGTCAATGAAGAACAACTATGATTTTAAAGGGAACAAGCTGACAGGAGAAGGAAATGGGTGTATGAATTTCTCACATCTCCCTCCTGACCTACTTAGTTACTCCCATAAAACAGTGCTGTGAGACCATCTGAGTTCAGTAAGACTGAAAAATATCTTGTTTAGCACCTGACTATGCACGACTAAAAACTGGCAAACTAATTGCATTGTGTCAGAATTCTGTAAAAGAAACTAAACAATATCTTCCATTTTAGAATAAACTGCAGAGACAAACAAGTTTCTATTTAGTTTTCTTTTCTTAACAAGTTTCATAAGCCTCAAAACAATGTTAATTGGTTTTCCCCTCTTTCTTATTTGTTTCTGTTATCACTTGAGTGATAAGATTGCCACAGTAAAATTAAACATTACGTTATCAATCATACATGATAGGTCTATGGATTAGGCTTAGATGCCATAGATTTCATTGGCATCCTATGTTTTATCTCCAAAATCCAACCTCAGTAAATAATACAATATTACAAGAATAAGACTAAGCATGCCTGTTAAATCCGTTTAACTGAGTGGAAGTACACAGTGTCTAAAAATTGAAAGGCATCCTCATGGAAGTCATTAAATACAAAGAAATGGTATAGAAAATATCAAAATGTTAACAGTTCATCCATTTCCTTATGCCTTAAAGAACTAAAGTAACAATTTTGAGTGAGTGCTCTCACACAGAATGAAAACAATTGTCTTAATAGCAAAGTAGAGCCCAAAGTGAGTATACAGGTACCCTGCAGTGCGTTTTAAGACTGACACAAAAAAGAAGAGACTTGGGAACTACAAGACATGGCAGGAATACAGGAGACTGTTCACATCCTAATTCATTCATATCCATTTTCAAATGTCTTTAAAATGACAGGCTGAGCTTGAAATTTCCAGTTATATTTTCTTACCCTCCTTCAAAGATTTTAATTCGTATCGGCTCAGTTTGTTTGGATGTAATGTCTTTATCTCCATGAATGTCTCCTTTTACTCTTTCTTTTAAAATATTCCCCACTACTTTCTTTTCAAGCTTGCTGCCAAACAAGAAGAATGGCTCGTGTTTCATCTGTAGAACAAAGTCAAGGAAGGGTGTTACTGCTGGAGCATACAATAAACGCACACTTCATTTCAAATACTTTTAACATACCAGGTCAAAACCAAACTCTCATTTTGGTGCAACTCTATATGATGAATTAATCTGTCCCATTTAATTTGACAGAGAATAAGAGAAAAGGCAACATGGACAAATTTTTATGGGAGTCTTGACAGAAAAGACAATACTATATCTTTCCTTAGAAGAAAAAAAAATCATGGAAAATAGCTGTGGAAAAGCCTCAGAAGGTAATTTATTGCCATTACAGAATTTTCCCTGGCACCATTTGCAAATGCTTAATCTGTGAGGAAGAGTCAATATGTAAAAGACATTAAATGGATCTGAAGATCCTTATTCAATTTTAGCTTAATCTTTTCTTACAAACGCATGTGGATGTTTGTGTCTGTCACTGTTTAAATCAGGAAAAACCAAGGGCAAAACAAAAGGAGATAATGTATCAGGCTCTGGCACACATGAAGGGAGGGCTTTAAAAGCCTCACTTTTTACATCTGATTTTGAAAATGGAGACAGAGACAGAGACAGCAGAATTAGCAGAGCTTGCAGAAGGATAAACTGAGGCTCAAAAGTTGTTTTGGGAAGATGTCACTGATTTATTTCCCAATGGGGAATCTTTAAAAGAAAAAAATCATTAACTTGCATTTTATAGTTACTAGAAATTTCTTATATAAACATATATGACTTTAATTTTATTAAAATTTCTTATTTACCTGAGCAAACTGCTTCCATGCGCTTGATGATGTCAGTTTACCAGCTCCAGGTCTGTGCATAGCAGCCAGGGTGTAGATTTCTGTGGTGTTTTTTTGCTTGGACCTTAAAAGTGCTAAAGTGGTCTTTGTACTTAGCCCAGATGGGTTTGGGTTACATGAACTTATACACCATGAAGCATAAACAGAAGCTTTGAGGGTTGGTTGCTGAGTGTAATTGGGTTTCGTATAGTTTAAGAAACACCAGCTCACAGTAGTCGTAGTACGCAGACTTGGGAACTGAAGGATCTGGTGAAAATCTGCAACGTCTGTCAGGAGAATGGTTGAGGCTGTGACTTTCCCTACAGTATTAGATGACATCTGGACTAACATCCCAAGAGGTAATTTTTGATGTTTCAGTTGGTCTTCTGTCTGAATTTCTCCTGATGGCAATGAAGACCTCTGTGGACTCATGCTCATATCTGAGGCTGTTTCATCCACATCCAACTCTTCTGGTGAGTCTCTTCCTTCAGATGGGCCACTGGACTTCTGTCCCGGTGATGTGGAATCAAAACTGGAAAGTTTCTCTCTGCTCAGTGGGAATGCATCAGCTCCTGCCATGCTGACAGGTGGGAAATCTTGAGATGATGAGGATGACAACGATGAAGATGATGACATGGACGGCAGACTTTCTTTTGGCTCAGTAGCACAGCTCTGCCTTACTAGTTGAGGCTTCTGCATTCTTGGAAAATCTTTCTTTATGTCTGAGTTAGTTAACTCAACTGCACTTAGCTCCTCAACTATCTGCCCATACATTTTTTCTTCTTTGACTCGTTTCTGCTGCTTGGTCTCCATGAAGAGCTCCAAGCTGCTGGCAGGGGAAAGCATTCGTTTGCTTCCTCCCAAGGTAGAAGCCATGTCAGAAGTGGAAGGCAAGCACAAGGGAATTGGTGGCTCCAGTCCAAGTGGAAGTGTCTGCGGTACTTTCCACAAAGGATATTTTTCTAGTCCTCCATGATGACCCAACATCTGAGCTATGTTAAATCCAATTCCTTGCATGGCTGCATTAGTTGCCAATGTTCTTTGAGAAACTGTCTCATCAACTTTACAAATTACAATTGCAGGACTGTTGCTCTGTCCAAGGATCTGGGAAATACTTGTGTACATGACACTACCGTAAGATGGCACATGGGTTTGAATCCTGACAGGAACAACTGTTCCTGGCAAAGGCTGTACAGATCCATCACTTGGGGAGTCAAAATCTGTCTGAAGATGCTGCTCAGAGGAGGTATCTGTTGGTTTAATGTTATGGTCTGACTGGTACTTAGCAAGAGTATTTTTTGAATACGGCCCAGATGTTCCTGAGTAATGCTGGTATGCTTGCTCTTTAGCATGCACATAATCAGCTGCTTTCTTTCCAATAAGCTCTGGTGCATGTTCCAGGTGATAACTTGGAGGAACGTCTGTTTGGAAAGGCTGTTTGATATAAGATTTCTGCAGATGTTGTACAAACTGATGCTGGAAGTGCAGAGGTTCTGTGCAGGACTGCCACAAGATAGGCTGCTGAGATGGTGGTAAGTGAACCATGCAGACAGCTGGATAGGGGAACTGAAACAAGGTGCTGTGAATAGGGGGAAATGGGACTTTTTCCTGATGTGCAAATAGCTGCTGCTGCTCTGATGGATGTTTGTTAGGAATATAAGGTGCTTGTTGGATTAAGGGAGTCCTTAACATTTCTGGGCTGTCTGCAACAAGAGCCTGTTGCTGGGCAAGGTGTGATGAGCTATTGCTAAGCTGAGCACAAGAGCCAATAGCCTGTTTTCCAGAGTCATCTACCTGAATGGGCTGAAGTACAGAGGAAGGGGAGTGATGCCAAGCAAGCTGGGAAGAGCGAAGACCAACCTGTGAATGTTCCATCTGCTCCTGCTTTATACTTTGTTCTGTGGTCTGATCAGTCTGGGATATCTCTGGAAAACCACTGAAGGAAGCTTGGCGAACCAAGAAGCATTTCTTCCTTTCTCGGGATGGAGACAATGCCACAGTAGGTGTTCCAGCTGAAGAGGCATGAGACAGGTTCCCATAGTCAAAGGATTTACTTCGGATCTCTGGGATTTCAGCAGCATGAGGACAGGGCATCTGTTCAGATGAGCAGCGTCTCATTTCCCTCTGATGGTGATGCCCAGGGACGGAAAGTGAGTAAGCACCTGCTGGAACGGTTAAAAACTCAGACTGTTTTCCAAATTCATCTTGTTTGGGAGGTGTGATGAACTTCATATTCTCTTCCCTTTCAAAGGACATTGAAAAACTCGAACTGTGAGACAAATTACTTTCTTGGCTAGGGCTGCGAGAGAGGCTTGTACCTGTAGACTCAAAGCTGGATTCTCCAGAGGAGTGCTCCATGTCAGCCAGTCTTAAACGCTTCTTTTTGGGTGGTAGCTTTTCAGCTGGAAGTTGAGAAAGAGTTTCACTTCTCTGGGGCCACTGGAATTCTTCGGTGGGTCTCTCCTGCTCTTTACTCTGCACTTCTTTATCTTTTTCAGGTTTATCTGGCTCCTCTGTGACACGAATTTCAGGCACCTGTATGTTGTGCTGGCGAACCAACCTGGGCTGCATATGACATGGCTGAGGCTGCTGGGATGGGGATGGCTTACCAGTGTCAACATTTTCCATTTGTGGAGCTCGGTCTGGGCTCATCGGGGACTCACAAATCTCACTCTCACATGTTTCAGATGGTGAATAGATCTTTTCCTGCTGGCATGCAATATGTTCTGTAGATTCAGACCTTTCAAATGAGTTTGGCCTACTCAAAGAATTTGTGTGCTGAATGACAGAGATGACATTTCCAGGGGGCTTTCTAACCAGTGACTCTGCAGTCTTTTCTTGCTCTGCAGTTAGGGATGAGTCTTCCAGAGAAGCTGCTGGACTTCCAGACTGCAAGTAAGGCCTGCACATTTCAAAACGCTCTGCATGGCAATGGGAAGCATTGTCCAGGCCTTGAAGGGCAAATCCACTTCTTGGCACTTCCTGAATTTGGGATTTGGGATCGAAGTCCAAAGGTTGAATTCCTCCAGGGGTGCCAGTTGTACTGCTGCAAATCATAGGACTGTCTTCCTCATCTCCAACACTCTCCTCTTTCCTGCGCTTTCTGTTTTCAAAAGTTGTTCCAAGCATGGATGGCACTGACTGAGATTGTCCAAGTGGATCAATAAAAAACTCTCCCCCCTTGTTCATCCCACCTAAGGATGGCGAGTCCCTGTAGTTCTGCTTCTGAGCTTCAAATTCTTCCCACTTTCTGTAGTGCTTTCCACTGGCATCATAGTCATAAAAGGTCTTGTCTCCTTTCTTCTCTTTTAAGGATGATCCTTTGTCACCTGCTGTCTGTCTACTGGAAGCAATAATGATATTTTTCCCTGGTCTTCCATGATAGTCTGAATCTGAGTGTCCCTCCTGTACAGATGGCAGTTCAAAGGCAGCCTGCCTTCTCAACATCCTTTGGTGGGATATTCCCACTGTCCCGGGATAAAATACATCATCAGAGCCAGTCATCTTCTCGTCAAATGAATGGCTTCCTCTCAGAGATGGGGGAACACTTAGGCTGTTTGCAGAAGAGGTTGGCATGGAGTTACTTCTAATAAGAGGAGAGGAATCTACTGGGGGCTCTAGAAGGACAGGCACATCACCCTGCTGACTGACTTGGTACAAGCTGGATTCACTTTTGATGGACGATGTGGTCTGGGATTGTCTACATTCTGTATTGCTGCCTGGATAAACTTGTGTAGATTTAATAGTGCTCAAATTACTGGAGTCAATAAGTTCCTCTTTATTTGGAGTCAGGTGAGAAATATGTTCCTCAAGCATCTTGATATCTAATCTGTTATTTAAAAGAGGTGATGGGTCTGTTTTGCCCTTTCTACCCATTAAACTGTGTTCCTGATTTGTTGTGGCTACTGTTAGTGCTGCCCTTTGATTAATCCTATAGAACTTCCCAAAAATTATCTCTTCGTAAGACTTTGCATTAGTATTTGGTGGGCTAATCTGCTGCTCAGCGCTTTCTGAGCGGGAAAAGTAGCCAGAGTCAGTGCTTCCTTTACTGTGGGGGCTCAGGAGGTTTAATGACTGCTCAGAATCTTGTCCTTTTTTCTCTGACAGTCTTAGTGCAAGTCGCTGTTTAACTGTATGAGAGTCATCAGACTTGGTACTTAAGGATGGGGTTTGCAACATATCAGAGCTAATGTAAGGTGAACTCTCACTGGGTAACTGGATCCCACTTTTAGGGATAATCAAAATGGGGACTTTCATCGGCCCCATCAAGGACTCTTCCATGGAGGAGTGAAAAGCACTCCTGCTAGCAATGTCCAGTGGGAGCTGCGAGACAGGGCTCAGTTTGTCAGACCCTTCCACTAGGAGTGAGGTCTCCTCATCAGTGTCTGTGCTCTGCTCACCATCTGAATGTATTTCAGCTTCCACATCGATGTAACTGGCATCAAGGTCCAATTTAGAGACTGCTGACTCTGTGAAAGGTACCAATCCTGCCTTAATTGCATGGGCATGTGACTTCCTGTGTTTGTAAAGGTTGCTTTTCGTCTTGAAGGAGAAACCACAAGGAACACAAGGGTATGGTCGCTCACCAGTATGAGACCTAATATGCTTTTTAAGTACACTAGGTTTGGCACAGGCCCGATTACAGTAAGGACAAATATACTTGCCAGGCTTTTTGGGTTTGTGCTCTTTTTTGTGAGCATCTTCTGATTGTTCTAAAGATTTCTGTGAATATTGGCTGTATGCAGGGTTCAAACTTGAAATCTTCTTCCTGGAGAAACCTCCACTATGGCTATGCATATGAAAAGGAAACAAGTCCTCTGAGGCAACTGATTGCAAGTGGCTAGGAAACTGCCATGGAGGGCCTTCCAAGCTCTGATGTGGCTTTATGTTGTGCAAGAAGCCTTGTGGCAATGAATGCTGTGGAAAGGAAAGTGAATGTTGACATGAGTAAGGGCTTGGACAATGCTGAGGATATTGCTTCTCTGTGACTTGCTGTGCAGCTTCATTTGATGATACCAGTTTCCCAGAACTAAAAAGTTGTGCTGATGCCGTGTTTGCAATTTGCTCGTGATCTATTTGTGGTTGCCGCTGTACTTCTTGACTGCCGAAAGTGCTCATCTTAATAACAGCTGAATGTTCTTGCCTCCATCTACTTGGTACTTTAGCAGTTTCTCCAGACCTTGAGGTAGCTTTTTGCCCTATAGCTGTGTCCCCAGAGTCCATTTTGTTACACAAGGTCTTAAGTGCTAGTTCACTTGAAAGCTGTGCAGACACATGGAGTGTGCCCAAAGCTGTGCTTTTTAAAGTTTTGTTGCTCCCATTTTTCCAGGGCTGTTGCAAGTTCACAGACTTTTCTTTCTCTTTGGAACTTTCCACGCAGTAGTCTATAGGCATTAGATTTGTGTCTGTACACTAATGAGAGTATTATACAGTTCTGTTCATGGCATGAACTTTCCTAAACAGTTTATTATACATTTGCAAAGACTTGTTATAGCATTTGGACATGTTCCATTGTTATTAAATACTGAGACGCAGAACAATCCAGAGATACTTGTGATCTCCTAGAGCAAAGTTTTCTTCATCTCTTCCATGGTGACACAGCTATCTGTACAGAAATATAAAATAAAATAAAAAAAAACCCACACACCAGTTAGTACAGCCATACTAAACAACATCGGTGCAGTCAGTTGCACTTCTATTTAGCCTTACATGGAAATTACTGAGAGACTTAAGTAAAGGTAACTACATTTCACAAAACTCCCTTTTGTGAGCAGACACAGTAAAGACTGGCTCCAGAGACTGCACACAAGCATAATCACTACTCAATAGCAGCTCTAGAATAGAAAATAGAGACCTACACTTTCCAAATTAAACAGTAGCTTTGGAAGGCTTTCAGGGGACAGTTTAAAGGCTTTATATCAGAAAGTCCACCACATACTCTCAAAGCTCTTTCAGCAAATCACTGCTGAAAATAGAAGCCTAACACTGTGGGTGGGAATTACCTTATCCAGTATTACTCACCTATGGCTCAGACATGCACTCTAGTCACCTGGCCTTCCTCTAAAGTCAAAGGAGGTTGATCAGATAAGAAATCTTTCCATGCCATGATAGGTGCTTCTGACATAGAGTCTGTCTACATACATGGCCCTCCACTATGGAGATGCTTGTTTCTCACAGTCCACTAGGCAGAGTTCCTTGGGGTATGTACTGAATATTGCTAAAAAATTGCTAAAGAGAGGTACTTCTTGCCTTAGATCATCTAACTGGTTTTATAAGAAGGTGTTTTTCACCATTCTAAAAGCTACTTTTAAACAGTCAAAAAAGAGACATCAAAGAGGCATTTCAAACACAGCACTACTGGTACCTTTCCCCAACTCCATCTTCCAATCACTATCTTAAATTTTAGTAAGAACATCTTGCTAGATGTAAAGGATGTATTAGAGAGACTGTGTTTATGTGACTTTAGCATTTTAGGTTTCACTGTTGAAACAATGCCATTAAGGTCCACATGCCTTTTTAATGCTTAAATGCAATAGGTTTCCACTGTTCTGTTATAAAGACCAAAAGCTCAGATGTATGATTTTGGTAGAAAAGTTTGGCATTTGAATTTGAAGTAGAATCCATGCTTTCTGTTTTCATATTACCAAACATAGGACATTTTCTGAATGAAATAATGAGAATTATAAAGACAGCCATGATTTGACAATAGTAAGGGAAAAGGCAAAAAAAACAGTATTACAGATATTGGAATACTTTTCATTCCTGCAGTGGAGAAACTGAATTTGGCTCAAAGAAACAATAACAAAGTGCAGGAAAACACACAGGTAATAGGCATTTACAGTTGGTTTTTTTTTTTTTTTTCAGTATAACATAATTACCTGCATCTTCTAAACATCTAATAGGCATGACTATCTTCAAATTTCCTGTAGAAAAAAAAAATACAGTTATAAGAAATTTTTGGTATTAGGTATAGATGATGATGAAAATCTTGTATTCTTTACAGTAGAGACCTGAAAAATTCATTTACCCATCTACTAGAAAATTTCTAGTAGAAAGTGTTGTATCTTAGAGGTCTGAGCAATTACATTTGAAGACTATAAGCATGAATAGTTTTAAAGGACTTAGGTTTATAATGTGTAGGTGAATAACAGCAAGTCTAAACTAATAAGGTCTCACCTTCCTGAATCAGTGAAAAGAGAGCTGCCAATGTACCTCTTCATTCCTATGCTTTTGTTAAGCCCAGATGATCCCTGAATCCCCTTGGCAAATCCCCTTTCAATGCCTCTCTCCAGCTAATACTTTTAGACTCCAGGCCTCTCATTAAATGTTTCAGGGACCAGCACAAACTCCTGGCCAGGGTGTCACCACTCAGGGACAGGAAAACCTAGTGAAACTGGAGTAGGTGTCCAAATTAGTTAACACCTGTGTGATACTGCTAAAGGATACATGGCTGCCTTCTCAAAGAAGAAACTTACAGAAGAAAATTACAGAATACATGGTTAAAAGACTTCTCTGACTGCCATGATTTGCCACCTCTCTGACTGCCACCACACTGCATTGTTAAAAAGACCAGCTTGGAGAAGAGGGAGCCTGATCATCTCATTGCCTTAAAGACCATTTTTCCCATCAAAGGAGGACTCTCCTTTTCAGTTTTCAACACATCTTTCTTCGAAAACAGATTTTTGCTTTTGTTCCATTAAAAAGGATGTTTGCTCAATTGTGATAACAAAAGTAACAATGACAGCACTTCTTTATGATTTTTATTTATGCCAAAAGTCAGAGCATCTCTAAAGAAAGATCTTTAGAAACAGCTGGAACATTGGCTTCAGAGTAGGGGATATAGACTATTGTAATGATCCTCAATTAGCAGCTATCACAAAGAAGCTAGAGCACTCATGTTTTCTCCATTGAATGGCACCAAAAAAATGATAAAAACCCTGAAGTCTATAAAGGAAAGAAATCAACAAAAATTGAAAAATACTTTTTAATTCTTTGTAATTAAAACACTTTCCAAGAACAAATGGACACTAGCAAAGCCTGATAACTTTATACAAACAGAATCACAACCACGCCACCTGTCATGAATTAATTATTTAGCAGTACAAATAAAATATCAGTAGTTAGGCCAGCAATAACTGATGGAACGTTGGTTTAGTCAATATTTTTAAATTTTAACTATAGAGGAACACCCTGTAGTACAAAATAACAGCAAGCTATCAAATGCAAACCAGAATATTTCAGGTCCTAATGTCATTCAGCTTTGATGTGCTAATGGTTTTTTTTAAGTAACACTCTTGTCTGATTCTCTAAAATAAAAAAGAAAAATGCAATCCAAGTATAATTTAAAAAAATATATTCCTAATCAACTTCCTCAAATAAAAAGTGTCCGTCCAAATGGAAAAGGAAATCCTTGTGCATGAATTACACTCTATTAGAAGTGGTTACGACAGAGAGCTTGGCAGGGGCTCATGAGGAAGTGGCAGGTAAGTGGCAACCACTTTCAGCAGCCGAGCTACACTGAATCACAGGTCACTAATGAGGCCAGTATATGAGCACAGATGTAAAGAAAAATGTGTGGCTTGAAAGAAAGCAGAAACAGCGACAAGAGTGAATGTTCCTCACTGAGAGAGCATAAAGTTATTACCCATCTTCAAAGAAAAATACTCTTCTCCTCATTAGGCAATTTTGCAAATGGGAAAGAAGAAATTTCTAGAAGATGGGAGTACCTTTCTTTTCCATACTCTTTTTACTGAGAGCACTTTTATAGAAGTAATCTTCCAGTCACAGCAACGTGACAGCAATGGTTTTATTTCAGCAAAAGATCATGCTAATATACATCCAAAACTTTTCTCTTCTGGATTAGAGACCTCTGTTACAGAGTTAAAGCCATTCTGCAGTCCTGCAATTTCACAACATTCTATACAATTTTTCAACCTACACTGTGAAACAGGTATAGACTAATTACAGGGATTATTGATTGTGTAAATTTGGCCAGAGCCACTCTCCTGGGGAAAATAAATCCCTTTTCAGAACGAACATAATAATTTCTGGTTTGGTTTGGGCTGCCATCCATCCTATGTCAAAGATGATTTTAGTACTATTTCTCTTGTTCTTTTTACCCTCCCTAATGGGAGACTGGCCTAACTGGAGAAATGTAAGACACTGCAAAGCTAGTTGGCATTCTATCTGTTTTATACAGTCTAGACCCTATCTAATCTGGCTGCATCCACAACCAAAGGTATTAAACCAACAAAAAACTTCCATTTTTCCAAGTGATTAATGTTTCTCCTTTAGAAAAAATTGCAAATATACTTTTAAATATTGCTTTTCATCAAATATATACTATTCGATAGACAGAAACTCATTATATTTCAAGTACTACCTATCTAAAACCAAGGAAATAGGGATGATAAAAGTGCACAACTTTTTTAATATCTTTGGCACGGCTCAGCTCTGCTGGAGTGAACAAGAAGAGCCCACCTACACGGATCAGAAGCTGTATGGGAGTTGCACGGAGCACAGTGTTTGACAGGAGCTGCAAAGTCCTTCCTGGCTGGGAGCCAAGCCAGGTTTTCTGGTAGGAATGTGGCCCGAGAGCCAGCTCCCCAGTGATATTAGCTGTGCTATCTGCCTGCTTCAAAACAGGACATTTCACTTCTATGAAAACTTTGAACATGAGAACACTACTTGGAAACCAGGAGCTTTATTTATGTCAGATGCACCTACTAAATCAAGATTTCCAAAACTTTCTATAAAGGAACATTATCCTATTGCTCCTTTTTTAACTAGGGTGCCTTTGTGAGCTGTGTGCAGGGGATGTATATCTGACTGACTGCAGAGCTCCAAGATTATTCCTGCTTTTCTTTTTTTTTTCTCTTTTTTTCTCAGACCATTAAAATGGTTTAACTCAACAGCTTTAAAATAAAATTTGGCAAAATACTACATTTACTGCTTCTCAATTTGTAGCTCATATTACAGTTCTTGCAAGTGAACAAATTGGAAGCTTATGTCGCCCAGGCTAAATCCTGAGTGCACCATACAGAATAAATATTGACTCTAGCATAAGGACTAAGGGTCAGATCCAGCCCTGTTTTAAATCTTTTCTGTCCAGCTCTGCCAGCACAAAGCTGGCCTAAAACCACAGTAACTGGCCCCTGAAGAATTTGTATTCTATAGGACAAGTGCTAGCACAGACAAACTGCAGTGGTTCCTATGAAAACCTTACACTCGTGCCGAGACCTCTGCCAAAACCCTTATTAGGCAAGTCTAGTTTCTGTCTGGGATAAGCCCAGCAGCCTTTCTTACAAGAGAGGCCACCTCTGAGCTCTTCCTCACCTGCAACTGAGAAGAAAATTGCCTTGGCCTTTAAGGAAGAAAGACAGCACACTTTCAGCTTGCTGTCCTACATGTTTCCCTCTCTCCTACTATGAGATTCACCAAAGAACTTCTCAGTGTTGATATCCCAGTGAAAAAAAAAAAAAAGACTGGGATCCCTAGTAAAACATGGATTTATAATTTCTTTTACATAGGCAAACTCATAGGTGGGCTAAATCTGAAGAAGAGCTCTCAACCAGCATGCAGTGTGCACCTCTGAACTGAAGGATTTAACTGGCATGAAGATAGGTAAGCATTTGTTCATCCTTCTTTCCAAGGTTATGTATTCATTCATGGACTGAGGAGCAACATAACAAAAAGAATGCGGTCCTTGGGGTGTATAGTTTTGGCATTTTACACAAATAAAAAAAAGATGACCAACTGCAAGTTTGTTTATACTACTTGACATCACACTTGCTTGTCTTTGAATTGTACTTACTAAAAAGATAAGGAAAAATAAACAATTTAATTTCTCAGTTTTGCAAAAAGACTTCCCATTCCGGACCAGAGATCCCCTTTGCATTTCCAACAGCCCCTGGTTAGAGGGCTAAGCTGACCATCTGACTGTGGTTTTGTACCTGTCTATCTGAACACCTCTAGGAATGACTGTAAATTCCCATGCCCACCACTGACACTTGGCAAAGCCCTGAATTACTGGGGAATGGGAGGATGCCTGTGCTTTTGCTGCAGTTTGGCAGGACTTGTAAGACATCATTTTGCACATGCAATTCAAGGAAAGCAGCTCTTTTAAAAAAGGTTAGATGTATTTATTTTAATCTACCACTTCTGTCGTGTAACTGATGTTGTTACCTCCTCATGTTTAAAGATACTGCTCTAATTTGTTAATTAGTTCCACCCCAGATGTTCTGCCCACCCTCTAGATTTCAGTGCTTTATTGAATGTATTGCCAATCTCCAAAACCAGCCAGAGAACCACAGTTTTGGAAAAACCATAAAATATTTAGAATAACACATATGGGTTTGGGGTTTTGTTTTGTTTTGGTTTGTTTTTTTTTAGTTTGGGCAGCTGAAATAATTATTACAATATACTTTTTAAAATGTCATTTAAAAGTACTATCCAATACAAACCCAAACACTGCTCAGCGAGTACACACAGTACACAGTGATCTAACAAACTGCACAAAGCTTACTTGAGGACAAGCTACAGGGCAGGATCTGTTCTCCATTGCTATAATGTGCTCACAGGGATTTCCCAAGAAGCCAGGAACTGAGGGGACTCACTGGGGGGATCCAGTTACAGATACATCAAGGGCAGACTGCAGCCTCACTGTGACCAAATACCAACTTCAGGTTGTTACTCTCATTGAGTGCACATTTGCATCCCTGGTAGTTGCTGGTTTCAAGGGGCAGATTCTGTGCATCAACTAGAAGTGGTATAAAACCTGGCATTTTGATTTGTGCAATTATTATTTCAGTCCTTGAACTAAATCTGGTTTATATTTTGAGAACTATTCTAGAATCTCAGTCATTGAAAATTGGCATCTAACACATTTTAGATAATTGTAGTAGTATGGAGTACTTCATTAATTTTATGCCTTTACCAAATTCACCTTAATCTTAATTAATTCATATAATTCAAACCATTACCTGAGACCATTATCAGAGTAAGTTGAAGAAAATAAATGGAATCTGTCTGCTTAAAAGCATACTGAAAGCAACTAAGAAAACAATTAAATCATCAAATCTGTTGTACCCTAACACCTGATAACCTGAACCATAGGATCTTACACCTATTCAGACATTTCATATAAATGTCTGTGTGTGCTTGCTGCAAAGAAGACCAAGGGTCTGAATGTGACCCTACCGAGTCAGAGGTCAGGCATACACTAACAGAAAAATCAGGTATGAAACAAGAGCCTCTCATTTGACTTCAAGAAGCTTTGAACAGATACAAGACTTGACTCGGAGAGACTAAAAGGAGACAATTATTCCAAGAACATAAAGGAGAGCCAAATTATGCTCTACATTAACCTGGTATGAATCTGTAGAAAGGAGTTGCAAATCCAAGGACATAATTCCAGATTTATTCCTCATAAAAACAGAGCCAGACCCCTCAGCTTTAGGCTTTTACATCCTACATACTAAATATCTGAAGTCATTTGCCACAAGGAGAAAATAAACGAATCCAACACCTCTAAGATGTCTACAGAGAAAATTGTAACATATATTGCAAGAAATGTTCAATTATGCAGTAGTAAACACGCATGATTTTCATTAAGAGATGCTGGTTTGTATCATAAATGCTTTGGGTACAGCTGCAGCATAACAGTCAGTTTTTGCTATGTTAAATATCTCAAATACAATTTTAAACTGCTGCTCTCTGTAGTAAAATAGCACCAACCAAAAAACCTTAACTTCAAATTGAGTGTATTTTAAGAAGCCATAGAAGTCTAGAGCAGAAATGCTTTAACACTGACCTTTTAACTACAATGACAAGGATTGCTCACTGAAAAGTGTATCACTATTTCCTGTTTCAGCATCATACACAGTGTACACATTACTACCAGATGGAAAAAAATGTATAAAAAAAGCTTTAACGTTGCCAAAGACCAGCTGATCACTAATTTCCACAGGATGAGTATTAAAAGGAAAAAAAAAGAGAAAAACTATGCAGGTGCCAAATTAATCTTAAACACTTCCTTTATATGTAGGAATTTGAAAACAAATCACAATTTTTCTCCTTGAACTGAACAAAACCCTGCTATCAAAGAGATGTCAAAACAGCCAACAAGTCAAACAATCTTGTCAATCAATTAGCAGTTAATTGATCCCTCTGATCCCACTGCTTTTAATGGATCAGGTGAATATTTTGTTTCTGGTTGCCTAATCTTGCTGTGAACTTCAAAAGTCTGACAGAGCATGTCAGATAACACAAAATCTACCTGTTCTGTCTGACTGCTTTCTGACATGGACATCCTAAATCTGTCTCTAAACAAAAGGAAAGGATTGGGATTATTCAGATATGAAACTAAACAAGAGAACTAGAGAGCTATATAAACTGCTAATCATTTCACACTGGTATTTATTTCCTTGGGGAATAAGTTAAAAAATGTAAAGAGTTTAATAAAATACTAATCATTTCCCATGTGGACCTTAAAATGTAATGGCAGAGCAAGGGCAGATCTGACAGGCAGTACTTCCAGTATTACTACAATTTCAGAAGGCAACAAAACCACCACAATTGTTTTGCCCTACACACCCCCCCTTCCACCCCCTTGTTTTCTTTTGAATTGTAGTACACAGTGACTTAGGAGAGCGAGAACAGCTCTGTGCAGTGAACTGTCAGAAACTGATGCCCATCACTAAGGTCCTCTTAAAACACCATTTTGATGGCTGAAACGAGGTTTATATGATGCCTAATCCCACTGGTGCTATCTGTAGAAGAATGAGTGTCTCTCAAGGGTGAATTAAGTAGCAAGTAACTATTTTACTAAATACACATTAACAATGCATAGGACTACCCAAAACAGTGTCGATATACAAATGAGCTCTTAATTCTTGGGCTACTCTCTATCAGCAGAAACTCAACCTTATCTCACTTTCTTCTGAGCCACAGCAGTTGAACATAAGGATACCGTGCCAAACCATAGAAGTGTCAAATAGTTTCCAGTCACTGTGTTTAGAATTACTTTTCTTTGCACACCTGCCATTTAGAAAAGAAGAGATTTGGCCCTGCCAAAAAAGGCTAAAAACCTCTGAAAAGCAAAGGCTCAGACACTAACTAATGATGCTATGTGATGCCACTGGGATTTCCACAAGGAAAGTTTTGCATTTGGAAGAACTGGTGAAAAT
Source organism: Erpornis zantholeuca (assembly GCA_013400515.1). Taxonomy (NCBI): domain Eukaryota; kingdom Metazoa; phylum Chordata; class Aves; order Passeriformes; family Timaliidae; genus Erpornis; species Erpornis zantholeuca. The sequence goes on from VZTN01009953.1 coordinate 141,130, forward strand.
TACTGAGATAAAATAATTTTTTTCTCAGTTCCACACAAAGAAACGTGTTAATCAGAAAGGGAAATTTCACACCTAATAAAGGACAGATTAAGTAAACTATGAATTTAGCAGCACTTGGAAAGGATAAAGTATATGCAAAGACCAAGATTCCCATACGGATGTGGTTTGGAGTCATTTATAGACTTATAAAACATCACCTACAGTAAGAACGGTAAGAACATTTTCACTGGAGAGTTCAAACTGTTCAAGTTTTCGATATAAGAATTTTCCTAACTGAATGACATGCGAAGGCTGAAATGCCTCTTCATTTTCACACAAGAACTGCAAATGGGCAGCCACTGGGGAGAACACGGCTCTACTGGTAAATCCCTGTTAGGATATCATACATCTTTCCCACAAGTTTTCCCAAGGAAAAAAAAAATCTAAATTTGTGTAAATATTGCAACATTTTTAGGTACAAAGTAATTATTCTTTTCATGCCAAAAGGAAATAGGAGAAAAAAAAAAATCAGGCCTTTGCCTAGCGTTTTCACCTCAGAGGGAAAATATAACTTAATTTTCTGGGAAGTGAGGTTTTTTAAGTTAAAAAGTTACACAATCCTAATTATGCAACCACGGCAGATTTTGCGAACAGCCATGCCTCCTTTCACACCATGTCAGAGAAACCACTTTCATTTCACATGAAAATATCAGTATCTTTCAAACACCTTTTTGAATGAGCAAATGCACTGCCTCCGACTGAAACCCTCGCCCTGGGGAGAATTACAGAGGAAGACATTTATAGTGCCTGAGCTTGCATTTGTTTTTCCCTCACACCAACTATTATGCAAGCTTATTTTAAAACCTGTCACTGTTTACTAAGCTCTGTGGTCATCACATGTCAAAACAAAACCAGACACATGCTAAACATCAGCAGTATGTTCCTACTATTTTTTTTCCCACTTTTTGCCCCCAAAGTAGAATGGATCTTCACAGCAGTTTTATTTCAATCCATCCTGAATACTTTGTAAGAGTTCAGCTGAGATCAGCTATTAAGCCTCAAATCCTAAATATCGCACAGATGTCACAACAGTCACTACTCAGCAGCAAAATCTTTCATTTTGACTAATGACTCAATACAAGCATTTTGGTGTAGCAAAAAATCTAGCAAAAATGGTGTAGCAAATCCAGTCACTGAGCATCACCTAAAGATTCTGATCACGTTAGTGGTAATGGAGGATACATGAATTAGATTGCATATTTAAGAATACTGCTTTCTTAACAATCCTCGGGGTGGCTAGCAGAGGAAAAAAGGAAAAAAAAACCTCTTTAAAATTATTCTGGCCATATTTTACAGTACTTTGTTCTTTTTTACTGTATGAAGCATTGAAAGTCAGTATCTATAATATTCAATTGCATCAGAACACCTCTTAAAAATTCAGCAAAATATGCTTTTTTCTGCATTTTGTAAGTATAAGTGAAATTTTACTCTTTGCATTTAAGTTTCTTTCTGCAAAACACAAATCAATTGTGTTTATTAACATTACCATCACTCTCCCAAGCAAACACTTCTGAAGAGATGAAGGTCTACCAAAATGCCTGAAACCACATTTTAAATCTCTGTTATTCCAGAGCTGTTGATATTTAAGGGATAGACCAAGCTGACAGCTAAGTTACAGATTCTCGAAAAGCACAACACAATAAAACCCCAAAAATTTTTCAGGAAAAACACTGTTCAGGTTTCACAATGACTTTTTATCAGACAAGGTCAGACTAAGGTGCATCACCATAGCACCTTAAAGATTCATATATGTATCTAACGTACCACTGATTTTTGAAACTGCTCCAAGGAAACCTGCAATATGAAACCACTGAACACCAAATTACTCCTATCCATGAAAAGCTGAATTAAGGCAGCAAAGAATCCTAAGCCACAGGCAAGAGCTCAGCAGGCTCTGAGAGGACATTCTTAGGACTGATGGTCCATCAAAAGGGAAAGCAACTGCCACTCAGCTTTAAAAAACTCCACATAACTTCATACAGGGTTCTCCTTCCCCTGCATCCTGCCTGGCTCATTCCACCAAATTCAGTTTTTCTTTCCATTATCAGAAGTGGAAGTGAAATCACCTAACAGTCTGGCCCCAAAGTCTCTTGGGTGCTTGTGACACACCTATGACACTTGTACAAAACAAACAAAAGAAAGCATCACCAACATGCAACCCAGTGTTTTGAGTTGGAAGGGACCTGTAAAGATGAAGTTCAACTCCCAAACATCCCCACGTCTAGATGTCAACACTCCCTTTACAGACAGGGAAATGATCACAAAGAGTATATGTACAAGCATGCAGGGCATCATGTTTGCTAAGCAACACTTGAACTAATTATTAGTAAATGTTCCTTGGGATAGCTCCTAACAACCTGAAATGCTGCACTGCAAACCAGAAACACATGGGCTATTTTCCTTAAGATTACAGTGCGATGCTTTAGCACTCAGACAACCTAAGATAAATAATCGTCTTAATCGACTTGCTTATTCAATTGAACTCTTCCCCCTACTTTTCCCTTCCTCCCCCACCAACAGGGTTTGAGGACACCCTGTTTGCCTGGAGATGGTGAATCACTACAAGCCAGCAAGCCCACTCGGTTCCTCAAAAGACACAAAAGGTGTAAAAATAGCTCGTACTAATGAAGCAAGTACAGCGTCAGCAGCCAGATGAGCGTGGGTGATCTGATAAGGGTCTGTTGTTGCAAAGGGCAAATTATTAAGAGAATGCTTCTCCCTCTCTCTCTTTTTATTAAGCTTTGTTCTTCCTTTGCCGAAGCCAGCCCTCTGCAATGCCTGATAAATGACACCTGACAAGGCTGGCTGTAATTGCCAGTTTCATAGCAGTGCAGGAAGTTGTGCCTCACTACGAGCTGAAGGTACAGTGGAGGTGTCACTAAAAAAAACACAAATAAAGAGAGGCACAAATAAAGCCTAAAAATAGCCAGGACTACCCACTGACTATGACTATGTGGGTATATTTAGTCTGTCTAACACCAACTTTTCTTGTTAAAAACACAATCTTACCTTTATGCAAAACAGCTTCCTGTTTCTTGAGAAACTTGAGAACACAAGGGGGTAAAAGTCAGATTTTGAAATCCTCCCCTTTTCACTGACATTATGACAAGAGTAAAGCTGGAAAGACCAGGCAGATCTTCCACATGGCTTTTGCATCCTGACATCCTGTAACAAATACTTGGAAGCTTTCTATTATGACATCCTAATAAACAGCCCATTGGACTATGGGAATAGATTCAGAGGCAAAACCAGAGCTGTACCAGCCAACTCCAGGGAGCAGCAGGAGGTGAAGGCAGGGGCCAGGTCCCACACCGTGGAGCTGGGAACCAGCCCAGCAGCAGCTCTGGGGCCTGGGGGCAGAGGGACACAGTGGCTCTCTCACAGCCCGGTCCTGCATGCTGCACCTGCCCCAGCCTGGGGCACTGCCCTTCCCTGGCATGCAGGAGCTGCCAGGAAGGGAAACATCACTTACTCCCATTTCAGGCTGCAGTCAAAGGGTCACCCCTTGGGCAAGAACAGGAGGGCTTGGCCTACCGCCGGTGCTGGAGCTGGGCTGCCACAGGGACCACCCCACTGCTCATCCTGACGGGAGCCCTTGAGCCTCCCGTGGGTTTGACTGCAACAGGACAAGCACAGCTACACCCAGCTGAGGTGTTCAGGTATGTTTGGCCAAATCTCCCTCCGGGGCAACTCTGTGCTCCTGCAGGCCACGTGCTTTGCTCCCTGCTTCCCAAAGGGAAGGCAGGGATGGTCCCCACAACCCCCTTCAGAATCTGCAGCTATTTAAGGCCTGTGACTGCGATACCACTACTGGAAGCCACACTCATGCCAAATTCCTAGTGCTGTCTAGTGCTCTGCATAAGCTGTGCAAGGAAATGGTCTCTTCCACAATTTTGCTTTTTCTATTTGATATCATGGCTTGTTTGGCTGATGCACACAAGAGGGGTTTGTTTCATTATTATGCAGCCTTCCTGTGTGGCTCCAAATACTGCCACTCCAAATTCCCAGTCCTACTGGGGCCAGGGCTAAACAAAAACACACAGGTTTGTTTTTTTTTACCAGACCTTTTCTCTCATTCACAACAGGGAAGAAAGCCCACTGTAACATATTGCAAACTTCACATACTAGATTGAATCCAAATTATTATTCTGACACCACAATTTTTATTTTCCTCTGATTTTAACATGAAAAAAAAAGTAATTGAAGTTAATAAGATTAAATTTTTAACATTAACTCCAGTGGGAAATTGAGACCATGTTCTTTTCTTGATATGCTGTGATTAATTCCCATTGATGCAAGAGCACTCTTTGTGCAGCATCATAGTTTTGTCTTTTCATTCTATGCCTTAGTGGTAAATTTAATAATTACTGATTTTTTTATTAGAATAGATAAACATGACGATACAAGACAAATCAATTGATGATACTATTCTTCAGACAACTTAATTTTATTTTGAAATGAAGAATAAATGTTATTATAGTAGAGGAAATATGGATGTAAAAATAATTATTAGTTGTCTTAAATACTGAAGACCATATTCTGGCAGTACATTTCCATAAAGCTAATAGGAGACAGGACCACATACCCTCAACCACTTTGGGGATCTTAAGTTATAAAGTTAAAAGCATAGTGATCACGACCTCAGCCTATCCCCCCACCGAGATTTGGGGCAGAAATTCTGTTTAAACAACAGTAATACACTACCTATCTTTTTAGGATTGCACCTACTTAAGGTACAAAGGAGAAGATTAACTGCAGAAAAGTGTATTAGAAAAATGAAAAATTATCTTCGCTGTGTACTTAAGAAAATATAACACTTACTATTACATTCCAAAATTCCAGTGTTTTACAAAATTCTGTAGAATAGACTGAAATCTTAAAATCAGGGAAAGAAGCCTTCTTTTTTGGTAAGTTCCTGCTACAGGCTTTCTCCTTTGGCCAGTGTTTAAACTATGGGTGTTGGAACCTTATTGTGTCTAATGTAGAATCATGGAATCATTTAGATTGGAAAATACCTTTAGTATCATTGAGCCCAACCATTCACTTGACACTGCCAAGTCCACCACTAAATCTTGTCCCAGAGTGCCACATCTACAAGGCTTTTAAATACCTCCAGGGATGGTGACGCCACCGCTTCCCTGAGCAGCCTGTTCCACTGCTTGACAAACCTCCTTATGAAGAAAGTTTTCCTAATACCCAAACTAAACCTCTCCTGGTGCAACTTAAGGCCATTTCATCTTGTCCTAAAGTAAGTCCCTAACTCATGCCTTCACAAACACATGGCACCGATGGGGTGGGAGACCAGAAGCAGTGGTGTCCTGCACCTCAGATGGGACAGCAGTTCCACACTGGCATTTCCCACAAAATGAAAGCCTACAGTTGGTTAAAGCACCCCATCCCACCATGGGCAAATGGAGGCAGCGGGCAGCAGCACAGCAGGGGAGGCTGCAACAGGAGCTCCAGGAGGCAGTAAGAAAATACGGCAATAAGTAAAGACAGTCTGCACTATCTCACATCTTCCTACATCCTGCCGCAGGTTGCTTTTCCTGCCACAGCCTTCTCCCTCCCACCCCTGCGTGGTGTCATTTTCCCCAGTGTGAGCTCCCCTCCCACTCACCAACACTTAAGGCACACCATGATTTATGTCACCTCTCCAATCTGGCCCAGCATCTCTGAGGTGCAAGCATAGATGCAGTCTACAAAAGGTTAGGATTAATGCTTTAGTGGCAATTGCAGCAGGCAAGCGGCTCAGCTCATAATGCAATTTTGTCCTCAGGAAGACCTGTAGGAGGTGGGAGCAGGTTGCCACAGGTCCGGTGCCTGCTGTGCACTGACATATGTCCTCACTGCTGGGCAAAAGGGCACATCCAATTAGGTCTCTTTTATTATTAACATTCTGCTGCTTCATCTGTTGATCATGTATCCTCATTTCGGCCCCTCTGCACCCCAGCCTGTGTAATGCACCGACATCTGCAGAGACACTGCTCTACCTGGGAAAGCTCAAGTGGAAATCTGGTGGTGGAGACCAGGCTTCTTCCCTTTGTAGACCCAAGCAAGGGGTGGAACAGCTGACAAGTAGAACAAAATCCCTGGAACTAGGATCCTCAAGCTAAAAAGATGAGAAATGCGAGGTATCTGCCCTGCTGGCAGTAATAATTACAATGTATTATTAACAAAACTCAGGTTCCATCATTAACTTGACTCGGGTTTCAAGAGCTGATCTCACCCTAATGATCCTCCAAATTACACCCAGCCTTTCCTTCAGAGTGGAACCAGTACCAGCAAGGAAGTCTGCTGGTAACTGTTACACTGAAAAGAAAGCAAGGGTAAAAATTAGCTATAAATAGTACAATCCAATGGGTGCAAAAAATTACAGACATTTTAAGTTGCCCAAACTCAGGGCCCTCTCACCACTTGGATCTGATCCTGCCAAAAAGATAGAGAGTGTAACTTCAAAGCAGCTGAGAGGAAAGGGCTCACTGTCAGCACATGCTGCATATGGCACAGCTGACCTGACCCTCCTTCTGCAAAGGATTGACTCCACTCCCCTCAAAGATGTCAGTCAAGTCAGAGCTCCTCTCTTGGATCTCAAAACCTGAGAAAGGCCACCTACGTGTTTGCTATAATGAAGTAGCCAACTGTCTCAGTCACGACCCAACTCCTGCCACAAAAAAACCCTGTTTAATTTTGTTCCTCTCCCAAGCTCATCAGAGGAACAAAGACCTTCAAAAGCTTTTTCTCAACCCCTAAGTGTGAGATGAAAATGCCATTTTAATTGTGGATTGGTGAGGTCTGCTTGAGTAAAATAAACCAAATTGCTCAGATGCAACTGCGTAACAGGGAGCCTAATTACTTTGCTAGCATCAACAAAGAGCTGCTGGTTCATTAGAGCAAGCTGGAGTAGCTGTTGTTTGCATCTTCACAAGCTGGGAGTATTTGATTGCAAAATCACTATGGATGTTTGATCCAAAATTCAGCCTCTGATTTCTGATCAGCAAAACTTAAAAGTAAAAAAGCCATCACTCTGATGTTTTTCTTCACAACTTTCTTCAGGGTTACAATTCATTTCTCTCCTTGATCTGTTCAAGGATGTCAAATCTAATCATAAGATAGGATATGAACTTTTATATTCTGTATAAACTGCTTAGAGATAGAACAGAACTGATGTGAACCAAATTGTGGTTTCACATGACAGCTGGAAGATGCTGGCACTTAGGCTGCTATCCTGCAGTCTGACTGCAACAGGACCTTGCCAGAAAGAGCAAAGGGCAGAGGAAGGACAGAAAAAGGCTGATGGAGGTCAAAGGCACCCACATTTCCTGCTGACTGGTCAGAGCAGGTTTAGACAGCAGGCAACCAGACAGATGGCAGAGAAAGCATATTTCCATCTTATCCAACAGGGAAATAATTCACTGAATCACACTAAAAGGGGAATGTGGCAGCTAGTGGTGTCAAAATGTCCAGGAGCATCCTCTGCCTGGGGCAGTTCTACACCCCTTTTGGGAGACCACACTGCTCTGCTTAGGTTTGTCTGTCCACCCCCTCCTTATCATAAAGCTCAGATAAACCACAGCCTTACTTTACTTACTTACTTTAGGTAGTTCTTTTTCCATCACAACCATCTTTAGACTTTCCATTCCAACTTTCTGAATGGAAAACACTAATGTAATCTCGGGCAGATAACTGCCTCAGCACTTCTATCAACAGCAACTCGAACTCTGCATGTGAATAGGTCCACATATGGGTTCAGATGTATCTGCATAAAGGGGTACATTTGCCTGAGTGTTTACTAATGCATGCTTGGCAGTCAGAGGACACCAGAGGTGCATCCAGTTGTTTTTCATTTTTTAAAGAAAAGATTGTTTACACCTCTAGAAACAAAGCATTGATGAAGCTGCCCATAAAATGCACCACCCATGGATTCAAATCTGAATCTTTTCTTTTATCCCCTTTTTATGCAGTCTGAATCAGATTGTGGGAAAGTTAATAGAAATATTCCACCAGTGAAATGGAAAGTGGATCAAACCAGTACAACATAAGCCTTCAATAAAGTGGAAAACTCCACATGGGGGGTGCTCTCAGGAAAATCACTCAAATGCAGAACTACCCATTGTGCTGAGGGCTCAGGTAGGTCAGCCCTTTGCATGCTCTGCTTTTCACTCAAGGTGCTCATCCAGAGTGGAAACCAAAACCTTCTTTTCTGACAGGTCATGAATTAAATAACTACAGCTGGTTTCCAGGATCTTTTACCTGCTGCTGGCGATCTCACATAGAAATAATAAAAGTCCTGACAGAGTAAATTATTTCTAGAGGTATCTTTTTAATCACAGACTGCTGTAAGATACTTCTCCAGTAGCAGTGAGTCTAGGAAGCACAGAGCATCTGCCAGCATTAAAAGAAGAGCACATCTAAAACCACAGCTAAGAATTGTCAAAATACTGCTTGTTGTTACAGGAATTTCATCTATGCTATCACTCTGCTAGAGCAGTCCAGGTAACAACAGCAATAACAAACAACAAGGAAAAAGTTATAGGCACACTAATATAAATGGGGCAGCATTGCTTACGGATATTTTTAAGTCTCAGTAGTGTTGATCCATCCATGAGCAGGTCTGGATTTACAGAAGAGGAAAGAGTAAGTAGATGACTACCCCACAGGAAGTTTCTATTTTAAAAAGTGTCTGCCTTGACTGAAAATCAAGATAACACCTCTGAAATTCCCACCTGTCGAACACATTCTGTTTCCTCCTTGGTTTTCTTTTTCTCTCTACAGTGAACTGAGCTCCTCTAAAATTATTTTTCTGTGATTTTCAGCAGACGTAGATACAGAAAGAACTGTGGACAAGCACTGAGAGCATTAAGCTGACAAGAGACTTAGCCCTTGTCCCCCTTGAGAAATCGATACAATGCCAGCTTGAGTGGACTCTGAATCCAAGTTTTAATTAGACAGAAGGTGAAATCAGTTGAACCTACCTCTTGCTCAAATACTATTCTTTCCTTAGTATCCCACTGTTCTCCAGAAAAAATAGTCTTCTGACCTGTTGGTCGCCTGTTGGTGACCATTTATGCAGGCACAGGATTCAAACTCTTGTCCCACTGTGTCCTCACCATCTGCATGTTGTCTACCTCTCTATCAAGAGCCTCCAATAAAAGCTTCCTATAATCGAATTGTCCTGACTCACAGGTAGGGGGGGAGGGAAGCTGACCTCGCTGCAGCATCAAGAGTCTCTGACGCATTTTGGGAGGCTGTGGTTTCGGGTCTGAAAGAATTCAGCCTTGTTTTCAACTAGGTTTTATACAATTAACTTCCAAAATATCACCCTATAGCTCCATGTCCATTTGAAACTTGATATTGTTTAGTGGTTCAGCTTGGCACTATTCAGGGCTTTGGCTGTGCGCTTGGCGAATTAGCAGTACTCACCAGCAGAAGAGAGTTTCTCAGAAACGCAGCCACCCAGGCTCCTGACTGGCTCCACCTCTTGTCCACCCACTCCCAGTTTCAGACATTTCACATTCCAAAACTGGAAGTGTCTATGCAACATAAGGTCACATTATTGCACAACATGCTCTTTTCCTTCTAAGAGCCACTGCATCTTCAAAAGTACATCAACTCTAACAGCAAGAGAGCTGTTTACAGTGAATTTCTATGTGAGTGGGAGTATTTTCTCCATGAATCTTATAACAAGGACATGACGTGTATGACTCTTCCCCACATTTGATAGAATTGTTACCAAGATGGCATTTATTCAATACCTCCACATCAGCATGCCTTTCCCCTTAAGCTGCCTTTTGAGAAATTGAGAATTCATTTTTACACTTCCTTAAAGTATTTCTGTGCTGGATAATTTTAGGACACACTAAACAGAACAACTTCTGCTTATCTTATATTTAGAACCAAGGCCTTTGCAATGCAGCCGTGAAATACAACTGATTGTCACCAATATAGGTTTTGTGAATTGTTTTTTTTCTTGCCAAACAGTGTCGATAATTGCTGTGATCATTCCTTCAGTTGGTCTGCAAATTCTAACATGTGAATGAGAACTCCAGTTTCAATTATACTTGAAGAAAACCTTCCACTTTAGCATAGGCAACCACAAGTGAGGTGGACTTTATTGTTTCTCCCAAAGGACAACACGCAGGTGGAAGTGGTGGAAACACATTGTGTTATCTTTGAAACTGTGTTCAGCTTTAGTGGTACAACGAAGTCTTTGCTGTTAGCACAGAAGGCCTACTTGCTGTTTCCTTGAATGTCAGCAACTTATGTTCGTATCACCTAAATGAAACTGTTGACATATTTAAACAAAGTATTAATGACCAGGCCTTATGTGTCCCTTCTTCTTTCTATTCAGATCTGCCACCTTTATCTTCAGCACCACTGGGGCAGCTAAGCACTGGGGAAGCAGAAGGGTTTGGGGCTGGGAGGGTTCCCAGCACCATCTGGTAAGAATGAGGATGCTGGCAGGATTAATGACTAAGGCAGCTCTAAAAAACCCTTCCTGATTTCACAGTCAAGCAAGTTCTCCATAAACTGTCAGTTCTATCCCTACCAGAAGGAAGAAGGTTCAGCTCCAACAGTCAGCATTCAGAAATCTAATTCAGGCTACCCAGTGAAAATTATGAGGGTCACAACAAACCAGAGACAGAGTGAGGGGGAATGGGAACTCGAGAGAATCCTATGAGAGGAGCAGAACAAGGGACAGAAGAGGATGCATTAGATGCGCTGGTACCATGCTCTGCTGTAGGTAAAGGTAGCCCAGGATTTTCACTCTGAATCATTTGTTTGAAAGATACGATTGAGAGCCAACCACCCCTCATCCAGAGGAAGAGATAACTAAAATGGAGTTAATGGCTTAAAGTTACTTAGCTCCTGTTCAGTCTGTAAGCAAGCAAAAGGTTAGACTGTAATATTTAACCACAACTCCCATGCCTTTCTGAGAAGCCCAGGGGAGGCTGCCTGAAGGAAAGTCAGACATTGCTGCTTCCTGTGTGCACCAGGTGAAAAAATCTGCACCTGCCTTCAGCCACATGTTGATAGTGAGCTTTCTCTGGTGCAGAGGCTGCCACACAGTCCACTTTCTGGTACAGCCCATTTCCTCCTGGGGGACATTTCCCTCAGGGACAACAGGGGCTAGTACTCTGTGCACGCCACCAGTCATGATCACCAAAACTGCCGGCTGGTCACCATGCAATATAAGCAAAGTTTTAGTGCTGTGACTAGAACTTGCTCCATGTGTCAATGAGAACAGGAAGAAGAACTGATGAGAGATAGCAAGACAGAGAAAAACATCATAGAAGTCTGGAGACACAGTACCATAAGGAGAACCCAGCACCTACTACAAATATTGGTACTATTCAAAGTTAGTTTAAAAAGTAAAAGTGGTATTCATTCCTTTTTAATGTTCCTCCATAAGAGGTCACTGTGTGATACAATGAACACCTTGGTGTCAGCAGCCTTCCTCTCCCCTCCCATATGCTCAGCACCAGGTGTCCAGTCACCTACAGTAATGTCTCAGCCATTACACAGCTGGCTTCGGTACGGGCTGTCAGGATAGGCATTAAAACAAGATGAGTGGAAGTCCTTCACCTTGATTGTGTGATCTTAGTCAATTTTACAATCACTCAAACATACTTTTTATTCCCCATTAATCTCAAATGGAGTCCCACAGTTTTACAGACATTTTAAATAACCTGTATAATATACACAAAATTTTGGGAAACCAAGTTTAAACAGCAAAGATATAAGCTCACAAATGAACAAGGCTTCTCTGGTTTCCCAGGGTTTGGGGCCTCTATTTTAGAATCTGTTTCACTTTGACATTGCTTTTTCAGTAGTTAGTAGTCTTTTTCGCTACAACACTGTGTGGGACATGAAAACCGTCAAGGTGATCTGCCCACAGGAACTTCTTAAGCATAAAATTTTTGTACTGCCATTCATCATGAGATGAGAGACATAATGAGCAGATGCAACTCAATGCAGCTGAAACCATTTTAGCTCAGATCAGCTAATCAAAGGTCTTCTTCATGGAGTAAAGTGACTTAAAGGGAAGTATTTCATTCGGAGATTTCCATGGGAAAACAAAAAAATAAAAATAGCAATATGGAAATTTTCCAGTGGAAAACTTGTTCTTGTGGAAATTCCACTTTCAATTGACAAATTGTTTTTATGGGAAATTCCTAAGCAGCTGTAGGCACAGCCCTCATGCTGAGAAGTTTAAAAGCAGCTCATGTTTGACCCAGCACCCTCAGATTTCCTACATCAGATAAACTGCAAAAGAAAAGTCCTCATCTTTCCCTTACTCCCAAGCAACACCTTGCAGCACACAGTGGTCTCACTGTGGGCATGAGAGTATATTGGCTGCAGTGGCAGCATGCACGTGGTTACAGGCGGGGTGCTTGAAGGATTAACCTTTTAATGTCCCAAATCAAGACTAACTAGAGGCTCTTATACGAGCTGTCTCTAATGCTCTGATAACTCTGATACTGGTAAAGCTGTCACTGACTCCAGCAACAGTGTTACCTGCACTAGGGATTGCAGGCTTGGGCGAATCTTAAACGAAGCTTCTCACAGTGGACTGCATCAGGGGGAGAGAACTTGGGGCTGACTTTTATGTACTTATGTGAATGGTCACAAATCATGGATATAACTCTATCATTATTAACTATACTGGCTTAAACCTGTCAATAAGGACTACACTCTACAGCCACCATTACAGAGAGCAAGACAAACATTTTTAGTGAGCTTGCTAAGGGTCTTCTAAATTTGCAGGAGGAGCATTGAGTAAGTGTCTTCTTTACAGAGTGATATTAGGAAAGTATAAACCATTCATTATAATGCATCTTCTATCCACCACTTTAGCATGAATCATCATACTGTGTAAACAGGCTAGTACTCATATTTATGGTAGGGCTCCAAGTGTATCAGAAAGTCAGAGGAAGAAAAAAACTGTTACAGGAGGAAGGCTTGTATAAAACCTTACAGTCCAGAAAGGTACTAGAAAGGTACTGAGCACATAAATCATTCACCTAAGCATTTGCAGTGATTTACAGTGTTTCTGTACCAGACCTGGACATTTCACATTAATGCATTTTTAACACAAAATAAAATTTAGTGTTTGAGTAAAAATGTTAATTCTACTGACTGTACAGGACTGGTTGTCACAATTTATTCTCAAGAGTGAAACTGTCTCTTTCCCAACTACCTTCTGCCCCATACTGCCTATTCAAGTGCAGAGAGGATCCAGCAAACCCCAAACTCAGACTGAGCTGGGCTGGAGGAGGCTCAATTGCAGTGGAGCTTTGGCAGGAGCAGGAGCCCCAGGGTGCCACTGGAGGAGGCTGTCAGCAGCTGGCTGCCTGCCAGGGGCTGTGGGCTACAAGGTGAAGGAGTGGACAAAGGCCACGGCTCAGCTGCTACAGTGACCTTCGGCTATGTTGCTCTGCAACAGGAATGCACCCCCTGGCCATGCTCGTGTTTCCACACGCTTCTTGGCTATCTGCAACACCACATACACACGCATGACACCGAGTTCGCACCCACGGCCCCTGTGTGTACTGCACACAAGGCCAGCGAGATCCCCTCCAGCCCTACTGCTGCTCCACGCCCAGGCAGCACAGCAACCAGATGTACTCACCAAGGCATGCTGCGTGGCTGCGACAACCAGACACCCCGAGGTCAAATTGCAAGTAACCTGAATTTCAGAGATGGGAAAAAAAAAATCTTCTGTCTCTCCACCTGAAGGAATTAGTCTTTTCTGACACCACGGTAATAAAATTGCAATGAAAACCTTATTAATGCAAGCTTTGTTACCGAAGTGACAAGAAGGGCATTTCTTTTCAGAGCCAGACACTCGAAGGAATACCCCACATGGTAGATAGCGTAAGTATCCTCTATTTCCAGTATATAACAGAGCTACTTCTACTACACTGAAGCACATGTGATAAGGCAAGAGGGCCCGGGCCCTTCTCCATATTCTCCGCATACCTGTTGCTATCACACAGCTGCTCTCAAGTCTACAGTTTCCTGTGCAGTACAAACTGCATACCACTTCCCCTATGGAAAAAAAAGGCCTTGCTTGTTCTTAATTGTCGATGGAAATACTGTCATATTTTCCACTAGCCAAGCTTGAAACCATTACTGAACAAACCTTCATTAATTTTTCCACAACATTTTGCAGAAATGTCAGGAAACAGCTGCACCAGAATGATTAACTGTCCTTATCACTGGGGCTTCATTGGCCAACTCCAAATTATATAGGTTTTCTTCTTTCAAAATTCTGCATTTAGTGGATCTTTTTGTTATTCTTTAGTTGACTGTTTCAGTACAACACTTTCTCTTCAAAGATATCTGATTGCACAGGTTCGGTGGCAGACAGACATTTTACGACCAGTGGAAGAATTTGTGCAGTTTGGAGCTGCATACTTCTAGGAAAAGATTGCTTCCTTCAGATTGCTCAGCTGTGTCTTTCTTGGATCAAATTCAATGAAATTCACAACTTGCAGTCAGATTGTATTTGCCAGTCAGGCTGAATTCATTACACTGACATAAACTTCTCTTGCTGCATTTTCTTACTCCTTTATTTTCCTGTCCTCCTCTTTTCCTTGTCCCTTCTCTGTCCCCACACTCTCTTTCTCATCTCTTCTTTGAGCTATACCATGTGTCAAAACTTATCATACAATGCCCTGTACATTTTCTGGCAAAAACAAGTGGAACAGTACACATCACCATCCCAAACATGCAAGCGCTGAGATGCTAGAAGGCTTAGTACCAAATCAAAGTACAGCCATCTGGAGGTAACTGCTAGTGTGGATCTGAGCTTCCCAACTGGCTGAAACTTTGCAGTCTCAGAACTTTTTAGCAAAGTGTCAGTGAGCGAGAGACTTCACTCACACAGATTTGCGCAGGGCACTGGACTATAATTTTTCAAAAATGTAAATTCTTCAAATTTTGATAAGAACACAGCAAGGTTTATAGGATTACTTTTAAAGACTGACATTGTAGTATAGTGTCTTGCTTATATTTTGAAATAACTCAGGGTTACAACAGCATGGTATGCAACAATAATTCTGCATATATGTCACTGGCAGATTTAAAATTGCAATTGTTCACTCTATGTCTTAATTGAAGTCGTAAGCCTTGAATCCATAACCATAAGATATTCTTAAACAGAGAGAAATATAGATGCAAATAGGTATATACATGTCTTGGAAGTTACATAAAATTAATGTCATCAAGTGGGGGGTTCAGTGGTTCAGTGTTCATGCTGTTATGACCCCCTACCCCTAGCAAAAAGTAGGCTACTTGCAGAATTATAAAGAAATTAAACATATAGAGGTTTATCCAGGCATTATAAAGAACCCTTCCTGCTGCCTGTATTTCAAGACCATTTGCGCACGTCTTGCTTTTTAAAATGTCTCTAGCGCAGCAGTGTGCACTGCAGTACACCATCCCCACACAGCTCAGCTCAGAGAGACACTGATTCCCTCACCCTGAGCTGGGTCAACTCCTGAACTCCTGCATCGCCTTCATCAAGTATAATGACACCCGGGAGCTCCTGGGCCAGGACGCCTAACACAGGATGCTAGCCTCGTTATTTAACTGCTGGCTACGAAAAAAACCAGCCCTGTTTTTAAATTACTCTACCAAGATATCTGCTTAGATGGCAGAAATTGCAGTACACGATATTCTGCTTAAAATACGCATGAATATATATGGGTTCTATTTACAAGCTATGAAATACTGCCAAAAGTGCGCAGGTTTTTTTAGGATTCGGTTTTATAATGCGCAACGCCATATTTCTCCTTCACGATATCCTTATCTGTCTCTGCTCTAGTTGGAGAGCAGTAGCTCGCGGTGCCAGAGGATGTCACGGACCGTGTCGTTCCAATAGGCGGGATGTCAGTGCACTGCTGGCTGCGGCTGCACGGGCCGCAGATTGGGGGCGAGGGGAATGAAGCTGTTAGATTTCATTAAACAAGCGCTGATTTTTGTGGCTTTTGGGATTGGTTTTGTTGTTTTTGGGGGTGGGGAAAGTGAAATAAACAGAAGACGAACGCCTCCCCGCAGGCGCAGCCCGCCGCCAGCAGAAGGGTGCCGCAGAGCCCGAGGGGACGAGCGCTGGCGGGCGGCAGCTGCGCCGGGCGCGGGCTTTTCCTTNCCCGGCAGCTCTGAGGCTGAAGAGCGCAGGGCCCATTTCTGCCTCCTCTGGGCGTTTTCGCGTGTCAGTGCCCCCCCTCCTCCGCCACAGGCTGTCAGGGAACTGACGAATAGATCTGCTGTCCAGCCACCCTGCTCGGCCGCCTCCGGGACGTGAAAGAAACGTGGTTTGCCTTTCTCTGGCTACTAGCGGGACCCGAAGCAAGTGCTCTCACTTCCCCGAGTTTGCACATCTTGAGCTCAAACCTACAGGAAGATTCAGCCTCTTTCTATTCCCACTGTCAGCAATGAGCAGCAGGATCTAGGGGCAATGTCACAACAAAAAGAGAGACCTTGAACTTGCTTCACCCTTTGCATAGTCATTTATATTTGGGCAAAGTGGATAACAGCTCCTTTAGCACTAGCACTAGGCACTTTATGCTCGCTCGGCATTCACTTTACCCAGGTATAAATAGCAAAGGGTTTCAGGCGGTAGAGAATCAGGACCAGTTCTTCAAAGGATTCTCAGCCAAAATAAAGCAGCTAGTCCTCCACACCACAGCTTGTGCAATCCTGCTCAGCAGTCGGAAACATTTCCTGAAGGATGGCTGGGACTGCTGGTTTGGCAGCATTGCAGGCTCTGGTCCTTGGAGAAAATGTGCCTTCCTACCACCCTGTACCTAGTGGTGAAATCAGACTGCAAGCTTCCACCTGTACAGTGGGCAGTAATAGGGTTCCCTTTCTTAATGGGAGCCTTTTATTATTAGCTCATACAGCGTATTTACTACCCTACCAGTATTAGTACCACTACTAATATCCTTAGTAGTGGTACATATCATCATAGTTACAATAACACTGGTTTGAACTATGTTAATTGAGAGCATCTATTCTAAAATTCAATTGTTCCAAACAAAAAGTGAAGTGTGCCATTACTTGGCTGACACATTATCAGAGAGAGTTCTCAAGTGTACCAGAGCCACAGCAGGAAGGGCCCAATGCACACAAGTGCCATTAAGTTACATGATAACAAAATCTGAAAAATATATGCTACAACCCCATTTCAGAGGATGGCCACCATACTCTTGTGTACCGAAGTTCTCAGTTTTCCACTTAAATCCTGCCTGGTGAGTCAGGACATGGCCAGGTTTCCATACTGCAGCAGTGTTCCATTACTGCTCCTTATAAATTTCACACACTGTTAATGCTTTCCAAACTGGCAACAGAGCTCAGGGGTGCATGAGGACAGTTTATTTTCCTGCTGAACTTTAAACAGAAATTCCACAGGACCTCTGGCAGGGGTAACAGCCCCGCTGACAGCCATCAGTTCACACCCTCACGCCCACCCAACTTTGATCCCAGGCTGCACGGAAGCATCTCGGTTGCTCCCAGAGACTGCAGAGAGGAAAGAGAACAACTTCCATTGCAGCGACCTTGAGAGGGATCCACAAGAAGAGATGTCCCATATAGCACCCTCCTGGACTGCAGAATATTTGGGATCAGTTCCCGGGTTGTGCAAAGGGATTGCAAGGGATTGTCCATCTCAATTTAACCCCTTCTTTCACTGAATTCATAGACAGAATGAAATATAGGTCCAACACTTTACATAATTCTGAAAAATCTGGAGGGGTTATCTCAAAATATGTTCTGTGTTTTCTTTGAACACCTTCTCCTGTGCTCATAACATCACATGAGAATTTCCAATGTCTTCCTCATACACCTAGCTCCTATGGCTGAAGATAAATATTGGATAATTAAAAAAAAAAAAATCAATGAGAGAGATCAAACTTTTCCTTAACCTTTCACTCTTTCAAGCTAGTCTTATTAAATTCTAAGGGCTAAAAATTCTGACCATCAAGGATGTGCCTGTACAGAGAGGATGAGAGAAGAGGAGCTTCTTGGTGCTTCAGGTCTCCTACAGCAACAAAAGTAACTGTGTGTACTGCACACAGCCAGAGTTTTTGAGACTGTCAATATGAAAACTGACCAACTTGTGACTACCAACCCAAATAAACATGGAGCTGCAATCAGTAGCTGAAAATGGACCTTTTCTTGACAAGATAAATTGTCTTCTGAACAATCTGATGCCGCAGTAAGACCTCTGTTGGGGATCCGCTAACTTTACGTTATCTTGGGTTTTATTGCATACAACAACATCAGCATTTTCGTAACTGCAGTTTCTATGTGCACAAGCGTTCAAGACCCAGAGGAAAAATTAAACCTTGAACAGTATTGTTCATGGTGCACTTGAAATGGCAAGACTGTCAAGCAGAAATCACCAACTTATATTTTAAGACAAAGTAAATAAAAATCCCCAGACATTGCAGATATAAAAACCTCACGCACCATATCTTCTTGTATTGTTACAAGCACACTTTTCTATTTGATTAGTGGACAAAGCAATGACATCACTTCCAAATGAACAAAAACCTGCCCCAAAAGAGAAATGTCTCTGATTTCAGCAAGAGCTGGCTTCAGTTGTAAAAAAAAGACACATAATCAGGATTTAAGTGTGCGTGACTTCCTCATGAAGCCTTTTGAGAATGAAAAACTATGCTCTCAGACCCGCTCCCTCAGCTCACACAAAAGCACCCTTCCTTTGCTCTCCTACCTGGCTGTTGCCATCAAAGGTGCAAGTGAGTAATGGTTCCAGTCAAAGCAATTTGGTTCACTACTCCAGCAAATATGGCTGTTGACTCTCTCTTCCACCTATTTGGAAAACAAATATTAAAGATTTGTGATCAATTCAGCCTGCTGTTCGATTTTATAAGCTAATTGACATTATGGTGTTGGCTACATCAATACATGTAAGAACTTCAGAGATTCAGTAACAGTCCTTGCTACCTTCAGAGCAATGTGGCACCAGCAAGCAGTAGTTCTCCTGTGGTTTCCAACTCACCGTGGGCTAGAATACACATCAACTTATAGATGCCAAAGTGAAAACAATAGACATACAAGGCCACTAGGTGCATATAGTGATGTATTTTCAAACATGATTTATACAAAAGCAGCCTAAACACAAAGCATGAAGTGTCTTTGTAGACTCTTTACATTTACGCCTTGTCATTCCAAGTGTTCTGCCAATTTCTGTCTAATTTTGAAAACACCATGCCCAAATCCTAACTTAAGAGCACATAATTTTTAATTAAATGCAAATACTTTCCTGTTATTGAACCAGAACAATGTGATTGTCTTTCATCCTGCTTCTTTCCCATTTAGCACTGTGCTTTAAAAGTGAGATCATCTCTAGGAATTCCCTTTTTCATATAATGCTAGTCTGTTTTAGAAAATAAGTTATTAGCATACGCTGTGAAAAACAGTCATTTTACATCTGTCTTTACATGTGATGGCACTCTGCAAAAGACCACAAAGAAAGCACTTTCTGCATACAAAAGACCTGCTGTAGGCATGCGTGCAGGAGTGCCAGTGCATCCGAGGCACAGAGCACCAGGAGATTTGTTCATTAATGTGTTAGACACGTTAGACAGCCACAGGCTGCCCTGTTTACACCTGCAGGGAGTGGGTTATCGAATACCCTTAACTGGGGCATAAAGACAAGGCACCAGGAACTGGAGACTCACATCTAATCTGTACACAGCGGAGTTGACTGAAACGCCCACCTTTTTAATACTGAGGCAACAAACCTTCAGTGATCTCCTAGAGACAACATACTCCAGCAGGCCTGGCTGTTCTGGTTTTGCGAAGACCTCTGTGAAGACAGACAACCACAGCACACGTTTTGCCTAGAGCACTTTCTTTCAGGCTTCCCTGCATCCTTGAATGCCCACATATGAGATGCCAGGTGATGTGACAGGGATGGGCAACAACTGTGAGCATCCCAGGTGCATGTGCCTCTACGCAGAGGGAAGCACCCCAGAGGTGCACTGTGTCCCAGCAAGAAGAGCAGCTCATGTCACCCCTTCTCCTGCTCTTTTGCCCTGGCTGTGTCACTGGGCCTGGCTGGCTACCATCTCAGGTGATTAGGTCACCACAGCAGAAGAAGGTACGTGCTCTTCAAGGGTTTAATGGCAGAGGAGCATGGCAGAGGACTTGCAAAGGAAAACTCAAACTTAGCACACTGAACTTGCAGATTTGTGCCTGTGGCCTGATCATACCATACCCTGAATCCAACAGCAAACTTCCCTCTGCTTCCAGCAAGTGCCACAGCTGCCCACACTGCCCCTTCCACAGGGAAAGCCTGTCCTCCATGGGGTGGGCGACACATGGCGCTTCCACTGCTAGCAGAGCACAGATGTGAGCTGGTGGAAACAGGGTGCCGAAAGCCAAAAGGTAAGGCAGGCCTGGAACCAGCTGGCAATAGAATGGATATGCTTATGCTCTTTTTCCCTTCAGTGTTTGCTACCAGCAACTAAAACAAATAGCAAATGATAACATGTCACTGACCAGCAATGTCAACAGCAGTCTATACAGGCATCTGAGTATATAAAATAACATATGCTCTGGCTGCAGCCCCTGGCGCTTTATCACACCAACCTACAGCTTTCTAGGAAATGATCTGGGTGTGAAGCCAGGAACCACTTTTGAACCTTGAACAGACAGGACCCAATATGGTTTTAATCTGTTGGTGAAACCTTGGCACAGCTCTACTCAAGGGCAAAACTCTATTCAGCAGGGCCAGCATTTCAATCACTACTTTTACAGCTGACCTGAAAAATGTCCCAGCCAAAAAAGCAAAGCAAAGCAAAGCAATAAAGAAGTCACGAGTCCTTATTCTCCCATCCTTCTGTAGGACCTAGGGGTGCTCTGGATTGTAACATCCTTTCCCTGGTGTGGCATGAATACTTTCCAGCCCTAAAGCAGATCCCCCTGTGCTTCCACAGGTCTAACTGGTTTTAGTGATGCTTGCTACACTTGCACACAGTTATTTTTAATTATTATGCATCATGAACTTGTTTATCTAATCTGCAACCTAAAACCAAGGGTCTTTATTCTCATTTACACTCAACACTCTCTGTGGCACCCTGGCAGAAGGAGAGGAGATTTTCAAGAAAAGAGAATAAAGCCATAAGTGAAAGATTTCATCTATGAAAGAAAATCATACTTCTGCTGCTCCAGCTTCATAGAGAGTGTTTAAATTGAAATCCATGAGGAACACTATATTCCATTTTCTCCTAATTTATTTTAGTTCAAAACCGATGGGATCCAATGTTTTCTCTCTTGCTGTGGTAATCGCACTGTCTTCAACATGGTTCCTCAAAGAATACTCTAGCACCTGATCCATTCAATGCAGGCCGGATCAGTTTCTGAGTATTTAAGAAGCTTAATCATTACTTACAAGGAGGCAAAATATTATCCAAAGCAAGATCTGGATAAGGACAGTAGGGCTTTGTCCTGGCAGTACTAGTGCATCTTCCTACTAACCTACCATCTCACGGCAGCGCTGGTTCCAGGAAAAAAGGCGTGACCTGAAGGAACAGCCAACCTACGGTCTCCAACAAGCCCAGATAATGCATGTGTCATCAAACAGGATTTTGCTGCCTAATTAAAGCTCCCAGAGTTATTGTTTTGATAGTAAAACCGGGAACTTCTAATTAGTTTTTATCACTGCATCAGTAAAAATTGGAGCAATCCTTTGTTCCTTTGCAGCAGCAAAGGAGCATGCCTCCAGTGTCTGCCCACCAAAGACAGACAGCAATGCAACCAACACTGCTGAGCATTTTTTAGTATTTCTAGTATTTATTAATTTCTAGGTCTCTTCTTACAACTGAAGAGTGATGGGACAAAAGGAAATTACCTCAAGTTGCATCAGAGGAGGTTTAGGTTGGATATTAGGAAAAACTTCTTAATGGAAAGAGTTGTTGAGCATTGGAACAGGCTGCCCAGGGCAGTGGTTGAGTCACCATCCCTGGAGGTATCTAAAAGACATGAAGATGTGGCATCTGGGGACAAGGCTTAGTCGTGGACTTGGCAGTGCTGGGTTAACAGTTGGACTTCCAACCTAAATGATTCTGTGATTCTATTTGGTCATACCCGGTCATGACTCTCCTAATCTGCTGTAGTTGTTTGCCAGCCACTGGGACTATGAATAGACAAGCTCATCAGAAGGGAAATGAGAGTATGAAAATCACAGCATGTCTCACTGCTTTGAAGAGTTTTTTTCAATTTGAACTTCGTATCTCAGATGCTCAGGGAATAGCCTTTTACATGGGACCTGGAAGCACAAGCAGAAGTGCTCTGATAATGACTCTTACACCATCTGCTTTTGAAAGACTGCTAGCAGCCTTGGCAACCTCTGTAATTATTTTCTAGTCACAAAATGACACCTTCAGTGGTGAAACAAAAAGTAACAGAGACATCAACATCATTTGACCATAAGAATTCATTAATTTCATGGATCAACAACAAAGACTTTGCTTTATATGACTTCTTATATATTTGTTAAACTGACACTCTAAGGTGAGTTGAGGGTAGGAGGTTGGCAGGGAGATTCCTGTGCACCTTCCAAAGTAAAAAAAGTTAGAAATCATGAGCATTTTAATCAGAAATTAAAATTTTAGGAAAGCAACTGGATAATATTTTACTGCTAATTATTAGAAGATTCTGAAATAGTACAGTAAACAGGTGAAATTGCTTCAAGAGTACAAAGGGCAAATAAAGCCATGCCTGTGTTACTCCTTAACTGGCTTGCAGCAGATAGCATTCCAGCACAGACTGTAACTTCCCGTGGTTTGGGAATTCACCTAAAGCCTCACTTTGACCAGGTCTGTAAGGTACCATTAAATTGCAGCCAGATTCTAGGATTATACAGAATAATTCTTACTAAAGAGCCAGGCAATATGGGTAGAAAAATGTGCACACTTCTGCAGTGCATCAACAAACAACTTGATTTCATGGCTGATAACTCAAAACAGTGGGGCTATATGCAAATCTCCCACTCCAAACCATCTTGCATGAGTTCTCTCTTTATAGATGTTTTCCTACTTAATGCAATGAATTGACCATAAAAGCTTCTCTACTGTAATATGTAGAGAGTGTGAAGCCAGTCAGTGTGGATCTAATACTTTAATTTTTAAATTTTCTGATTTTTCTCTTTTTGCTCCTTTTCCCCTTTTCAAACACAGAAGGTCCATAGAACTCTGTGAATTATCATCTGTAATGGGAGAAATAAGAAGTCTAAAATTTGTTTGATTGCAGCTATGATGCATTAAGCTCCAGGCATCAATCTCAATCGCAGTACTTTTTCTCCAAATGGGCAATATTTTACAGTTATCGCTCTCTAAACAAAACACAATTTATTATACACACAATTTGATAGCTACAGCAACTAAGACTAGAAGCAAAAAAGTCTTCTGACATGAGGAAGGTAAAAGCAATGTCATACTTTAAATTGACTTTATATGATCAATGCCAGAAGACAATCATCTGTGAAATGATGCTCATGCCCTGATCAAATGCAATCATAACATATGCAATTGAATTTGGAAAAAGTGGAAGAAAATTATTCCCATTAGTTTACTGGTGTTCTTAATGTGTTCACACAAATCATCTTTGAATAGATGAATTAAAATACTTAAAGCAACTCTACCTTTTCCCTCTTAATTCCAGGTCATTCTGGCAGCTCCCAATACTGCAGAAATATGTTTTCCTACAACCTGTTTGATGAAATTAATGGATCAAATCTGGATGAACTACTTTGAAAGTAAAAGGTATATAATTTACTTTTTGAGTCAAATGTCTCTATGCTGTAAACATTTTTGTCTTCATTACTAAAATACCAAGAGATTTGAAGCCTGCTTTATTTTTTAGTATATATGCTTTTTTGTTTCCCACAGTTTCTCAATAGAAGTGTGATAGCCCATTTAAATTTGTTTTATAGACAGCTTTTCTTCATTTTGGTATCCTACTAACACCATGTTGCAGATCTCAATGCAAAGAGCACCAAGAAATCTTTGTAACATTCCAGTTTGTTCAAATTTGTACATGCATAAATTTGTGTGCATACATATGTGTTTATATACATAAATATATGTATATATCCCTATGCGCATAGTATACATATTATATAAAGAAAAATAGACATATTTACTAATGCATGTGTGTTAGTGGAGGTGGTTTTATTGTCTCTCAGGCTCTGCAATACAAACAAAATTTAACTAAAAGGAACATCTCTGAACTCTGTTTACTTTACACATAGGTGATTCACTTTATTAAAGCCAAGAACATAATTTCTTCTTGGGAACCTCTCTACGTTATCTCCTGTACCTTCAGAGCCCAATCTGCACAGGAGCTTATTTTGCTGCCGCCACTGGAACTATGATTTTGGGTTCCTTTTTTTCACTTCAGCCAGAAGCTAAATTAGCAAGAGCACATCCCCCTAAGTATAGGTCCATAACCTCACTGCAAATAATGGTTTAGACACTACCAGCACCCTCACTAACTAGGCTTGATGCTTTTAGACAATGGTCAAGCTGACAATTGACACAGTGTCCTCAAACACATGTTGCTCAACCCATTTGCCTAGCCTCCTGCTGCCAAGAGGGCTGTTTGTGCAGGACAGCTGGCAGGAAGATGGGAGTACATCTGGCGATCCTCCGAGAGTGGGCAGGGAAAATGAAAACATCACATCTCAGCCAAGCCCAAGATAGGATTCTAGGTAAAGCTCATGCTCTATGGGATCCAAACAGACTTTGGCAAAATCACGAGGGGCCTCCCACGCTGAGTGGACTTGGTTTCTATTCTCTCTTTGAATGACTACCCTGCTATGACACACTTGCATTGGGCAAAAGCAACGCAGCAAGGTGCACAATGAAGAAATTGAGGCAGAGACACTAAGTGGCCATTAAGGGCACTAAACAGGCTGGCTGCAATGTGGCAGGTAGCCCACTAGACCATGGCAATCACTTGAGCTGTCAAAACTATCTCCAACTCCATGGAAAGAACATTGGAAGATCAAGCCCATGGCAGAGTAATGACCGTAGTGCTGGACAATTTCAGCAGTAAGTGACAGCTAACTTGTCCCTGAGAAGCTGGCAAGTGGTCAGCCATGCAGGATACCAGAAGGAAAGTGTGATGCCTGGGAGCAATAGAAATTTGTCAGCAGGGAAAATAATCTAAGGATTTAGGGTCTGTTTACAGAGTTTTGGTTGTTACCTGCAAAATCTAAGCCAAGGTTCCCTATAAAATAAAACAAACAGCTCAGTGAGTCTGGTGCTAATTAAAAGTATAGACTTCACTCAAGGCACTCTGCATTTAGACCAGATAAGCGGAGATCAGGCTCGGACAGTTGCAGAGACAGCTTGTACTGCACGGGATTACACAACTGCTGTTGCAGGTTGGCAGTCCCAGTGTTACACTGTCACTGGCAGCTGATCATTTGTCTTGAAAATCTGAACGGGCACCAAACTATCTCTGAGCACACACTTCTATAGCACTTTTGCTGGACATCATGTGACCTCTTTACAAGGAAACAAGTGCTTTACCTCACTATCCCTTGTTATTGCCACATCTAGAGAGAGACTGTTTAAAGTGCCCTCCCTCCCAGTCCTAATCTGGTCCTCCAGGTCCTAAGACTACCAAGACAAAGGCAGCAGTGAAGTCTTTGGTCCTCCTCAGTGGGGCAAGATCCCTCAGGACTGATGTCACTCTGCTCTTGGTGTGTGCTCAGCAAGTCAGTAATTTGTCATGAGCGTGGGCCCTATCCATACATGGCAGGCTGGAGGAGGAATGACCTCAAACTCCGCTTCTAATCCAGGGGGCGTTGCCGAAGCACAGTGTTTGAGTTTGATGCATGAAGCGCAGAGATATTTTCAGCTACTGAATCACACTTTTGGCTCCACAGCTAACTTGAACTCCTCCTTAGTTTTGTTTGCAATTTTTCGTGTTCTGTGATCACCACTGACTCTCAGAAAAAGAAAAATAGGTGATGTTCTAAAGAAAAAACCCCTATATAATCACAAATGTGAAGGTTTTTTTTAAAAGTCTCTTTTATTTATTCTCTTGCATGTGTGCAGGAGTGGAGTTAAACAAATTACTAATAGATTATGGTGCATCACCAATGTCTGCCTTCTTTATTTCACGTTCTAAATATATGCTATTAAATGTTGCTAGTGAATGTTTTCTAATGATTTTTGTGTCCAACACAAGAATGAAACAGTTTGAAAAACAAGGCAGTGCAACAGCAGTTAGCTTGGACATAGCTACACAAGAGCTCTTAGCTATATATTCCTATAGCTGAAGAAAAAATATTTTGCTGTACTTGCCCTATGAAACCATATTCACTTGACCACAACTCGCAAATGTAATTTGAAACTGGCAGTAATGAAAAAGCAAAACCTCATTTTAAAATGCAAAGGGCATAAGTCTTAATTGGCTTATCTTGCCCATTACAACTGCATCACCTCTCTGTCACTGCAGCCTGAGCCTACTCTCACTGATTTGGGCAGGAAAGCTCTGGCAGAGAAACTAAGCAACCTCATTCACAGCTAAGCATGTCATTTAAGCATATGCTTAATTCCATTTCTAATCAGTAAAGTCAATTCAGCAAAGAAAGGCATGTGCTCAAGTCAAAAGTGAATACATAAGGTGCATCTTTTTGAATATGGGTTTTTCACAGAGTGAGGATGTTGCACAAAACTTCCCTTGATTTCCTCTGGAGCTCATTAGGTTGGGAAAGGGTGGAATTCAGCTGTTAATCAAACTGTCACTCATGCATGTAAAGTACTAGTCTTTTAAACTCATCCACAGATCAGTTAAACAAAAACAAATTTTAAAAAAGCCATGGGACATAACCTTGGAGTGGACACAGATATATATGCACACTACCCACAGACAGCAGGGACCACACAGGCAGGAGTCAACAAAAAAAGAGAGGTAAGAAGGTACCATAGGAAATTCTGCACATACAAAGTTGCTGATGAGCCTCACTGAACCTTCTCCCAGAGGGAATTGGGAGCTTTTCTTATCTAGTGGAAGAAGAGTGAAAAATAATGGGCATTTCAACTCTTCATTTACATTTCCCTCCTGTGGCAACAAGGAAAGAGTGGGGATAATAAACATACTACTTTGATAAGGAATGTGGCTCTTCCGTTGATGGATTGAAGTAACAGGGCAGCCTCTAACATCATCTGAAACCTATTATTTTTCTTTAAATTTCCTTTAGTCTTAGTAAGCAACATTAATCTAACAGAGACAACTTCCAGCCAAGTACAGATCCCCAGGAGCATTCCTCGACTGCAGACAAGTGAGAAAGGAAAAGCCTGTTGCAAAGAGCAGGGCTGGAACCAGTCATGGGGAATTTATGCCCAGCAGCAGGCTGCACCATTTGCCTGCCTATGCCCTTCTCTCCAGATAAAGGAGCCTTATCTACCTTTGCAGATATCAGAATCAATTACAAACACCATGGGGCTGCCCTAAATTATGCTCTGCTGCCCGAGGCTGCTTTCTGCCGAGCTCCCAAGCGAGTCCCCATAGATAAAGGCTGTGGGGAACGTGGGGAAAGGAGCGCTGAGGGCCAGGCTCTACCTGTTCTTCAGCTCCTCCAGCTGCTGTCAACACACTGACTTGTTCTTTGCTTGAGATCACAATCTGTCCCTGCCCCAAAGGTGCTGCCAACTGTGGAGTATAAATGTTTTCAGAAATTAAACAACTCCAGAAAAATACACATTATGCAAACATCTTCTCTCTTCCCAGATGACACAACATGGAGCACCAAGCACAAACAAAAAATGGACCAAACAAAGCACAGAGGCATTGTGGAAGAAACCTCATTTAGTGAAGGGCTTCTCTGCTCTCTTTACAGCCATTAGGACAGTGATAATGCTGAACTGGCTGGTCAGCCACAAAAATTGGATAAATTGAGACACGGAAGAGACAATTGAAAGCAAGGAGACAAACAGCAAAAATAAGTGAGACAACAGATGGAAAGCAGAAATGCAAAGTCTAAACTGCAGCTGTAATTCTGCTGGTAACAGTCACATTTAAGTGTAGTTCAGTTTGCTTTCCAGTTTTGGAGAGGAAAAGTTTTCTTATTAAAAAAAATCCAGCTTGTTAGCTGAACTGCTGTGGGTTTTCCCCAGATATTTTGTGGGACAGGAAAATTATTTTTCTCCAAGCATAGGAATGCAGAAACACTTCTAAGAAAGGGCAAAATTCTGACAACCCTCTGGTGTTGTCCTAGTACTGTTGGGAGGGGAGAGGAAGGTCACATCAATAAAATATATAGCCACGAGTGAAAGAGCTGTTTTAGTTGCTGCTGGCCAGGGGTCAGTCCCTGGCACTGTTCAGAGCTCTCCCATGGTAGCACAACTTCCTTAGTCTTTCTCCTTTACTAGCATGACTGTTACAATTAGGCAGGAAAAGGGTAGTTATTGTTGTAGCAATGTTTTTATAGGCTTATTTGGCAGCTTTTCTAGCAGGATTTTAGTATAGTTTTGATAACATGCAAGTATGGGAAAGAAGGATTTCCACATTGGCCAAAGAAACAGTTGTGGCAAGACTACCTATTTTTAACAGGGTTTATTCCTAGCACTCTTTCAGACACAGTATTTTCTCTCCCATCTGTTGGCACAGTTGTTTTGTTTCTCTAAAGACATAGTTGTCTGTCTCTGAAGGAAAAAAACCGAACACCAACAGCATGATTAGTTGCAGAGAAAAACATGAGACTGAAATCCAATCAAACAGTGATCTGGTCAAAAGGTAGCACGGGCAAAGCTTTATGACTGAAATGTTGAGCAATTCTTCAGATGCCTCTTAAAATTTACATCAGGTATTCTAAATGTGACTGTAAATTTTAAAATTCAGATCTGGTATACTCAACAACTAACTAAGATGGTTTATTGATCTAAGGAGTCTGACTGCAAAGCTGCTCTTGGAGCAATGTACCAGCCTGTTCAGGAGGAATTCAGACACAGAGTAAGGTGCAAACACTTTCTTTAATAAAGGAAGGAAAACGTAATGAGAACACCAAGGGGAAAAACATAACACTAAAGGCTGATAAAAATTAAACTGGTAAAACAGGACAAAACATTAAGCAATCCTTCTAACACTTGGGTTGCCAGGCTGTTTTCTCTGATTTTAATGATAATTTTTTTTGCCTGGTTGGACTGCCGGAGTTCATGGTTATGATCTCCCAGGCAATCTGAAAACCTTATCTCCTCTCAAAGGCATTTCAGGCAGCTTGAGTTTGTAGGTGGAAGCAAATAAAACTGAAGCATGGCTAAGGTAGGACCTCTGCAGATCACTAAAGCACCTCTGTTCTTGTAGGACAGCATATTTGCTGGAAAAGCTGCAATATGAAAACCTGATATATTAAAGGTCAAGACTCCAGTACAGAGCAGACTCATCTGTATTGTGTTTTAATTTCTTTTTATGCCGAGAGGCTGTGAAGAGGTGACAGAAAGATAAATCATGCATGACAAACTGGAACAGAAGACAAGGCTGTATCCAGAATAGGATAGCTCTGCTGGTGCAGCTGTCCTAGCACACTGTACTGACAGTGTTTCCAGCACAGCCTTCATTCGTACCAGCAAAATTATGTTACTTGCTGGCACAGCTTTTTCCTGAGGTCCCTATTCCCTCACACTAAAACTGTTTCAGTAAAAGTAAAGGTTTGTTCTAAGTGTATCCACAGTGAGAGCTTTTCTGTGTGTTAGAGATCAAGTCAAGCATCCTGCCTCTTTACACCTTTGGCCAAGACAGCAGATACAGCAAAAGTCTGTAAAATAGACATGATCTTCATCTGACTGCAGTAAGAAGTCCTTTGTAAAGACTTCAATACTAGCTTCTGCCCCTACTGGGAATCTTACCTTCTCATGTGCTTTTGCTGAAATGCAGAGATAAAATACCTCACCACACGTGCCCTTATCATAGATTTTGATATTTCCACAAGAAAAAGAAGTTTCCAGCACTCCTATGACTGACCCCAGCTCCTGCTCCACACCTGTTCTGTAGAAGGCTCACCCACCTGGCCCTGCCCACATAGCAAGGCTGAGCCCGGGCTAAGGACCCTTCCCCAGAGCCACAAGAAGGGGGAAGCAGACAGTGGGCTTGGTGCTGCTGCCTGCTGCAGGCACTTCCTTCTCCCAGGATGGAGAAGGGAGGACCATGATGCACAATGACATGGGGGAAAATTATACCAAACCAAGTGCCTGGTACTATGTGGGCAGTTTAAGAAAACACCAAATTCACCAAGATGAAGAAAACCACAACTGATTTAAGATGTATTTTAAAAATAATTTTATTAGAAAGCTTTCAGGAGCTGTGTGAAAAGTTATTTTCCAGGTGTTCTATATGGCATGACCTACTGGTCACAATATTTTAAGTGATTTAAGATTTTAAGAGTGTTGTTTGCAATATTCTTAAGTGAATGGGCAGGTGACTTTAACATGCCTTTGAAGAAATTAGGACCAGCAAAGGATCTGGTAGCATATTCATACATGGTTTTCAGCCTGTTAAAAGGGCTTACCTCCTTTGGTTTGACAATGTCTACAGCTCTGGTCACTGGCCACCCAGTATGATCTAATTTTTTTACAAAACATACAGTACCTATTTCTGGAAGGCTGGACCTACTCCAGGCTACTATGGTTTCCATAGACAGGAAGCTTGAAGGTTTGGGATTAAAACAGCAGGAGGTTGAGAAGAAAATTGAGGTCCTGGAAATAACAACTGATAGTCCTGACGCAATCATCGTTGAGAACACTGCGGCTCTGAAAAATGCAATCAACAGCCTGGAGAATAATCTCAGATAAAAGGCTAGGTTTTGGAGGCCAGTGGAAAGCTCCTGCAAGGACAGTTACAAGACAGGTTCTGGTACGCTTTTCCATATGAGTTTCAAGAATTTCTCCTCAGCATCATGTAGGAAAACATGATGTAAAAGCTTCTAGCTATCCAGGGTACCCCAGCACATCTCATTTAAAGGAAAATTATTGTTGGCTAAGAGCTATGACAGCACATCTTCCTCTAGCTATGGAAGCTGAAGGTCCTTCTGTCCCCACTTGTTCCACACTGGCTGAAGGCTCACATTTCCTGCCTCATTCAATGTGAGCCCTCCACTGACCTTCAGCCAAAGCCAATCCAGATGGTTTTGCCTGGAGTAAGAAACAGAGCACTTGCAACAGGTAGGGTGGTGGGGTAGTAATCTCCAGCCTGTAAGCAGTGATGATCCATGGGCAGAGTATCATCTTTAACCTGTGCAGTCCCTTGCAGCTCCTGTCCACTATTTGAGATCTGAAGCATAGATGAAGAGTTCTAAAAAAGGCAAGATGGGAAGTTTAATTTGCTGTATCACTAAAGTATTAGCTGAAGAAATAAGCTCACCAGACACACTACTGAATTTAAAGCACTAAGTAAAAATTATCTATGATGTAGTACTTGAGAGAAGATTCATTACTTCAGAGCAGACACACTGATTTTATCCTGAATTTTCAGAGCTCATGAATGTTGTTGTAAACAAAGTACCCCCCTTGAATATCTTTTTGTGATAGTCAAGACAATAAAGCCAGAATAAAATACAGATTCCAAATAGTGTACTAAACCAATGCCTCTCTAAATTGCCTTTTTTACTAGGCCCAGAAAACTCATTAAAAAGCAATATATTTTAAAGAAAAAAATTATTGACCTTTGAAACACAAATGATAATGCAGGTGAGCAGAGCCTCCACTAAATTTGATGCCTATGTTCCAAAAGCCAGATGCCAGCTCAAATGGATACCATAACACTAAACGGCAGAAGGAGACTGGCTGACTTAAAGAAACTGGCAGGGATTAGCTAAACCTGGTTTCTGAGGATGTTTCATATTAACATATGGTATCTTCAAGGGCTGGTTGCCCCAGGAATTGAAAAACAGGTTTTTAGGCTACCTTTGCTTTCTCTGCTGCATTCAGCTGAGCTTTGGTGCAGCTGCAAGCAAAACACTAAGGAGTATAAAGTGGCAATTTCACCAAGAATCATTCCCTTAAACCCTCAAGGTTTAATTTTATGCTAGGGCTCCTGCTCAAAAATTAGTAAAACCAGAAACATGGTGAGATGCCACTCTGACTGTAGAAGCTCCAACCAAGGAAAAACTGCCCTAGGAAAGGAGACAAAAGTGCATGGGACTTAAGAATGCTTTTGGTAACAGACTCAACGCATTAGGCCCAAAAAAATGTTTCTACCAGGAAAACATAATGCCACTACAAAGAAACAAAAGAAATCAAGCTAAAGGCTTCTCATGAAGAATTAACGACACAACAAACCACAGAGATCACTCGGAAACTCAGATACAATGAATGGTTAAGAAATGCGATAAAATAGGAAAAAAAGATCAAAACAGAGCCCTACTGAATTCTACATCTCCAAAGAATTATTCAAATTCCCACTTGAATGTTTCCAGAGATTAATACCATCAATTCTGATTCAGGAAGTTACAACAGATATATTAAAATTCAGTCAATTATGTCCCAAACCATTATTGCACTGCTCTAGAACCTTTGTGACCACCAGAAACCGCTCACATGATAAAAGAGCAAGCACTCAAGGAAAAGAAGCTATTTCCTTCTGTCAGGACTACTCCATGGGAGACAAGCAGAATTATGAGATCCCTGATGAACCTTGCATGACCTTAAGATGGGTAAAGCACCTCTCACCACTTCGCTAAGAATTGCTTACTAATACACCAATCCTACAGTAGTTTCAAATGTGATTAAAAGAGGATAAGTAAATGGTGTCAGAATTAACTTTGCTGGGGCTACTCCATTTCTTTCATTCTGACATATAAAAGAAATTCTTAACTTGAACTGCAGATGTAGGTTTTGGCACCTATGTTCCAATGCTTTTCATACCATTTCATTACAGCTAGTCCTGGCAATGAGCAATGAAGTCCTCAGTGGGTTTGCAGATCATCACAGCAACATGATTAGAAAACTTGATCCAAATATCATAAAAGTCAATGGAATTTGGATTGAGACCAAAGAGTAATGCTCTCCCCTGCTAGGGGTGATTAGCTATACATCATGTTGCTTCTGTGGATGAAAGTGAATCTTTGACCATGCACCAATTTTAATTACTTAACAATAGAGCCTGCTTTTGAACAATGTAGTGTCATAAAAGAAAACATGACCTGGCATAGAGAAAACATGTCTTCAATTAAAAATTCCACTGACTACAGTCACTACAAGTAAGACTATCACACTATTACCCAAGTGTAAGCACATACATACGTACACAAGCATGCACCAGCTTACTGATCCGTGGGTCCTCTAAGCCCTTCCCTGGGAATCTGCACCACGACAGACATTTGTAGCATGTCGTTCATGTGGTCATGGGGACACAGATTGTATCTCACCTCCCATGCGAGATTATTCTCTAAAATTTTATACATTTCCTATCTTTAAAATATGGAGACAATTCTGGGGGGAAAAAAAGTGTATAATTCTAAGAAATAAAAGTTTTTAAGTACAGCCTTAAGAGATTTTATTTTTAACACCAATTTCCAGAGATTATCCATAAACACTATTGAATTTATGTCATAATTATTTGGCGTTTTACGTCTGCAATAAATGCAAAGCAATATTGGTCATATTTCTATCTTACATGCTGCTCTTGGTGCAGAGGGCTTTTTTGCCAATAGGGCTGTAATAATTCACATACTGACTGGAAGAACAAGTCAGTTCGACAAGAGAACAAAAATCACAGAAACATTTGGGATGGAAGCCACCTCTAAATGGGTCATCCTAGGTCACCTGCAACAGTCACTTATCTAGTCTAGCCATGACCGACTCCACACCCTCCCATGGCAGTTTGCTCCACTGACCTAAATGTTGCACAGTAGTAACCCCTTTCCAATATCGAACTGTCTAGCAAAGTACTCCCTGCTGTACCTTAACCACACTATTTCCCCCCAACTTTTCTCTTCAGCAACGTATGAAAATATCTTGCCCTGTTCATTCCAGCCCTTGCAGATACCTATGTGTACCTAAAGCTCTCGCTTAGGCTCTCTCCAGACCCTATGTACCTAGAGTTCTCCTCTCAAATACACTTTCAGCTTGACTTTGGGGTTTTCCATCTTCCTGAAGAGTCCTGCAAACTGAGGTTGCCCTTTGGCTCTTTGATTTTGTGGGCTGAAGAGGATTTTAAATATTTGCACCAAGTCTAGTTAGGAATTTAATTTATGAGGCTTGAAGTTACAAATATGTTCTTGCACAACTCTCTGCTTTATACTGGCATTTGTTCTTTCAAATTTAATATTGTTCTCCCAAGAGACACCTCAAGAAAATTTTACATACAAGATCAATACTCACATTAATGAGATAGCTGGAATTTAATACCTCTCTTCTTTGGGATGTGCCCTGTCATTCCAGAGAACTTCCACCCAAACACAAACAAAGAGTGTTACCTGCCTGCATAAACTTATGTCACCTCCATTAGGCATTGCTCAGAGTGAAGCCACATCAGCACCAAGATTACCTGAACATTTTCACAGAACACCTGGAAGCTGTCGAGGCCACACTAAATTCCAGTAGCAGGAACTTAAAAGCTACTTCTGGTATGCCTGGTCTGCAATCATGACCCATATACTTTGATTTTTAAGTAATACCCTTCACCTGATATATGTGACACACCTGTGCTGCCAGCACAGAGGAGGTCCAGGAGCACAGGAGAAGCTGGTGACCTCCTCTTGCTTACAGAGAGAGTCTTTGGCTGAGCTGCCTGGAGTCACACACTGTGTGTGCAAGGCACATGCCACCATACATCCACCTCTCCATACATCTGCCAATGCCTAACACAGATCCCTCTGAGTGATGTCTGAGCAACCCATACAGACAGTCTAGGGTGGTCAAGTTCTCCATCTGTGACAGAACCCCTCTGCTGCTTTTGATACCTGAGAAAAGGCGGTTTCCACAACTGTGGATTTAAAATACAGTATCATTGTGTATCATGGCATCTGGGACTTAGAATCAATTACTTGCCTGTAACATAAAACAAGTCCATGTTCCTAGTGAAAACACATGCCTAAAGAAAGGGCTAAAGACACATGGAGACTTGCTTTCCTCTGTTTTGACACAAAGAGTGGCAGAGCATATCTGAACGGCTCTGCTCCACTGTTAATTCAAAGGGCTGCAATATAAGACTCTTGTTTTCAGAATCAATACATGGAAAGTTTGGGTTTCTTAGTTCTTAGTTTTTCACTGTTTCAACAAAGAGAGGACATCACTTCTTGGACTGCCTTTGCCTAATGCCAGCATAAGAAGCTGAAAACAGATTAAGACAGCATGGAATGAGCAATTTCTATATTAAAGAGAGAGCTGTAAAATCTGATACAAACAGACAAGCATTACATCTTCCAACATGCAGCTCAGAAGACAGGCTTATTGACCATAAAATGATTTACATAACCCAACTTGTATTATGTCGTCTGAGACCTTGGTTAGGCTACTATCTTTGATACATATATGATATATATAATATATATAATATATATAATTAGTTTCCCCAGACAATATATATAATTATTTTCCTTATATAACACTGCTGCAGTGCTAACCTGAAGCATAATGACTGTGCTCATTATAGGGTTATTATGAGTTCTGAGATGAAGAGCTGTCAATAACTAAATTTTCTCCATATAAGGTAAAACACTGTCTTTGTTGCAAAGGGAATCCCAGTTGTATCTGTTTGAAACATTAATTACAGTAATGAACAGGTTAAGAGCAGTAACCACAGGTCTCCCTCCAGCAGGACACGCAAGCCTGTATCTCAGGGGGTGTGCAGGACAAGGAAAAGGGATTCTGCAATCTCAGCTGCTGGATCTGGCCTTAGTGTACAATCCACTTCATCCTTGTAGTAAAGAAGATGGCACACAATCCTGCAGTGCTTATGGCCAAACAGACTCCATGTTTTTTGTATAAAACATATAATACCTATACACAGTAAATTTTCTTGATCATTCAGTCTAGGTTTTTTTTGGTGTGTCATTTTTGCTGTCAATTCAGTGCAGCCTATTAAAGACTGAAAAGAAATGGCCTTCAGCATGGATTTATATTCCAATCACACAATATCAATTTCTTTCAGAAAAAGAGCTATTGAACTGGTTCTTCAGTTTTCAGGTAAGTCAGGTCCAACTTTCAGATGCTGCCCTTAAGTTGTGATTCTGTTTTGCCAATAACTTCCTATTTAATATACTGCAAGATAAACTGATACCTGTGCAGTTAGGTTCCAAATGTGTTAAATCAATTTGATAACAACAGCACAAGTAGGTAACTCTCTAACTCCTTCCTGGGCATTTATACAGTTGTGGGATTTTTGGTCACCTTTTCTGTTAAAGACCTGTGATATAAAGGTCTTGTAAAGGCCCCATCTCTACCAAACTAGCTTTTGTTGATAAAAGTTCTTGTAGTAAAAAAGCCTCAGTGTTCCCTTCCAAGGATTCCACTGTATCCCTCACCATCAGTATCCAACTGAGTTGCAAAGTATACTCTGGATTCTGTCAAAACCCTTTCTGGGGCTTGTCCTGGTTTGTTACTGATGTTTGCCTGCATTGGTATTCCCAAGAACTAGCTGGGCTTTGGTCGCTGCAGACCAATGGATCAGCAGGAGATCATGGACTGCTGCAATGCTCCCAGCAGCTGCCTCTGCCTGCTCAGTCTCTCCCTCCCCTAAAGCCTGTGGCCTGCTTCAGTGCAGCCAGGGCTCAGGGCCTGGGCTGATGGATCAGACCCTCCTGCTATCTAAAAGAGAAGTTTCAATGACTAATGTTCAGGTGTAAAGGTCACTGAGGCTGAAATGAAAATCCTGGAAAAACATGGAATGCAGGGAGGTTTATTTCAGTGTGTGTGTAACCAGAGTATTGAATTTTTTAACAAACTAGGAAAAGAGAAGAAATCCTAACTTTAGGGCTTCTGCTCCATCCAGTTCATCTGCCTGCTCCAGGCCATTCATCTAATGGAACAAAGTACAAACCAGACATAGTGAGATAGCCCTGTTTCACGAGCTCACTAATATAATGCACACACTTCCATTTCTTAGGCTCCAGCTCAGAGTCTGCCACCTTTCAGAGCCTCCTCCTGACCCCAGTCCCACAGGCTGAGCCTGCATTTCATACCCGCCTCTGTTGGACAAGTGACACAGATTTGCAGCTGGAGGTGAGAGAACGCAAAGAAAGTGCCGATCTTGTCATGTCCATGCTGTCCCTACATATCCCTGCCCTCTCCTACTGCCATTCACAGCCTGCCCTTTTGGGCTCAGCCCCTACCTCCAGTGGACCCCAAACCCTTTTTCAGAGACCAGCACAGACTCCGCTCCCCACCTGAGATGCTGAGGAGTGACGACCAAGAGTCTGCTCCTGCCCATTCCACCCCAAACCATAACTCTGAAACTATCTTCCAATTCTACTCATGTATTTATAGGCTCCTGCATGGGGACAAATTATGCTTTCAAAAGTATTACAGGAAAATGCTGCAAGTGTTTGTCATAAAAAACCTCCATCATATTTTCATTAAAAATTAACAAAAAGAAAGCATTAATGTTGTCCTGCCAACTGGGGGTTGGGGGGTGTCTCACATTATTTAATTGAGAAGGCCAGCAATGGAAAGCCTTTTTAGATTGGTGTTTCCATTCCTTCCTCTTTCGCTTGGTTCAAAAGTCCTGCATAATTAATACTGTAGTACTTAATAAATGCTTATGAACCTACTACCTCTCTGCTTTTTCCATTTAATTAGGTGATTGACTTCAGGCATACTATAAATTATAATGACAATTTAATTACTTTTTTAATGTGCACACTTAAAAGATTTATAAACAGGAATAGGGTAATACAGTGCACTCAAAATTAGAAATACCATGAACTGGAGAACAGAACAAAGTAATGACATCCAAAGCATCTTCTCAGTGACAGAGCAGCTGCAGTGACTGGGAGGTAGGGTATTTAAAGTGTCTGGTACAACTACAGAGAATTGTATATTTCTATCCAAATGCCCGCATACACCTCTTGTAATTTTCCTTCATTGCATTTGCACACCTCACTTGACTTCATGGCAGAAACATAAAGGAAACATGGACTGCAGTGTCTCTTAGGTAAAGCATTCACAAGAAGTGGAAGACCCTTTCTCTTCTTTCAAACAAATCATAAAACCTCTGCATCACTTCATCATAATAGTCATTGTTAAAATTTGCAGAGGGCCAAAATCTCCTACAATATTCCAGCTGGCACAGGCAAACTGCCAAAGACCATGGATTTCATCATCTCATGAACAGACCCTTCCTAGTCAGAAGGAAGAAATGTCTGAGAATACTTTACACCACCAGCACCACATCCTACAACAATCCAAGTTAACTCTTCTGATATTGTTGTTATGCCACCTAGGACTCATTCCCCTGTCACTTGCAGGAAAGTAAAAGCTAAGAGGATTGCATATATAACAAATCAAGTAAGAATCACATCCTTCAAACCAGTGCTCAAAGAAAGTACATTTGCTAAACTAAAATTTATTGTTTTAAATTTAAATAGTTTAAGATAATAAAAGAAGAGTTAACCTACTTAGCCTACCTAAATGTGCAGACATCTCTAAGCCCTGGTTGGTCATTGAAAACAAAGAAAGCTCTTTTTTCTACAAGTTACCTGTCACCAACAGACAGTGATGACAGCATTTGGTTTAAATCTCACAGTATGCTACATTGGTGAAAATTTCTCATGTAAAAAAGTCATTAAAATTTAGACTAGAGAAGACGCTTTCCATCTGGGAGCTGAATCTGGTTTGGTGTGACTATTCCTGTCTGTTAATTTAGCAGTACAAAGTATAACTCTACATTCTTAGCATACTTACTGGGGATGCTGGCATCTCTGTAACCAGAACTGCTTACAGAGAGGCAAAAAAAAAAAAGACTGGGCAATTCACAGTGTGCTAGAAAAATTATGGGCAATTCCATGTTTTAAGCATCATCTACCAACAGTGTTGAATAGTCAAAAGGGAAATAAATTTAAATGTATTGCCAAGGCAAATGCTGTGGTAATTGTATCTGGTTTTCCTTTTTAATATAGAAAAAAAAAATCCCAGACACTCATGTCATTCACACCCAGTGAAACTGAGTGGGAAGCAGATCGGTCCCACAGCTTCATCGTGTGCCTGCCACCTTGGCCAGCACAGAGCAGGACCAGAAGAGGTATAGGTAAAAGACAAAACACCAGGAGACTGAGCAGCGTGGTGAATCACAGGGAGCTGCTTTGTCTGCAGCTTCCGTTCTCTGAGGAACTGTGCAGGGCTGAAACAATGGCTCTCCTATGGAGCTGCATCTCATCTACCTCATCTACAGCCAGTGATGAATGATGGGTCAAGAGGGCAGCAGACTTTGGGTGCACAACCCTTAAATGCTTTATCAAAGATGGCAAAAGGCCATGTGCTTCAATAATACAGCAAATACTTCCTTTTGCTGTATAGCAGACAAATTCCTTCCTCTCTGCTGTCTCAAACTGAAGCTTTTGGTTCACAGCTCAGAGTGTGTGCAAGTTCTATATTCACAAAACATACACGTAAAAAAGCTTCAGTTTTATTCCTGGGACCATTCAACTGTAAACATTCTCACAGAAATGAAAAGTCGGTCCTATCTGTACTGAAATCCTATGCTTTCATAAACATGTAATTCTAGGGATTTGTAGGGTTTATAGATGATAAAAGAAGGCATGTTTTGCTCATTTTAAAAATTGAAACTGATAGTAAGAATTGAAAAAAATTCTAAAACTGTAACTCATCCAAACTTTTCATACTGGGGTTTCCTGAAAGAAAAGCATACTGATTTGATAGAAATGAAAAGTTCTATAAAATATAGGACTTTTGTCCCTGGTTTAAATGAAGACTAATGAAAATAATAGGCCTTGTGATATAACAAGATACTTCAGTACTAACAGTTTGACAGTATTGTGCTACTCAGAGAATTACAATTTAATAAGACATACAAGATGAGTTGGAATACTTTCATGACATAAAAATATCTTTATGCAAAATAAAACTGAAGCAACATTTAAATGTTCTGAAGTAAAATATCTTACTGCTTAAGAGTTGTCAAGGGTCTCTCTCAGTACCTCTTTAGAGAAGAGGTAAAGTATTTCAGAACCTTCTGCCATCTAAATTTGCTTTTAACCACTTTTGTATTGTTCCTCCTTAGCTGTTTCTTTGTCTTTTTATTCCTCTAGGTATCTTTAAAACTGGATCTAACTACTCCAAATTTGACAACAAAACTTAATGTTCTAAGAGGACAGAAAGCTGTGGGTTCATATTTGGTTTCTAAAGGAAGAGGCAGAAAGCAATCTTGGAAAAAAACTCCATCTGTGATCATTTCAGCTCCCTTACGAAAAACATCAGCAACAGGAGTCCACTTGGGTTCCCACCACCCAGCACCAATGTAACCGAGGTAACCCTGTAATTCTGGGTCATTCTTTAATGGCAACAACACTCAGTACTGGATCATAACTTTCCCATTTTGGAGGCTTTGAGGAGTTGGTCGATGTGAGCAACTGGGGGCACCAGCAGTGCCATGTGGGCAGTGAGGCAGCAAGCTGTGCCATCCCACCCCTGCAGTCACATGGGAAACCTACTCCTTTTGCCTCCAGACACGTTAGGGCAGAAGAAATGTGTGTGTTCCCTCCCAAAGATCTCTCATCATTTTACACTACAGCAATGGATTTGCATAATTTTGATCGAATGATGTATTACAAACCTCACCATAGATTTCAAATTTAAACACTCCAGAACCAAGAAAAATAAATGGTGCTTATGCTCAGAAAATGGATGGTCTTAGGGTGGAGGTATCTCAATTTCCTTATAGCCCTGTTGAACAGCTTACAAGCAGGCCTGTCATCTCTACTTCTGTCAAGTATAAATTTCAGATTAAAAAATAAGTGATTTTCATTTATAGCCATAATGTGTACTGAAAAGCTTCTAAAGCAAGAATAGCTTTTACACAACCACTGCTGCCCAGAAAACAAAATCAGCACATAAGTAACTCGCCCTGAGTCACTTTATAAAAAGAATTTTCATTCTTTTTTCAGAGTGTGAAACTAAGATTGGCATCAAACTGCATCACCTTTTTAATGCATTTTCCATCCAAACTGAGAGACACTTGAGGAGCCACAGTGATGTCCCAGAGAAAAACATACTCAGCATAACTTTTCTCTACACCCACCTTCACTTCATGGCCCAGCACTCTGCTCCCTTTTATTCATCCAGGTGAGGAGAAGCTGACAGCCGGGGGAGGGAAGAGATTGGAAGCCATATTGAGCTAGAGTCAATTTTTGGTATGTATTTGTGAATAGATACAAAAGAGATAAATGCTGGCATGCATAAATTCATATTTTACTGATACCTATTTTGGTACTTACTGTCAGAGTAATTTATTCCAAAAAAGGCTTTTAAAAACGAACACCAGCTTAAAAAAAAATTCCAATCCTGACTTATTTCTTGCCACAGCAAATCCAGGATCCTGATGGCAAGAAGCAGGAGGCAGAAACCCACTCAACAGGGTTTACCTCATAACGCCAAAAGGGAACGTGGTGCAAATAAGCAAGAACTCAGTAGAGAGATTGTCCAGGTCACTGCCCAAGACAAGTTCCCTGGGAATGGGGCTGCTCAAGCAGGGGTGGGCAACCAGCCTTTGCACAAGGAAGCATTGAGGGTCCGTGTCTGAGCTGCTCATGCAGAGGACAAGCAGAGCTGATGGTTTTGCATGCAGCATCCTTTAATAATGAAGGTTTTCAAAATGGTAAGATTCACTAGATTGGCTGCCTGTAATTGCTGCACCCAAAACTGTTCAGTTTCACTTCTCAGACTTATTCAAATAATCCAGCCCCCAAGGGCCTGCAAACCTGAGCTGCAAGTCTGAATATGGAAAGAGATTTATTAAAAGACTGCTGGTGCATCTGACCATGACGGAATGCTAAAAAATGAAAAAGTAATGAAACAGAACATTGGCCTGGATCCAGTGGACACGTTTGATTTCCACTGACTCCCCTATTACAGAGTGTTATCTCCCCAAACTTTGATCTAAGGCCACCGCAAGAGCAGAGAACAGCAGAGCGAAAGTATCTGTGAGAGTCACTTATTCCATTAGTCAGAAATCAAAAATCAAAGGAGCCACTTGAAACACTAACCGAATGCAAAAACTCATCACTTCCTTCCAGAGAAGGGCAAAAGACCTTATTTGTAATTGTTGATTGGAACGTGTGCCATAGCAGAAAACTTCTGGACTCTATTCCCAGCTCTTAAATATTCTGTGGCTGGACTCGGGCAAATGGTTTGAATTTTCTATGCTTTTTCAAAATCGCAATAAAAAACACATACCCACCTCAGAGAATAGAGGCTTCATCAATGTTCCTAACTCAATCTCAGCTTCTTAAGTAGACTTTTGCAGTCCTGCAAAAGTGCAGAGTACCATTATTTAAATTTTATTTGCTTTAAAAGAAATTAATCCTGTCTATTACCTGGCTGGGGTTTTTTAAAAATTATTTTCCAGGTAGGAACAATTTTGGATGCAAAAACACCATCTCTGCCTGGAGACTGGCTTCAGGCTTCTGCCTCATACGTATGTGTACATCATATTCCCACATCTTCCACAAAAGATAAGGTGAGTCTGTGAACAGGTCAGTAGGACACAAAGCAAGCAATGTACACCTAAATCTGAAAGCAGAACAAACAAAAAAAGTGGGTATTTTTAAGAACAGAGCTCTTTCCTAAGAACTTAGTTTCTTCATGGTCACACAGTCTGGGAGCAATGTGTAAAAAATGGCTTTCTGAGGCACCATGGTGTCTTCTGAATCACTGCCATTACCCGAGAAAACCCCAGGAAGTGGTTTGGATGAGAAGCTGGACCCAACTTGCGTAGGTCTCAGCTGATGTCAGAGTACACACAGCACAAAGCCCTAACAATATGGACATTGTGAAACCAGGAATAACCTTCTCTTATCTCCTGCAGTTTGGGAAATAATTTCTAACCTGGTGACTACAGAGCTTAGGAACAAGTCAAACAGTTAATTATTCACTATGCTTCCTAATTAATCTCCATTTCAGGCCAAATCTTTGTATGCCCATAAAAACACGAAGATCTCCAGTGAGGGAAACAACAGCATGAGCTTTTGGACCTCTTTCTGCAAAGCAATTCGTTTTTCCATAAACAGTTACTATTAAGCAAGGACAAAGCAACAAACCAGACAGCCATCTGTGTAAACCAATTTAAAAGGATGGTGACCTCATAAAATTTTTCAAACTAACGCTCTCCATTTAACTTCTGCCATCCCATCCTGCCCCAGCAGCTGCTGGGTTCGAGCAGGTCCTCGGGTGAGCGTGGTGCTTTCGCCTTAGGGAAAGCTGGTTCTTTAAAACCACAGTGATTTCAAAGCCGTGAAAAGAGCAAGTCAATGAAAATACCTCGGCATATATGGAAGCAGGATAACCTCAGTGGCTGCCCACGCTCCCAGAGGGTGCTGCCACAAAGGTCTGTGCTATGTTTGCCAGCTGAGCTTCCTAGAGGTATGAGGTCAAGCAAGCACAAAGGTTCAGGCCACTGATGGTAACACAATCCCTGCTGAACTGTGCTCTTTCTAACGACCCAGAGAGAAGCCAGAACAAGCACAGATGGCAACCACATTAGAAAAGAAGACAAACCTGATAAGTTTTGCCTTAGAGCAAAACTTAGGAATCCACATACAATACAGCCATGCTGTGTGCACCCAAGATGGCCACAGCATCCCCAGCTCATTCTGTCTATTTAGATTTGAAACCAGTGAGGAAGCTTCAGGCAAAATATGCAAAATAAAATACCAAGTAGAACACCTACAAAGAAGCGCAAGTACTGA
The DNA here is from genome assembly GCA_013400515.1 of Erpornis zantholeuca. Taxonomy (NCBI): domain Eukaryota; kingdom Metazoa; phylum Chordata; class Aves; order Passeriformes; family Timaliidae; genus Erpornis; species Erpornis zantholeuca. The sequence goes on from VZTN01009953.1 coordinate 185,069, forward strand.
ACATCCAAGGACATGTCTTTCATGTCTTGCACAAGGTCAGTTGCAGAACTGCCCTTTATTCCATTTATTAAAGTCAGTCAGAGCCACACAAGAGCTGAGAGCAGAGTGCATCAGATGACGGTGACATCAGACCATTGGTAGCACAACAGAAGGAAGTGCACAAACTCATTTACAAGGGCATGTGGACTACAAAAATTCCAGTACCAAAGAAGGTAACTGAAAGAAATGTATATTCTCTATATTCTCTTCACATTTCCAAGCATCAGAACAATGTAACAGTATATAAAGTGTATTTAAAGTGGTGGAAGGAAGTGTTTGCTTCTCCATGATATAAAGATCATGTTCCTAATCCATCCAGTGCAGACACAGTAAAAATTACCTCCCACAATGCCAAGGCTTGTTATATGGACTCTTTCTTCTTTAGCCTGCATTTTCAAAGAGTCATTACTCTACTGTTACCCTGCCACAGTGCCTGATGTTTGTATGCCTGGTATTTGTGTTTGCTTTGAAATAATGGCTGTGAGGTGAAGGTAACTTGCCCTTCTGACCCAGCGCATAATTGTACAAGTGTTTGTGCAGTAATAACCCATTGTACACATAAAGTGACAGTCCTCTAATTGGCATTTGCTGAACACAAGGGCACCCTCTGCAAATACAGTGGCTTTTTTTATTGGCAACCTCTTTAATTATTTCACTCTTCCTAACATAGAATCTCCTTTCTGTCATTAGAGAGGAACAAACTGTTCCTCATCACAGACACAGTAATACTATATATTTCTTAATACGTATCACTGAATACTATTAAAGATTAGCCTTAAAAGACAGAGCAGTATTAACAGCTGTCCTGGGAATTTGTTCCAGAAAAGGGAATACTTCTGACCTTTGAGTCCATGTTTCAGTGCCTTTTTGAGATGCTTCAGAACAAAAGTTCAAGCGGCGTCTCCTTTCAGTTTGTCTCATCTTGTTGCATGTAAAAGTGAGGACAGAAATTCAAGAGAAGCCTGGCTGGTGCTGCTTTCCCTTGCCTTCAGTTCTGCTGTGTCAGCTGATGCTGGCACATGTAGCATATTTCTCTGCTTCCTTTGGTTTTGTCTTTCCTTGGTTGCTGCCTCGAGTCCCTACCCAGCCATCTCCACAGCTCTCCTCTCACTGCCATGTTACGTAAAAACTCAGAAATGGCTTAGGAAACATTTAAATCTGCGCTATCTTGGCAAGCAGCTAATCCTTGAAGCAAATGCTACTTACACAACAGAGAGCCTGTGTTTCCTACCCTGTCGTGGAGATGTCATGCCTCATCTCCGAAGGCTGGAAGGAATGCACAGCGCTTCGTAAAATAGCTCTGACTTTCCATTTCTACTATATAAGCATCTTGTTATCTGTTTTTATAGGGAGGGAAAATGGGAAAGGGAATTCCTGGAAGAGATTACAATTGTCAAACTAGCTTTTGATATCTTTTAAACAGCTGAAGCATTAATTTTTTGGCGGCACTGTCAAAAGTCTGTGAGGGCTTCCTGACTGAAGTGGAGGAAATAGTACATTTAGTTCAACTACAAGCTGTACTTTTTAAAAATCCATATGAAAACAGACTCATTATTCATTTTTCTGTTAATATGTGGTTTTGCCCTGCAGTTTCAGTAATATTTTTTGTAAGACCTGGCAGTCTCAAAAAAGAACTGTAACTTAGAGCTAATGTTTTAATAAACTCTTGTTTATACTACAGTCAAACCAGAACAAACAAAATAAGGCTATAATGACATTTTTATAGGAAGTCAAGAAAAAGATTCATGTGTCTGAATATTTTAGTTACAGTGTGGCAGGCATGACTATTATTTCCTGTAAAGCCAAATTGTAGCTTTAAAGAACTGGAAGAAGGCTACCATGGGAATAGAGCATGGATATGACTCGGGCCTCTAAAGAACAGCTGGATATAAATATCTTACAATTTAATGAAAAACTCCCATCAAGTATTCTGAGAATTTTACAATGGAGCAATGGCAAGACATGGCTATGAGAAACCTGTCTGGAGTCTTCAAAATACCACCATGCTGGATTACTGCAAATGCAGTTTTACTCTGTGGGGTAAAACTGACAAAAAATTTCACAAATAAGGTTTGCAGTGAGATAGGCAAGAAAATTACCTTTTTTTGAAAGTGATCTTAGAATCCAAGAAATTAGATCAAAAAAAGAAATGACCAAAGTCTATTAGATTGTATTGTATCCAAGTAAGAAAAATCTAAGTGGTATATTTTTCAGCATTTTGTCCACATCACTTTTGAGTTGCTTAGTTGATTAGTTTGAGTTGCTCAAACTAATCAGCTCCTCTAGTTTCCATCAAGAGAACAGACCTCCACCATAATGATTTTTTTTTTCCTGGCAGTTAAACTAATACTCTACTTTGCATTTTAATACTTTATACTCCATTGGGACAGTTATTCCCTTCTAGGTGATCTTGTCTCTGATACCACTGTGGTATCTAATTTAATAGCAATCAAGGATAAAATGCTAAACTAAAAAGAGGAGCTGAGCTTCTGATTTGCAGCCTTGCTCCCTCTGTAACCAGTGGCAAGCTTCTGCTTGCATGAGACCTGAGTTCCTGGTCAAGAGTCAAGAGGGCTGAAAATCACTACCTCAGTTCTAAAGACAGTCCATATTTCATCAGTGCCTGGCTATGAGCTTTATGGGGGATGGGGAGCTAACAGCAAAGCAGCCTCAAAAGGCTTCAGTCAATGTAAAGCTCTATGATTTGGTTAGACTGACAAAATTTGGTTACTATCACTTTCCCCTGCATATTAGTGAGAGGGGGTTTAATGAGTTTTCTGTTTCTTAGTTGTAATAAAATGATAAGTAAGTGTACAGGAAGAAAAGAGAGTCCAACCTTGAGGATGCTGGAATAAGTTTGTGAAAACAAAATGACTACGTGGTAAGGAATTTAATTTTTTAACTTTGTTGTTATTATTTTTAACTCTCAGGGTAGCAACTGGCAATTTTATTTGAGAATGACTGGATGAGTTTTTGGAAAACTCCTCAGTGCTAAAGGCCTGTCTGCAGAGGGGCAAAGTCATGTCATGAAACTACAGACACTTGGCAAACTCCTCAGCAATCCTGAATAAGTACCTTGTACTGTCCTTGTGTTATTAGCTATTGCAGCATCATGTAAATCCTTCATGACAGAGCCATTTTTGAAGTGCCACTGTACCCTCAGGTGTCCTGACATTATCAAGGCTCCTGGGGATGTCAGTGTGAGGCATCTCTTTTGTGCCTCCTTTACACCAAGTTTCCAAACCAGGATGTGCAAAAGGTCAGGATGTGCCTCAGAAAAAGTTTAATTTGTGTAAGAAGGAAGCTACTTCCCTCACTGTCTCCTTGGAGTACAGAACCTCTTTCCCCAGGGTAACCCAGTCCCTTACCCGCTCCTGTCTCAGGATTCACGCCTGGCTTTGCATCTGAGAACAGGCGGCTGGTAGGGAGTGCTGGTGGCTGCAAGCAGGGACACTGGGCTGAGTCACTGGCAGATCACCACTGGTTGAGCTGTTTGAGGTCCTGCAGGAAAAATGCTCACTTTGTGGCACTAAAGAGAAATACTGCCAAGAGCAAAAATCGCTACAAGAACTACTGCTCCATGTAGATACAGGAAACAAAACGAAGAAAAGACTTTGCCACAGTTTACATAAGTTGGTGCCAGATTACTGACATAAAGGAGGTACCTTCCTGTCTGCCACAACACACAGCCTTCACCTGCAGTATATTCCTTCTCTCTTCTTCCCCATGTGCCAACAAATGGATTTCATTCAAATTAACTGTTTGACGACAGGGTAACATCTATAAATCTATGAACTTACTGACAACGTAGCCCTGAACCTCCAACAATCTTATGAAAGTTGCTGTCCACTTGCAGGAAGGTCTGAGCTGATGACTAAAGGTCTCAGGACCAAGGTCATCAGGCACAGAACACACAGGAAGAGCTGAAGTGTATCTGACTCCATTCACTCGTGTTACTGTACACAGTAACATCAAAAAGATGGAAGGCTCTTCATTCATTGTATCAATTGGATTTAAGAAATTATATTCACAAAAATGAAATAACTTCTTGCACTGTTCCAACTTTTCTTTACACTGTACTTTTCTTGTATTATTTTACTGCATTATTTTTCTTCCTCTTCACTTTCATTACTCTGATCACTACAAATACGAGCAATGCTTATGAGTAACTCCTTATTTTTTCTTACAGAAAAGTAATGCCTAAATGATGTGATGGCTAATTTCCTCCATGATACCCAAAGGAACAAAACCCAAAACAAACCAATGAAACTATCCAAGCTCTTCCTCACACAGGCTGAACAAAACTGCAGTTTCTAAGTACCTGGGAATTGGTTCAATGACTTCAACTAGACTTTATGGAAACACAAAGATCACCTTGAGAGATCAAATACTTATGACTATAATAGCTGATTTTGAACTAAAACAAACAAAATATATGATGTCCCTTGAACATGTCAAATCACTACTTTGCCTCATATTTCAGACTATTTTTACAACGTATGGCCAGCTCACAGTAATATCATATATTTACTTGTGTTTATGATTTCATTAATGACTGAGCAGCACTGCCTGCTCCATACTCTTCCAACAAAATAGTGCTGTCAAAACAGTGGGCCATGGCAAGGTAAGCTTTCTAATTTTTTTTCTCTTCTTTCTATCCCAGAGCACCACTTTACTCTCAAGAGTATTTAAGTGCTGAGAGAACTTTGTGTAAAAATTATACAAAACTATTAAATACCAATTCATTGTTATGAACCTCAACAACCAACACTACAGCAGCTGTACAGTGTACAGTCATAGGTTTAACAGGTGGGAGAGGTGGAAGAGAAAAGAATTGTATTTAATCTTTAAACCTATTTCAGAATGAAGCCCCTGATATTCCCGAGTCAGATTTAGTCTCCGTTTTTGCCTCCCAGGTACGATAATTACAGTCCTGTGCCCACTGGGAACTAGTTGCGCACTGAAACACCAACATGCTTTGCTGGAGGAGGGAGAGGTTTGCCGATGGAGATACTACAAGATGCAGCAGTGAATATTTTGATTTTCGGTGAATGTGCACTATCCATGGCTCCAACACCTAATTATTTTAACTAAACAGATGAATATTTGGTTAGCCAATGTGCAGGGTGACTTTCAAGATTTTAAAGGTGGCCATTGAATCAGTGAAGGCACTTCTGAAAAAAAAAAAAGCTTTAGTACTGTGGTCATCATTTCTCAATTCAAGCTGTGCCAGCAGAACTTGGTGCCTGCACTTGATCACTGAAGGCAACAGGGAGTAGGCATACAGACCCAGGCATCCACAGGGCGTGACTTCACTGCAGGGTCAGCACCTAAATTAAGTTTGTCCCCAGCGCGACATCTCTGTCACAGCACACGGGGAGGTACCTACACACCCTGCCACATGCCAGTTTGGATTCCATCCCTCTGCCTTGGCTTCAGTGCCAAGCATCAGGAAACAGCAGGCAACTTGCCAACACTTTTTCTTAGAAAACGGCAACCCTTTCTGGAAATGTTCTGAAGGTCTGCAGAGTCTTTCTGGAAAGGTGGTAATGCTGAGCTTTTGCACAAACACTGTAAATGAAAGCTACCCTAAAATACTATCACCACCCTAAAACATGATACCCCTAAAAATGGGGGCAAATGAGGTCAATATTAGCCAAAGATATTGCTGTGTAGCCAGGCATTTTGATTCCTAGAAAGCTGAGGTAAATGACACATATAGTAGCATCAACCAGTTAACAGGCTTTACGTTTTCAAAGCACACCCTGGGAAAATCCACTGATTTTTAATGTAAATGACTCAAGATTCATCAAACATTTTTGTGCTCAACCTTTTACATATTTTTGAATTATATAACCAGTTTGTCATGAATCCCAAAGTCTTACTGAAGTGACTGGAAAAAACAAACCCAAAAATAAAGGAAAATCACAGTTCAATTAAGACCTTTCCATTCCCTCCTCTCCCCCTCTTGATTTTCCAAGCCTCTTTTTAATTGCTGCTTCTCTTCCTACTACTTCTGCCAAACGCAATTCCTAACCAGCACTCAACTAGCCAGAGCAGATGAGGGAACTCACTTCAGACCCAGTGCAGGTGCTGGACCAGGCATCTTATCTGTCTGAAGGGAGCAGAAAGGTACAGGCAGCCCGGATGGCTCAGAGCGAGGGCATCCACACCGCGCCAGCGCACACCTGTAGGCGCTGTGTCAGCAAAGGCACAGCCAGGGGTTAATGCCTTCTGCAGGAAGCCTGGTTTCATTCATTAACTACGACCTCTGGGCTAGTACATGCGGAGGAGGGAACATACAGGCGAGTTCAAACAAAGTTCCTGTTTTCCCTCTGAAACTTTTCAAGTCTCAAAATCTTGCACAAAACCCAATCCGCTGTCACCTGGATGAAAAGCAATAGTAGGCACTCCAATAAGTAGGACCCGCGTGAGAGTTTGCAAGCCCAGCCTGTGCGGAAGGCCACCTGCCAACAGGAAGAAGTGGTGAGAAAGAATTTGGATCCAGCTGCTATCCTCCCTCAGCCAAACAATGCCGCGCGATAAACAGCATTAAGGATTTTTTTTTTTTTAAATCCTCAATCACACTGGGAGCATCTGTATCTGTCATTTTTACTCCCTGGTTACCAGGAGAAGGACTTGAGAGATTTCTGTGCACAAGTTCACTGAGAGCTGATCTCTTGTTTCCTATCATAGCTTTATCAAAGGGATTGAGACAGGAAGAACAGGAGGGAAAGAAGAAGAAATGACAAAGTGCCTCACCGTAGGGCTGACTCAAGCTGCTAAATTCATCACAGGTAACACAGAAAATCTTGTAGCTGTCTTGCAGCCCCATTTCACATGTCAGCTTCCAACAGAAAGGCAGAATGGACACAGAAAGAGGAGATAACTCAGAATCTGCAGTCCTTATTTCCTTAATATGAAGTACTGAATACCAGGAAATGAACTATGACTGTGTGCTCAATGGGTCACTGTGGCAGGTGCAACTTAACCTTAAGACCACGTAGCCTACTGCACCTTCAGATTTAGCCCAGGCAGCACCTGGGTGAAGCATGCCAATAAATCCACTCGCTGCTGATGGTAATAAAAAGGGTTAAAAAGCAACCAGACTGCAGCTGAAAATTCCACAGCGTTTCCCTCCACAGAGCTGCAAACTGCGTGTCTCCCTGGGATAAAATAAACGGACCAGCTGCCCTAAAGATCAGCCAGCTAAACACACCGAGTCGCCAGAGGCACCGGCGGACACGGATGGCTGGAGAGCTCGGGGAGTCGGAGCATCACGGCCGCTCGGCGATCCTCCGGCGCGGCCACTTCCCGGCGTCCAGGGACGCGCAACTCGCGGCTTCGCGTCGGCGCCGGATTCACCGCCTTGCAGCCGAGGAACCCCCCTCTCCTTCCTCCCGCCTCAGCCCCCGGTGAACACCCAGGACCTGGGTACTACCTGCGTTTATCAGCAGAGCCATCCCGTGTCTTCAGTCATTCAAGGAATTTGACAGCCTGGAAATTCCTGTTGTCCATTATTTGAGGTCACAGATAAAAGCTAAACAGCAGCCGTGACTCCCATCAATCATAAGTCACTCACTGATAGAGCGTATGGTAGGAGACCTACTGATGTAAGCTAGTCACCAGAGAAAATACCCACTGATGACGCATATCCAGGCACAAAAATAGTTACAGGGCCCCCAAAGGGATTATTCAACAGCCTACATTTAGATATTCCTTCAAGAGACCCGCAGTCAATTTGCTGCTATTAGATGGCTGGGGAACATTGAAGTTTAAGTTTCCTCAGCAGACATAACCACAAATAGCTGGTTTAAATAAGCTACTGCAATTACAAGCTGTTTTGTAAATTTTAACACTGCATTATAGCGATTAAGCCTAAACAGAACCACTGGCTAAAAAATGCTGTACAGCCTTTGCTCTCAGTATTTACCAATTCCTCCTGCATATTAGCCAGCAATGAAAAGAACAATTTAGAATTAATTCATGAATGTTTAAACTAAGTCCCTTGTGCTACCCTAGAGCAATGTTTTTGAATCTTAAAAAAAACAAAACAAGATATGCAAAATGGTATGGGACATTTAGGTGCTGCTTAAATGCTATCTGAATCAACTTCTGCCTTAATTTTTTATCCTTCTTTGGTATTTGTCTCTCTACTACACAAAAAGAAAAATACCCAAATAGTTAATCTTTCTTGCACAAATCAAAACCATGTAAAGGTAAGTTATTGCAACATGCAAAACCACATACCATGCACCCACTTTGAGCAGGGGCTACAAAGAGGATCCCCAGAAATCCCTTCTAGCCTAAATTATTCTGCAATTCTGTGCAACTGGATTTTTTGGCATTAATACCATAATCCTCTAAATTAACCAATCAACTGGTAATCCTACACTACTCCTGTCCCCTTCAACAGTTTCATGGATCCTTCTCATGGCCAGACAGCAACAAAACTCATTGGGATATAGCGGAGCCTAATAATACCACCGAGCACGAAACACTGACTGTGCATTTCTGGCAATATTAAAACCTTTATCTTTCTAAAAGATCTGATTTTAACATCCAACCCCCCTTTTTGGAAGCAGTTTTGGTGCTTAAGAGACTAAACTTTAATGACTTTTTATTGCACATTTAGAATCTAAATATAGGAAAATATTTTATGGCTCTGATGCCTATTTCATTGACATAGTTTTGGAAAGCATTACCTAGCCAAACAAACACTCAAGGTTTTATAGTGTTTACCCTGTAAAGCTAGAGAAAGAATTGTCCCAGGCTATGAACTTCTACCTCACTTTCTTCATCTGTGATAACATTATTAAAAATAACACCAAAAATTATTTTTAGCACAACTGTTTCGTAAAGCCCTCATGTTTCTCTCATGCATCCATATGCTGCCAGTCCACATGGCCTAATTTAACAGCCCTAAGAAGAAATATTGGTGCCCTCTAGCTGATTTTCCTTACCAATTTCCTGCAAACTCTGAGCAGCAGTCTCTCTTTTCTCCTGACATTCCCGAGTCTTTCACTGGAGCCCCCAAAATGTAATGCCCTGGAATAAAACAAACCTCTTCCTACAGAAGATACAGGAATCAAAACACTCAAATCCCTTATTGCTGTCAACTGTAGGAGCTCTTAAAATAGCATAAGTGTCGTGAAAAATAGGAGAGGTATAACTGTGTTTGATACCACCTTACCAAGAACTGGGGAAGAACCTAAATATACTTTGTTGCAAGTCTGCAAATTTCATGGGAAAATACAACCTGCAATTTTGCATGAAACACAGGAAGCCCTTTACTCGTTCAGAAGTAATGCAATTCCCCCTTCATCAGGAGCCTTTCATTATGTTCTGCCACACATTCTGAAGTTAGTCAGTGATGGATCGGACAAGTTCACAGCTCAGAGCCCAGGACCTCCCTTTTGCCATCACACAAGCCCCAGGGAACAGGGAGAGGTGTCCTCTCCTTTCACTCCTTGTCTGCCAAAGGGACGGACTCCCTGTTCCACCCTCCGTATTTCCATCCCCTCTCGTTCCAGCCCCTCTCCTGGAGGCTGTATTGGGTACCACTGAGGTACAGGGCCACATCACCTTACACTGCATGGCTGTAGCAGGGACACAGCTGGAGCAAACCCTCAAAGCTAGGAAAGTCACGAGGCAGGGATGGTAACGCATACTTTGGACATCATCTCCAGTGTGACAGGTCAATGAAAATGTGTCCAAATCCCAAACAGGAGATCTCTCCTGGCTGGAGGAAAACCCCTGCTAAGAAGAGCTCTCCCAGGAAATGCTGAGCCTGTGGTGGCAGACAGCTGCCTGGCAGCTGCCAGAACAGCTCTTTGGCACCTTTGAGTGATTGCCTCTGCTCTAAGCCACTGCAGCGGCCACTGGCTGCCCAAAGGATACAAGCAAACGGGAGGCTGTGTGGAAAGCAGGGTTAAAGCTCTGTTCTCTTCCTCCTTTTCCAGCTAAAAGAGGCAGAGGTTAGCTGGAGCTGGCTGTCTCTCTGCGTTTAATTAAAGCCATAAACCTCTGTGGACAACTCTGGATGGCCCTATTAACCATTAATCAAATTAAACATAGAAGGGAGATCAGATCTGAAGCTCAAAATAAATACTGTGAAACAGACTAACTTTTAGGGTTGCATTCGTAATCCTCAAAAGGTCTGTTCAAACCATGATTAGGAAAAAAGAAGCTGCAGCATATACTGTGTATGTCTGTGTTTGAACAGCAATTGTCAAGCAAAAACTGCTCAAATGTTTGGGAAGCATCAGGCTGATCCTGCAACTTCCAGCTGTCTTTGGAATGTCTGTTGGAAGACAGAATGGGTTAATCACAATGGCCAGGCATTTTGGAAGGGTCCAAGAGCTCCACTTCTCTAGAACCTTACTACAACATTCCAGCTAATGTTCCTTTCACACACACCTCCAGGAAAAGGATGCTACAGACTCAGTCAATACTCACTAAGTGGCTGTAATCCAAATCTCTACATCAATTAAAAGACGAAGGGCTTATATGAACACAGAACAGCGAAAACCCTTTGTTCGCTTAAAACAGGCATTCTACTTCATTGGAAAAGTGAAATTTTTTACACAGTTCATTTTTCTGCTTGCTATTTTTTTTTTTTACAACCAGCTGTCGGTTCTGCCAGTTCTCATATGGGAGACCTAGAACAAGGCTGGTCTGTGCAACTTTCTTTTCTTTCCGGAACGGAAATGGACTTTTCAAAAGCCTGATTCCTTGCAACATAAAAGAACCCAGCAAACCCTTGGAGAGAATAGGTACAGATGTGGGAATGTGACAGATGAGCAGTGAAGGTGGTATCTATGGGATAAAAGGAGATATGGTGGAAAAATTAGGATCTGACAGGAGCAGCTTTTGCTGTTTCCAGTAGTAAAAACATGTTGCTTTTCAACACAGAGAAAATATAACGAAAACAGGTAAAGGACAGAACAGGAATCATGGTTACAGTGGTAACTAAGTATACCCATCTAAGTAAGCATTAAAGAGTGCAGAGGTGTTCTATTATAACAAAACTTCATAATAGTTTTAAAAACGCTGTGTTTGAAGTAGGAAGTTCATGAATTATCTCTTACTGGCCCAAGAGCATCCAATTTGGAATATATATTAATGAAGTGTAGGAATATTGTTTATGAAAAGTAAAGAGATTATGAGATTTCCAAACAGACAGTAGGAGAACACCTCACATTAGAAAGTTGCTATTTGAAATTTCTACAATTTTTGAAACAAGGGGCAGTATTAAAAAATATTGGCTCACTGATGATGGGATAGTATGGAGCATTTAGTCACCATATCATACAGCATTAGATAAACCAGAACACTGATGTCAGAAACATAAATATAGTTCACGCTACTCTCAGTCTGTCTGCACATCAATGTCTTAGGGCCTTTCTCTCACTGCTAGCATTGGCAAAATAGGTAATATTGATTATAACTGAAAAAAAAATTAAAATATTATCGAAGCACAGGATTCTGAGACTACATATTGATTTTTCTCTATTTGGAAGGAGGACTCTGATATTTCCCTTGCATTCAAGAAGACACACCTGAAGAAATTTAAGATGAGTAACAATGGATGACAGTGGTGGGACTTGTGTTTATTTTAGATATATAACACAAAAATCAACATTTTTATGCATGGAAATAAGTATACTTTAAGTTAAATATCAAATTAACATTACCTATGATATAGTCTAAACTGGATACATTCGGTATCATAGTTAACAGTAAATTACAGAGTTTATGACAAAGTTCTAAAGTAAATCAAATCATAAAACTAAAGAAAGCTATGGCCTGAGCACCTGAAACCAGATTTTCTTGAAATAAGAAACTAGGTTTTGATAGCAATAGCCTTGTCTGTGTACAACCCCATTCCAAGATAATAACTAAAAATACTTTAAGATCTATTCTTTACCAAAATTCCTTTAAAGTATTTCTAGAATATGGTGATGAAAAATAAGAGTGGTCTCAGTGGTCTGTTCACTGTGCCACTTGACTTGAAGGGACCAAATAAAGTTAATCAGCCAAACATGACAGATTTATTCTATACATTATTCCACAGTGACTGCACTGTTGGATAAGGAAAGAGAAACTGATACCATTATCTTGACTTCTTTAAGGTCTCTGATACAGTCTGACATTGTCTCTCTACATTGGGGAGATAAGGATTTGATGGCAGGGCCATTCAAAAGACAGGGAACTGGCTGCATGGCCATAGCCAGAGAGTTGCAGTCAACCTCTCAATGTCCAAATGGATCTGTATCAAGTGGTGTTCCCCATGGAACCTTATTGGGACTGATTCTGTTCAATACCTTAATCAGTGAAATAGTGGAATTGAGTGCACCCTTAGCAAGTTTGCAGGTGAGACCGAGCTCAGTGGTGCAATTGATACACTTGGTGGAAGGGATGCCATCTCTAGGAACCTCAACAGAAGTGGACCAGTGTGAACCTCATTAAATTCAACATGGCCAAGGACCTGCACATGGATCGGAGCAACCCCCAGAATCAGGACAGACAGGGGATGAATGATTAAGAGCAGCCCTGTGGAGGATTTGGGGGTACTGTGTGGTGGGTTGACTTGACAGGACACTAGGTGCCCACCACAGCTACTCTGTTGCTCCCTTCCTCTAATGGACAGGCGAGAGAAAACACAATAAAAGAGAAAAGAATGGGGGAGATCACTCACCAGTTGCCATTACAGACAAAATGGACTCCATGTGGGCAAATAAGTTTAATTTCTTGGAAAAAAAAATCAGAGTAGAATAATTAGAAGTAAAACCAAACCTTAAAAAAATTTCCCCTCAGCCTTCCCTTTTTGCCAAGCTTAACTTCACTCCAGACTTTCTCTACCTTCTCTCTGCCAGCAGTGCAGGGGGATGGGGAATGGGGAGTGGGGTAGTGTTCAGACACATTCTCTCTGCTGCTCCCTCTTCTTCAGGCAGAGGACTCCTCACACTCATTTCTCTGCTCCCATGTGGGAGGGAAATGAGTGTCCCACAGGAGAGAGCACAGGCTTCCCATGGGATCATAGCCTCTTTCAGGTGTCCCCATGCTCCAGGGCAGGCCGCAGGTGAGTGTCTGATCCACAGTGGACCTCCATGGGCTGCAGGGGCACGGCTGCCTCACCATGGTCTGCACCCCAGGCCGCAGAGGAATCTCTGCTCCCAGGCCTGGAGCACATCCTGACTCTCCTTCTTCACTGGCCTTGGTGTCTGCAGAGCTGTTGCTCTCACAGGTTCTCACCCCGCTCTTCTCTGGACACAATTGCTGCTGCGCAGCAACTTGTTTTCCTTCTTAAATCTGTTATCCCAGAGGTGCCACCTCTGTTGCTGAAGGGGCCCAGCCTTGGCCAGCAGCATGTCCATCTCGGAGCCAGCTGGCATTGGCTCCATTGGTCACAGGGTAAGCTTCTGGCAGCTTCTCACAGAAGCCACAACTGTAGTTCCCTGCTACCAAAACCTTGCTACACAAACCCAATACATACTGGTAGATGAACAATTAGATACGACCCAGCAATGTGCACTTGCAGCACAGAAAGCCAACTGCATCCTGGGCTGCACCAAAAGCAGCATGGCCAGCAGGTCAAGGGACATGATTCTGCCTCTTTATTGGGCTCCTGTGAGACCCCACCTGGATACCTACCATATGCAGCTCTGGTGACAACCACAAGTCAAACACAGACCTATTGGAGTGGATCCAGAAAGGGCCACAAAGATGATCAGAGGGCTGGAGCACCTCTCCTGTGAAGCCAGGCTGCGAGAGCTGGAGATATTCAGCCTGGTGAAGAAAGAGAAAGCTCTGGGGAGACTTTACAGGAGCCAACCAGTACCTAAAGGAGACCTATAAGAGAGGAACTTCTTACCAGGGCCTGTAGTGATAGGACAAGGGGCAACAGTTTTGAACTGAAAGAGGGTAGGCTTAGATTAGATATAAAGATGAAATCCTTTATTATAAGAATGGTAAAGCATAGGAATAGGTTTCCCAGAGAAGAAGTGGATGTCCCATCTCTGGAGGTGTTCAAGGCCAGACTGGATGGGGGTCTGAGCAATCTGGTTTAGTGGAAGGTACCTCTGCCCACAGCAGGGGGGTTGGAACTAGATAACCTTTGTAGGTGCCTTCCAACCCAAACCATTCTGTGACTGTAATTCCAGTGCACAGAACTAGGAGTACCTCAAAGATACTGTAAAGCAAAAATAAAACCAGTGACTGCAAAGAGACTATTCTGAAATGACATTCATTTCAGTCTGATGTTTGACTGCAAATCAGTAAAAACAATCTTCATCCACAGGCACTGCCAATAAAGAATTAATTCAGAATGTACCCATTTCTAACTCCATCTGGAAAGGGAAACATAGAGAGAGTGACTAGGGGTCACCAAAACTGGGGAGTGGAAAAGGGCAGCACAGGAAACTCCACTGTCTTCACTTTCTCCATCCCTGAGCACTGTGATAATGTAACATTGTATTTAAGCATTAACCACCTCGCATGTACATGATCTGACATGCCCTTGGGGATGAAGTTTAATGCTTCAGTGAGGTCAGTCCAGCGGTGAGCTGCCATACAAGACGGGAGGATGCCACTTTGCTTCTTCCTCTCAATGCCAGCTGTGTGCTCCTGCCATCTCTAGAGTTTGCCTGTGCCCATGGGGAGCCAATCCAAGGTGCTCAACCATCAGAAATCCCTGGCTGCCCAACAGCACGCTGACCGCCCAGCTGCCCAGACCAGCCCAGTGGGAGCTGAGGCAAGTGGCTGCATAGGACAGGCAGCAAGAGCAGCTCCTCTGAGACAAGAAACCACAGCCAGGACAGTAGGAAACCTTTCCTCAATCTCCAACCACCTGCCCACTCGTTTCCAGCTTTGGCAGCACTGGAGAATCCAGGCCAAGGAAGAGAAAAGCTGACCTCGCAAAGTTGAGAGGTGCTTCAGACACTGACGCTGACAGCTTCTGCAGGGACCATCACAGAGCCAGCAAGGCCTTGAAGGAACTGCAGGGGGAGGAAGGAGAATGTCCAAACCACCCTATGCAAAGGAGAGAGGCCCAGCTTGGCTGCACCTCCTGGCTGGTCCCCACCTCCAGTGCCTGCCAAAAGGGGAGATCACCCAGAAGGTGTATTTAGCTCTGTGTTGATTTGCTTACTAGGCCCATTAAAAACACAGTATGTCTGATATGTTTCAGAAATGCCCATTTGTGATATTTTTCAAAACCTTTGTCCATTTTTTCCCTTTGTGGCAAACTGCACAGCTTAAATCCATGAGTAGTTTCCTCTAAAAGACGTGGTTTCTTTTTCTTTTTCAAGGTTTCTTCCTATTGCTCAACAATCAAGGAAAGAACACAAGGATCAAACTCATACAGTGTTCTAAAAAATCCAATTTATTGAAAAAAGTACAATTACCAAATCACATTGCTTCATCTTTTATATTTGTTACATAACAAAAATCTCATAAAGAAAAAATAAAAAATCTCATATAGACTCTTCAGGGATTTCTCCTCAAATGACAGTTTCACTTGTTAGTTATACCCAAATTCCTCTCTTCCTGGACTTCCTCAAACCACCAGCTCTTATCTCTGGAATACATTAAACTACAAAAAAAGCATTATCTTGCCAACTTGGCAAAAGAAGAGGGGGATTTCTCTCCTTGCTCTTATGGGAATGCCTGCTGAAATCAAAGTTTTTGGGTTGCTCCAGCTTACGCACTGATAAACTTGACTCTTCTCTTACTAACATCTCCTTTTCCTATGAAAAGTTCAAAAGTTCAGTTAGTAACAATGTGATGTCTGAGCTTGCTGCACAAGCCTCTGGGTTATTTAATCAAGAAATTAGATTTCTACAATGTATGGCAGTACACTCATCGCAGCCAGTACCATGAACTGTTGCTAATTAACAAAAATGCCAACATACAATTATTTATTATATTAATTAATGAAAGTATATATAAGCAGCCTATCTGTAAGAAGTTAGATGCAATCTCTAAGAGACTTCCTGCTGCTGTGCTGCCAGTTTCTCAGTGCAACTGTGGCCATTCTTAATTAAATAAATAATTTACCCTGGAAGATTTCATTGAGTGCCAGGCACAAGCACCAGGGCTGGGTGAAAATAAATCACTGCCGGCAGCATGCCAGTACTCGTTCCTAGAATCTATGGAAAATGGCTATTTCCCTACAGCAAACATTTTGTATAACCATTCTGCACAGTTTAATTGATCTCTGCAATAGCATGATAGTAAAACCCCCTCCATTTCTATGTATTTTAAGATAGTACTTCATGTCCTTTTGATTTCATTCTCCTCATATTTGGTTGGCTTTTTGCATTACCAAGAAGCATTGTACAGCTTCTTGTACAGAGTCATCTTTTAAAAAATGTATTTATTTAGGGTTAAAGTCTTTCTCAATACCACCTCTTGGTATGATGCTGACCCAAATCCATCCCTTAAAGTCACCATGTTACTGCTCTGAGTCTACAACCATCCCCTGCTTTAATTACCAACATACTCCTAGCAAACTCAAGTTACTTCTTTCTCTACCAAAATCCTCTTATCAGTACATATAAACCCTGCTTTTGGTATTTAACATTTACTGCACTACACTGCTATTTAGGTATTTTCATAACCACAGAAAAAATTAGGAAAATTCCCACTTTGTGCTGTGATGTCAATCTGTTTTAAAACCTACTGCAAGATACCACAACAAATATTACGGTGTGACTTCAATACCTGACAGCAGTGTAAACATCAGCAAGTTTTCCTGGGTAATCACAGGCATCTCAATTATCTGGATACTGTCTCAGCAAAAGGGCAGCCTGACTTACCGTATGCTCAATGACTTTCTATGCATTAGTAATTTTAGAAAACCTAGATGGGAAAAAGAGTCCTTGGTTGCTCTTTCATAGAAAATTTCTCCTTACATTTTTGTGGTGATTTGATTGTTCCTGTTCAGAAGAGTTCAGGCATTCTGGGGGGGCTGTGCTTACTACTTGTGCCCCATGCACCAGATCCAAAAGGTGAGCTCCTGGTCTCTCTGCCAGGTCAGGTTTCAGCTGCTATTCCCCAGTCTTCCAAAGAATTTGGTTTTTTTTCTTGCAAAGTTTGGCAGTCAGCATGTGACACTTCTAAATATAAAAAACACACCAGCATTTCAAGAAAAAGCCAACCACCCTGAGGGAGCTGCTCCCCTGAGGAAACAACGAAGGGAACACATTCTTCTCTGCATACAATTTACCCTAAGGCACAGAACCTCCCAAGCACCTCCAGTGTTTCACAGGTCCCAAAACTCTGCTCGACCACCTACCCACTCTTTGGCCAACTGGCTGACCCAGAAAAGCAGCAGAGAAGCAGCAGCCACTGCAGGGAGGAAGAAGCAAGCACAGCTTGCAGAGCAGCCCCGCGTGGGAAGGAGCTGCTCGCTGGGCACAAAGAGGGTCGGCTACGGCTTGCCCTGGAATGAGCAATGCAACAGGGTTCGGACCACAGAGGTCATGAGAAGAAAGGACACGGAAGAAAGAGCACACCAAGGGAAAGAGCTTTCTACTTCTACTGCAGTTAACTCCCCTAAATTTCATCCCTCCTCCTGGTTCCCCAGTTTCCAAAAATAACCTATACAAAGGCAAAAAACTGCAGTGGCAGGGAGCCTTAAAAGAGCTGCAGTTGGAAAACACAAAAAGGTGGCAAGGGAATTTATTTTAAAGAAAAAAGCCTGAGAAAAAAAGACACGTTCTTTTTGGAAAAGAACAGTGACATCTTTTAGTGTGAAGCCATTTCAGCAGAGATGTAGGTCAGTAGCTGAAACCAGCACCTGTGGGGTCTCAGGTCCTGGGGGCAGGTGTGGACAGCCACAGCAGCAAAGCAGCCAGAGGGGCCTGGGGGTTGTATGGCCTCTCCCCAGGAGGCTGGAGAAGGCTCAGTCCCTTCCTGCCCTCACATGCTGCAGCTCAGCAAATGGTTCCTCTTTAGGCAGCCACACATTTCGTGTTTCTGGTATCAGAAGATGCTCAACATTTTCCCGTAAAAGTAAAAGCCCCTTAATGTGGAAAACATCTCTTAATGACTAAGAGAGTCAACAGCAAATATTTGTACCCAAAGAATTCAGTTCCTCCCACATCAAAGCAACCTCCTAGGAAAACTATTATAAACAAATTAACAAACAACTAGCTTGCCTATCAAAAATAATTGTTTTGCTGCTGGCGAAGAATTACAGACTCAGAGGGCCTGAAACAAACAGTGAGGGTTAAATTTGATTCCTAATTGCTAGACTGGACACCAAGGTGAGAGAAGAGAAAAAAACCTCCACTTGTTGTGCAGAAATGGTTATCCTGTTCACATGGCATCTGTGGGAAGGATGGTTTTCCTCTAACAACTGAGAAGTAAATTCAGGTACAGGTTGAGAGGTTTGGGGTTACACAAACATCAGCCATCATAATTTTCACATCAGACTGGCTTTGATTTCAGGTGTACTACAGCACTCCAAAGCAACATGAAATGTTTTTGTCTCTGCTTTTCATCCCTGATCCAAACAAGCAAGTATCAGCACATCTCTGCATCAAGTATCAGCACATCTACTACAGTGAGATACAGGAACATCCCTACTCCACCAAGAGAGGCAAGATCATGCTCACTGTCTGTTTTCACCAACATCTCCTTCTTGTGCCTTTTGACCACTTGCTTTCTCTATAGTAGGAAAAATTTTTAAGGTCTTCGGGTCTCTCCTGTCCCCCTGGTTTTAACATGAAATACTACCACATACTGCAGAGAATCTCAGAGACAAGTGCACAGAGAACCCTTCCTCTTCTTGTACAAAAAACCCACTATTTTGAATGCACATTCCTCCACCTCTGCAGACATTTGTTGTCTGGAGAAAATTGGTAGCTGGCTCTGAGAAGGAATTCTAGACTGATGCCCCAAGCTCAGCCCTTGGATGTTGCATGGCCATTGTGGGAGTGAGCCAGGGCTCAGACTGGCAGCAACATACACAAGGTGGGTGACAAGTCCTGGTGGGAAAAGGGCCACAGGGAACACACACTGGTACCACTGCCCACAAAACAACCTATTTCAGAGAAAGCATCTTTCTCACCTTGGTGGTTCTGGAGAAAAGTTTAAAAATATAAAGCAAATACAGCCTAAGTGTTTAGAAAAGAAGAAGCCGAAACAGCAGAAATTATTTGGAGCTTCGGATAGGGTTTAAATCTCATAATTTCTGATTCCTTTCTTCTTTTTTGTGCTTAATGACACAGCTAGCGATGCCAATGACTTGTTCCACAGCAATCTTCTTCAGCCTCCTATCATGATGGAAGTCACCACAATCTGAGAAAACATTCCCTGGCAAGCGATGGCACTAAGTGGGCCAAGCCATGCCTCCTTCAGAGAAGCAGCAAAGCTGTTGAGAGAGCAGCATTTTTAGGAGCGAAGTTTAGGAGAGTGGGAAGAAGACAGCTTCACACAGCCTTAGCTGCTTTTCCCAGAAGAGCAGAGATTGAGAAGGAAAAACACCACAAGCCTCTCATCTTCTCTGGCTTGCCACAAAACAGGGGTGTATTTTTCAGCAGGATCCTGTGAGTCTGACACCGAACTTAGCTCAACTGACATGAAATGTTAATGTTTAGGAACAAGGTAGGTGGAGAGGAGGAGGAAAGAAGACATTCATTATTTGATGCAGAATTCATTCAAAAGCTTCTTTTTCGCAGCCAGAATGAAAATTTCCATTCAGCTCTTTATTTCTGGCAGCCCAGATAGCTTGAACAACTGGAAGAGGTATCTAGAGGGAGCCCTTAACCCTGCTGGCATGGCAACAGCCCTTCCTCAGATACCTTCAGAGAGAAGGAGGCACATTTTTGACTGTCAGTCTTCAGATGCAGGATAAGCGATTTTCCTTGGGGATATTCATACCGGCTTTAGGCTTCCAGACATGGTGCCCAGAAAAGATCTGCCTCCAACCACCCATTCTGGTGCCTGCAGCAGCCTCCCAACATGGCCCTACTGCTCCTCACCAGCCCCCAAAACCTCCACATGAAGAAGGCCACAAGCTCTTGATGCTACGAACTTAGCAACTACTATGTACAGTAGGCTGCACGATGATATGACATTCATGCATGTATTTTATGTATTTCCTCCTCTTCATGTCAATCTGAATTCTCCTCCCTCCAGTGTCTTCTCCCACTTTGTGTATTTCAATTTTCCTGCTCTGTTTTTTTGTCTGGTTTGGTTTTGTCTACATGACATCTGGAAACAAGCTTTTCCCTCACAGGCACTAGAGGAACATCTCTTTCCTTTGCTGCGCTCTTCCCAGCCCCATTTTTTAATCTGATCACCCTTCTGCCTTTGCTCTGTTTTCCTCATTCTTCCCATCCTTCATTTCTCTCCTCCTTTTCTTCTTTCTTTGATGTTCCTCTTGGTGCTTTCTCTTCATCCTTCCTGCCAAGCTGACTGAGGTACTCCCCTGGGAAGGTGCTGACAAATAATAGCTGGGCTGTTTGGAGGGTTATATCAGGTGGGGACACCTACAAGGGAATCCTTCACCTGCTACGTTGTAGCAACATTCATTTAAGGTGGTATACACAGTTCCTTTGACAAAACTCAGGAAAACGAAGGTGCAACATAATTTGGGAAGCATATGCTAGTATTTAATGAGCTGCTTCTGCTTCCTTGTTTTGGGGGGGCTGTGCAGAAATCAGAAGCCACAACATAAACAGCAAAATTGGAAGAATGTCAAGTGCAGCAAGGGACCTGTTCTTACCAGTGCTGCTCTGCCTAAGAAAGAGAACGTTTAAAAATGACACCTTCTTACTTCGCAGCTCTACTGCCTGCAGGGTGAAATCCACCCCTCTGTGGAATGCTATTTCAATGCTATTTATTCCCTTAGAAAAGATTTAACCACATTGCACTGGTCTCCTGAAGAGGGTGAAATTTCCTCCAAGCAGAATCTCAAAGACAAGGTTCCCACTGCAATGCAAGCAAGGCTTGTTTTTAAGAAAAAATAGATTCCTGCTGCTATTTAACAACAAACAAACAAAAACCCCAAGCCAAAACAAATTTAAAAAAAAGGAAGAAAAGAATACAGGTTAAAAGAGAGATGAATGTTTTTCCTCCTCTCCTCTTGTGCAGCATAACTGCAAGTTGGTCAACTGCTCTCTTCTTGCACAGCAACTTGCAACTGCACAGCTATATTCCTCCCCCAGATAGACAAGAGAAACCTTGCTGAAATCTACAGACTAGATCCACTGGTATCTTCTGTATGCTTTGCCTGTTTTAGCAATACAGAGAAGCTGTAAATCCAGTTTAACTTGCCATTTCTGTCAGCTTTACCATGCCAGATTAGCACTGTTCTTAGCCTCACAAATACCAACATCTGGAGGTTCTCCTACTGCCCAGTCTGACTTTAAACCTTGCAAATCTGCAATTCGCCCACCCACCAGCACAGCTGGTAGGATCAGCCAGAGGAAGTTCTTCACCCTGAGCAAAATATACTTATCACAATCCCCCATCCTACATTCCTGCAGTCAACAAAGCAGATAAAAAAATTCCCATAATGATCAGATCTCAGTTATTCCCTGGCCAATTGCTCAGTTCTTCTAGAGGGTGACTCCTGACCCTCTCTGGGAGCAGGTGCCTTTCTAGTGCAGGTCTGTGAATCCAAGTCAGCTGGGAAAACAAAATACACCGTTTCCTTGTACTTTTGTATTTCTTTGGATGTCAGGAAACAGAGCTTGTTTCCTGCTCCTCAGCCAGGGGAGGTACGGGAAACTGGAAGTAGATATAGAGAAAGGCAGAAAGAGGACAGATCAAAAGGATCAAGGAAAATAATAATAATAAAAAAAACCACCAAAAGAACAAAAACAAACCAACCAACCACTGCTTCACTTTGCTCTGTAAAGCACTACATCTTGGAAACAATATGCCCCTCCACGCCCATCCCAAGTCTTTCTCTCTACGGATATACCACTGTCTCAGGGATTAATAATATTTTCTTGCAACATTCAAGTGCTGCTGCACTTATGGTCTTACAAAAAAACCTCAAAAGTACAGGCTCTTCATTTGCTTTTTGCCTGAGAAAAATTTATGTAAAAAAGAATCAGAGAGAATTGGTGGGGGGGGGGAGCAGGTGTATTCATGTCAGCTTTGATTTTCTAAGAACAAAGCCTTTATATATAAATAAGTTAACAGAAAAAATTCAGTGCATTTTATTTTTGCCCAAGCTCAGTCCCAACCCCTCACTCTGAATGCATTAATGCACACACCTTCAGCACAGTCGGGCCCTTCGTGTTGCCATGGAACTGAAACCTTTGCAGTTTGGATGGTGATGCATGCCAGGAAGCATACTGTTCTTACACTTCCTATAACAGAAGCAAAATCACTGCATAGCATTAACTCCCTTAGTATTTACGGCATTCAGTGTCTTTCTTGCCTGCTCGTCTTCACACAGTTTGCTTTTTCTATCTTGCCACATGCAAATGAAAGACATTTGACACAGCTACTCTCGTCTTCGTGAACTCAATAGCTCACACGCTGAGCACAGTATAGAAGGTCCACAAGACTATGGTCTTTCCCTCTTTTACAGNCATGCAAATGAAAGACATTTGACACAGCTACTCTCGTCTTCATGAACTCAATAGCTCACACGCAGTATAGAAGGTCCACAAGCCTATGGTCTTTCCCTCTTTTACAGGAGGCTGCTTTCAGGCGTGCAGCAGCTGAGACGAGGGCTGCAGAAAGCATAAATGTATGAGATATATGTGGATACAGAAAAGTATTATCTTTCACGGTAGCATTTAAGCAGACTTTTGAAATCTAGTAAACATATTCATTGCTAATGCTCTTGACACTCCTGAATATTCTTTTGTACCCATTTGTCTGGACAAACAAACTATACTATAAAGATCCTGCAATAGGCACCATATCTTTCAATACCTTTCTTTCATAACCTAGGCTGGTGAGATATCAGTGGTGAGCACAGCATTGGGCACTTCCATTAAAGGAAAAAAAAAAGTCAGTAAAATTCTGTGTCATCCTAAAGATTCAGCCTACAGTAATATTCTTCAGCAGATCTGAGCCTTTTGCCAAAGCTTCTGAAAATGGCCGTACGCAAATTGCAAATACATCGATTTTTATGTTCAAAGCAAAAGCAGAGTACAAAAATATCCAAGTTCATTATAAGAAAGATTACCATAGTAAATAGATAAACAAAGAAACAAATAGCCATTTGTGTACATAAACATTGGATCTGTACCTGCAGAAACAACTGGTAGCCAGTCCATGGTGTGAAGCCAGCTTGAGGCTTTTTTTGTCCCAAGTTAAATATTTGCATAGTATTAAGCTTAAAATTAAAGCATTTGCTGAAGAAACTTGCTGACTTGTGTATATGGAAAAACAAGAGGGAATTTACTGTCCCTGCACACTGGGGCAGATTCTTGGGATGCCTTCTCCTTCCCATGAATTCCTGGACAGCAGAGAGACAGACAGACTACCGACCGGGGAATTCCCCTCTTGGTTTCCGGAGGATTTTGTGCGTAGGCTGGACAGAGAGGCAATAACCCAGGTAGTGACTTTATGAAGGCAGCATTTGTTGCTTTGGTGCCCACCCCTCGACCACCTGGTAACACTCCTTCCTTTTAGCGCTGTCCCCAGCTCAGAAAAGCCCCATTCACCCAGTGCCTCCACCCGTGCAGGTTGGGCTGGTCCCTGTGCGCTCCCAGCCCCCCCATTCCTGGTGGCTGGGCCAGCACGTTGGCCGCTGGCAGGCTCCAGCCACTCAGTGCCCGGGACGCGGGCTGGGGGCTGCACACAGAGGCCGTTCTGAGGCAGGGCTGGCCCCTGGCGCCCACTTGCCAAAGCAAGACACAAAAGCGCTGCTGTCTCTGTGTCTCAGGGCAGAGCAAGGCAGCTGATCTCCTGTCCCCAGGTGCTAGCGGGTGCACACGAGACCCCATGAGAGCCTGTGCTTTCGGGTTCCCTCTCCTGCCCTCTGGAGAGGGCAGAGCCGTGCTGGCAGCATAAGCTTCCTCTTCTCCTTCCATTGTCAGCAAGTGTCTGACAGTCGCACGTCCCCATCGCAGTGTCCATTACCTTGAGTTTACGTAAGGCGCTCACCACCAGTTTTCTAGTTACAGGAAAATGTATATTGTGCTGTGATGAAAGGCCAGTGCAATGTCAAGAGCATTAAAAGGACTCCAGGGACTGATTAGAGTCAAAAAGGAAAGGATTTATGATGGTTAATAAAGTTAAATCTGCCAGAGTCCTGCTTATTCTTTCCAACTGCAGGTAACCAGATCTTAAAGGAAAAATTATTAAGGTGTTGTAAGTTATTACCATCCCCTCTGAAAGGAAACCTGTGTTTTGCTGTGAAGCACCTGGCCAGGAGAGAGTCAGGCTCACTGTGGCACCTATACTGACCCCAAGGAAGAGAGGAAAAGGAGACACATCACCTGCTCTGTGCCTTGGGTTGGCAACAAGGACCTCGGTACCAACAATGTATGTCACCTGGACAATCTCCAGTGGGTCCCTATGGCACCTGTGACTCTGGTTGGCAGCTAGGACAGGGCTAGGACTTCCACAGACCACGGAGCACCATGCTGCTCCTTGGCGATAGGCATGGGCAGACAGGGAAGAAAAGCTTCCCCCTCTGTTGTCACTGCACATCCACAAGGGAAAAGGACAAAGCAAAGAAGGAAGCTCTTGCCTCTCCCAGTCTGGTGCCACATATTCACCTTCTGCTGAAGGGTGCAGATACCACAGGACTGCCCTGCAACTTGATTTAAATGCTTTGTAAACTAATGTGCCTAAAATTTACACAACTTTATGAGACACTGGAACTGGTTGCCCAGAGCAGCTGTGGATGCCCCATCCCTGGAAGTGCTCCACGCCAGCCTGCACAGCGCTCTGAGCAACCTGCTCTAGGGGAAAGCGTCCCTGCCCATGGCAGGGGTGCTGGAACTAGATGAACTTTAAAAGTCCTTTCCAACTCAAGCCATTCTATGATTTGAAGAAGTTAATGATTTTCCACATTGAAATAACAACACTGAGAGAAGAAAAAGCAAAGTGGAGGGCCAAAGTTTAAAAAAACTATTGGGAATTTTCTGTCCATATCTAAATTACATGCACTTTATTGGATCTCAAGTTTTCATTTTTCTACTGCTTAATAATCACAGATATGTTATATATACCCTTTCCATTTTGTCATTCTTTCACTATATTACATCAAATTTAATTTCCTGTGGAAGTGTGTAATCTTTTCAGCTGTCACTGTCTCAGAAGCTTTTCTGTAATAAGCAGAGCCTCGTCCTCTGGCAGGTCGATCTTTTATGAGCTGTGGTCCTGCAGATTAGCTTACTGAAATGTTTGCAATGCCATATGAGAACCAGCAAAAGAGGAGAATCAAAATAACACCCAAAAGGAAAAATAAACCTGGAAACCTTCACTTCCTTCCGACTCCTGTGTTCACCAGTTAAAGGAAATTTCATTTTGATTTGGATAGATGGCAAATCCGTGAAGGTTACTGCCGCATATCAGAAGCTTCATGAGATGGGAGACACTGCCTGCCTTGCCCTACAGCTCATTAAAAGTACAGCTGTGAGATGGCTGCTTGCTCTTTGTGCTGGGAACACTGAGATCTGCAAGCAGTGACCACTCTGACAGCTGCCTCTCCCTGCCACCTGCCCTCGGCAATCCGACAGGTCCCCTGGATGGGCAAAAAGCCACATTCCACCAGAAAAGTGAAAATGTCAACCAAGACACATTCATGCTTTTCATGATGAGATACCTGTGATGGCAGAACGGCAGACTAGCTGGTCTGCGGGGTCCTTTGCAGACCTCTGCCCCTGCAGGACATGAAACTCACCTTCTTCAAACCAGCTTTCCATTACCAGAGCTTACACACACACCAAAACAAATTATTAACAAAAACACGTACTAACAAGTAATTCTGAATGTTTAAAAATTAATCAACTCAAAAGAAACATGAGCAGGAGAAATTCTTATTCCTGTATCCCTCCTGAAAAGATGCTTAGATATGGACGATGTCCGAGACATCTGAACAAATACAAACAGTCTGCAAAGGGTCATGTTAATGGTGTTGGCCACATTACTGAGGGTGGCTACAAAGGCATGCTGAAGCCCTGCCAGCAGAAGCAGGTGCAATGCTCTCTCACTTCAGTGGTAGATGTCTGGGAGCTTCTCTTTGAACTGTCCAGCTACATGTGGAAACCTTCATCATCCAACACACAGGCTACCCAAGTTGTGAACTGCTCTCCCAAAACACACTGCATTGATCAATGAAGAATGAGCTTTCTCTTCCTGCTCCCCCTAAGACTTCTACCTTGCTTTCCCTCTCTCACATCACTGCTGTAGTAATAGATCATCCATATTTCTGACAAACATTGTCTTCAAAATTACATATAAAAATACAGCACATTAAACCCAGATACATACTTTCATCTCTCCTTATCACTTACAACAAGCATTTCACTAATTGAGTTCTCTTCTGGTTACTTTGCCCATTTCCTTGTAATTCTGTTTTATGTTTGCATCTTTAATACTTAATCTCTAAGAAATGGCAAATCAGTAAAAAAAAAATCCAGGCAGGGAACGTTACTTTAACAGAAGTCTCAGGTGTTACATGCAGTGCAATTCCACTCCCATCAGCATGAAGAAACATTTTTCAGCCAGCTTTGGTGGGAGTTGCAATGGGGCCATAAGTCAAATGAAGATGTTCCATGCTAACAGCTACATGGTGTGCTATGAACTGCTTTAGAACCTAAAACAACAATGTAATCACTCTCATAAAACCATTTTGCCATAGTCTTACAGGACCCGAGTGTGTGTTAACAATTTCAAGCCAGAATTGTAGAATAGAAAAACATGCCAGCTATCAGTGACCTTAGATTTCTTGCCTTGTAGGCCATAAATTGAATAGCCTCCCTTCACCAGATGTGGATCTCGGTCCCCATTTCTTTATACAGGGCGAGGAAAACAGGCTCAAATATTAATTTACTTCCAACTGAAATCTTGGTCAAAGATGGTGGGTGATGTAAAGATAAACATCCAGGGAATAACTGCCATCATCTGGCTGAGTTTGGTAAAATGGAGTTAATTTACACTTCTTTAGGGATTCGCTGGTGTGTGAAATTAATCTAATTTAGACTGACCAGAAACTGAAAATGGAATGAAGAAAGAAGGCAATTAAAGACCTTTCCTAAATGCAAAAAAAGTACTGCTGTAAGTGCAGCAATACAGTTAAAATACAGAACCCTTCACACTACTTATACCACTCCCTCCTTCTTGAGGGAGAGAATAATCATCTGTATATCTACATATCCCAGTATAACCTCATCCAAAGGAAACATTGCTGGAATAGTTCTACCAATATCTGTGAAGAAAAACCTGATCAAGTTAATACAGTTCACTGTTCTGCATACAGACCAGGCCTAGCAGATAAACATCTGCTGGAACGGCTCCATGTAACTGGTTGCACATGTGGCTTAACATTTACTTCAATGACTTTTAGCACCTCCTTGTTATTGTTTCTGTGTTGTTCCAACAAGCAATGGTTAATGAAAGATGCAGACGTTCACATACCGTGTACTTGTGAATAACTGGTTCCCAGAGATGTGGCAGTGATAACATTGTCATCGTAGGAGTCAAAGTAGCTCACTGTAGATCACATGTCAGGAGAGGGTCCCACCTGAAAGTATAACAAATCCAGATACTAAGTTCATCACATTCAGAGGTTTACAGCAAGCTCTGCCAATACATTGGTGCATTTCACACTTTCATCCTGTGCATTAACAGGGTCTGCGCTTCATCCAGGCTCACAGAAAACACTTTGCCTTTCATAATGGCAAGCAAAAGTGCCCTGGCTGTAGCCAAACTGTTTTGGCCCACTGCTCCAGACCAGATTTTAGGCATACTATGAAAGCAATGAAAACTAGTCTTCAATGTTAAAGCAGAAGGTGTTACTGTCTGGTGGACAGATACAGAATTTTAGATTTCCCATTTGTCAAGTCCTTGAAAAGCATGTAATTCCTTTCACTAGAGCATTGCCAGCTTGGCTTTACCTTTCCTTTTCTTTTTCCCTTAACACTGTATGGTAAACTGATGGTTTGAAAGAAGACACAACACTGGAGCTCTCTTGTGAACTATTGTCTTGAGAACAAGTTAAGTTTAAGAAAGCATTTATTTCATACTGGTAATCGCCTTATTAATAATAATTTGATAATTTAAAATCACCTGATGGGTGAGTCTGTTTCTAAATATTTTGGTAGGTAACCAATGCAGATATGGAAAAAGAGCTTGTATCAGGAGTGCTATCTGCAATGACAAGACACACTGCAGCAAACAAACAAACTATCCAGTTTTTTAATCAAGCCTCCCCAAACAGAAGCTGATCTTCCTCCTACTCTACAAGTTGCATCTTATCCTAGGGTAAGTGGTTTTCAAGAAGAAAGTCAGATTTCAAAAGCAAAATTTTTCTCAACCCATTGAAGGCTTAAAAAGAATCTTCCTTCCCTGAGAAATAATTTGTGATATACCCCACACAGAAGGATAAACACGACCAACTGCCTTCAACAGAAAAGTACAGCAAGACATGCAGCACATTCTTTTTCTGCTTGCAGATTTATTTGGATTAATTTAATTAATCTTTCCCCAATCACTGTGCTTAATCATTTACCTTGTAAATTACCAGGACTTTTCAGGTGAATAATTAATTTAAACATTTTTCTTTCTTTTTTCCTTGATGTCCGTTAACAGTACTGTTAGAAAACGGAAACTCTCATGAATACTTTCATTTTAAACTCCTAAATCACCATATGAATTTAAAAGGATGACCATCAGATAGCTACATCTCGAACAGAAATATACAGCACACATGGAACCAAGTGTCTATCATCCCTAGTGAATCAGTTCAAACCTAACTCAAGTTGCTAGCTGTCACCAGCTACCACTGGATTCCTGCTCTTCAGCATCATGTAGGAAATCAGTTTGTAATTCTCCATTTGATTCCCGTTTGTTCAGATTTCTTCACTGAGCCTTTATGCTCTTCCTTGGCCAGGTCCAGATTTTCAAGGCCACAAGTCATGACTCATTTCAGAGCTTGCTGCCTCTCTGCTCACAGTTGAGATGGAGCGATCTCAGAGACCATGTAGAGGAAAGCCAAAACTGCTCAAAACAAACGACTTCTGGTGGAGCCAGAGGCACTAACGAGCAACAGATAAGAACTGATGTAATTTCTCATGACCCTGACAACTTTCAAGATCTTTCACAAAGATCTTTCTGTCAGAGGCCTCCTAGTTCCTTACCTGTGGTGAGAAACAAACACCAAAGTCCCAAAAATACACTTAAAAATTGTGAGTCCTAGAAAAGCCTCTTTAAGGCAAAAGCAGTGTCTTTCTGGGTGAAGCAGTAGCATGGAAGCTGCTGTGAAATGAAATGGAAATGGAAATTATATGGGAGGTATTTAAGTACGTGGTTCTAGCAATTATGGAAATCATGAATGTTGACAGAAATTCATTGGGGACCCAGCACTTAAAATCTCAGTGGGAGAAAGACTGGGAACTAAACATACAAATCAATATAGTCTCTACAGAAAGAGAGACTGGTAAGAAAATAAATACAGCTCTTGTCCAAACTGTTTATTTTCTATAGCTAGACAGTGATAATCTCTGGTACTATCAATTAAAGCCTTCATTTTCACAAGCAATGTTTTAAGGAAATGCAGTATTAGGCACAGTTAGAAAAAATAATCGAAGCTGAAATTAAATTTTTGCTTCCAACTTAATTCCACATATGTGTGCCTCACTTTCTAACGCTGAGTCTACAGGTTTTAGGACTATCCTAAAACTGCATTTATACATACTAAACTACAGATAAGTTACCCTCTTGCCCCAAAGCACCCCTTTCTTACAAGAAAGTACAGCACTGAAGGAGCAAATATGCAATCTTTTGTATTATAAATATTCATATCAATGTACACAGTGTAGTCACACCAACAGAGCTAAAGAGGCCTAACAAACTCAGGTATTTTGAAAGTCCCTATAAAACCATTGCTGTGCTCTAGGACTTACCAGGGTTTTAGCAATTCTTTCTCCACCTGCTCATTTGAACAATGAACAAGGACTTAAAAAATTGACAAAGCATCCAAAGCAAATGCTTAGATTGATTATATAAAATCATTGAACAGTTTACTGAACTTGGGTGAGGAGGTATCAAGAGTCAAAAACTCTCCAGATACATATAATAGAATATATTTTACTATGAATTTCATTAAAACTACCACTTCTAATTTCAAAAAAAATATACCTCTTAAAAGCCTTCCAGAAAAATAGAGTTTAAAATTAAATGAAAAATGTAATTAATGATCTGAAAAAAGCTTTTTTGTCCTTTCCTCTCAATAAATTTAAGTCTCAAGTATTACTTTCCTGGCACCTGCTTTCTATTTTACAACTTCAGCATGATTTCAGTAAAGGTGAGAGAGTTGGTATTTAGTTCTCTCTGCCATCAGAAGCTGCATTACAGACACAACTGCACTTGTATGCTTTACTATGCAACACAAAAAATGGATGAATGAATGAAGTGACAGTAAAATATATCAGACTGACATCCACACAGACTGAAGCCCTCTTCTCCATACAGCAGAGGCACGGTGCTGGACAATGACACAGGCTTTTCCCCAGACCATGTCTCCACACACACTGCAGCTGCACTCTGGGAGGAAAGCAGGAGCAGTAGTTCCTCAGTAACCGGGAATTACGCTGCTGATAGCGGCTGTTCAGTTCTGCCTTTGTAATGTCTGAACGCAAACAGGTCACATCAGCAAGTGGGAGGGTAAGTGGGAAGAGAATGAGAGAAAGGAAATGCAGCTGCAAACCGGGGGCAAACTGCAGCAGGGGGTTCCACGGTGATGCACAATAATCTGCTGCCCAACAGCACTGGGGAATTTAGAAACCGGAAATTGGAGGCACTCCCTGGGAGAAAGCTCCACAAAAGGAGCGAGGGATGTGCCAGAGCTGTACAAAAAATAAAGCATGAAAATCTCCAGACAAACTATTTTTTCTTTGACTTTTTTGATAACCTGCAGAGAAAGCCTCTAAAATTAAAAAATACTTGTGAGACTGTCCCTGGCATGATATATTCCACTAGCACTGCTTAATCAATCAATCAAGTATATTGTTCTTTGTCACTTTGTCACTCTATGACTCGCTTTGCCCTTTCTCTTTTAGATTAATCTTTTTTTTTTTTTTTTTTAATTCTGCCTCCTATTTTCCTGAACGTTTGTCATCACAAAATATATTGAGAGTGACAGACAGTAAACACTACTGGAGGCTGTTGCACTTGGACCGTGACTTGGACTGTGATGTGGATGATCATCCAGAGGCGGGTATATGAGCTCAGAGTTAGAAGGTCATTTCAATGCCCATCCCTCCAAAGATCAACACTTTTGAA
Organism: Erpornis zantholeuca; assembly: GCA_013400515.1. Lineage (NCBI taxonomy): Eukaryota > Metazoa > Chordata > Aves > Passeriformes > Timaliidae > Erpornis > Erpornis zantholeuca. The sequence continues at coordinate 216,542 of VZTN01009953.1, forward strand.
AAACAACCTCTAAAATCCAGATCTAACACCAGGAGAATTTCACAGTAATTCCAATTTCTATTCCAGCCACAGTAATGAAACTCATTTCAGAGAACAAAAGTCATTAAACAGAGGATGTTGTCAAATGTGACAGAAGATGCTGGGGATATAAAAGCACAAGAGAAAACATCCCATTCCCTAACATTGCAAGAACTGGTGAGAGACATGCAAAAAAAGACAGACAAAGTCAGTCTAGAAAAGCACAAAGAGATTTGATCACTAATCAGAGACAGAAACCCATCTGAAAGTCACAACTGTCTCTGCAGGCTCTGAAAGACAGAATTAAATTGGCTTAGTACTATATTCAAACATGAATTTAATTAGCTGACATTAAGCAGGATAAGTTTGTGGTACCATGTTGCTCTGACAAGCTGTCTCCAGAAGGGTAAGTGGAAGGTAAAATCTTATTTTTCAGGATGAGATTATGGCCATGCACTGAGACAGAAAGTAATGGCATGTCTGCTGAGGGCAGCTGAAACTTGGTGCTGGACATTTCATCTCACATTATAAAAGGATGGTATGTCATAGACAAGCCAGAAGTGCGAGTCTCAGATTCTGCACATTTGTTCATATGGCTGTGCAGCTTTATCTTCTTCTGCTGTCGCCATTTACATGAAGAAGAGAGCCTCAGTGTATAACCTCTGCCAGGACCTTTTTCTCCAGTTTCTCTCAGTCAGAGCTGCCCCCTGGAAAGGCTATGATACCCTAGGTGCAATTAATTTATTTTTGTTTATAAGAGAGCACGTTGGTCCCTGGTTGGAAGAACGAGGTCTCTGCAGGAGGCAGTTTCTGTCCTAACTGGCCAGGCTGACACATCTGTCGGCTGCTGCACATCTGTTGTGCGTTTTATGGGGTCACCCACAGCACCCCTGCTCTGCTCTACCAAGACTTCTCTGTGTGGATATGTGGACTACAACCTGCACATCACAGCGCACCCTGCAAGCAGAGTGGCAATGTTGAACAGCCAATAAAAGTAAACACAAACTATGGCAAAAATCTAGCAGCAGATAGTGACAAATGAGGAATCAATGGTAAAATGCATACTGAATCCAAATTGTTTCCCCAAGGAACACTTGGAGGAAATGGAATAACACATTTCAAAGGAAAAGTCCCATGCATATGGGACCTAACAAGCCTTGCCTTCTCATGCCTCCTTGTATTGATAAATTTAGATCTGAAGAAAGGCATCTCACTCAGCAGAATCCTAGAAATTCTGCTTATTTTCAGAGCAGGCACATGCATCCCAGGGTGAGAACACAAAAGCTATTGCTCACATCACTTATACAAATATCTCATCTCTGTCACACCAGAACCAAGCCATAGTTACCAGGCAAGACGGAGAAGTTTCGTCCATCCCACTAGCAAGTCATTAAGGAGGTGTTCTTCCATCACCTGACAAAACTGCACAGCAATATGAGATCTTAATTTAGGCTGGCACTGCCCTTCTTCCTCCCGCGACTCCTCACACCAGGACTGTATTTAGGCTGTGTGACCTTGTGTGGCAGCTCACAGATTTTAAGTGCAAGCACAACACACCGCATGCCCTTCTCTGGCACCACATTAATCACCCTACTTTAATGACTTCTACTGATAAACCACCCTGTGTACCCAGCCATCCTCCCCAGCGGCTGCATCTACAGCAATAAATTAAACATGCCCTTTCCCATACCCTGCCATCGTGTCATCCACCAGGAGAGACAAAGCCACTAAGAATCTCAGCTGGCAGTCAGGGGTGAAAACCCCAGTTTTACTTGTCAAGAGACCCCAGTTTTACTAGTCATTTGAGAGGTGACCCTGAATTTCTCTATGGTTTTTTTTTCATGCAGGAGAATCCTATTTCTTTTCAGCTACAACGAGAACTGCAGATAGAAGATACCACTTATTATGGGGAAGTATCTGCACCACCTATTACTCTACATAACTACAGATCAGAACTACCTTCAACTAAATAAACATAGCTACAGAGAACATATCATTTTGTAGTATTATTTCTTAATTATTTCACTCTCTTCCAGGAAACTCTAGTCCACAGCTGAGCACGAAAAAAGACACAAGATCTTTATGATAAGAGAAGCAAAACAATGGCCTGATATGACCTAATGAAAGCACAGGATACTACTCCCCCAGGGTAGAAATCTCCTTATTCCAAAACTTCCTTTCAAGTGTTTTGAATATGTTACTAAACAAAGAAGCAAGACATTCACTTTTGCAAGGCAGTAACATTTTTTAAAATATGTTTTATGGAATAATGTCAGAGGCATCTGACATTATTCCATAAATCATCCACAAAATCAATGTGCTTTATGTCAGATGGGACCTTTAAACTTAAGAATAAAACAACTTTAGGTCTGAATCACAACATAAAGATACATGTAATGAACTATATATGTCAAAAGCTTCAGTGGAAAAAGGGTTGCTGAAGGTTTAACACGGAGCTAAAGGCACACAGATTGACCTCTGTGATGCTAAGTGATGTATGATGCTGGGAGTGATACCAAGTTCATAGGACTTGAGAAAGACTGATCTCTTACCTGCCAGTGATTTCTTATCTGACCATGGAGGACATCTCACAATCTGTCTCCATCTTTGATCCCTGCAATAACATTTCTTTCCTCTCCTCATCTGTCAGATATTTACATTGTAAATTCAGTGAGTTTGAAGACGTAAAGACAGGGAAGCCTACATCTTTCATAGAAGCCTTTAGATATTACCACACGGAAAACAACAGTCATAGTAATAAAAATATCACTTACATCACACAATTCTAACATTTTACCATTTTCACATAGCTTCCTATGCAGAAAGTATTCTCAAATGAATTAATTTGGCCTTCCTCCCAAGATTTCTTTTGCAACCTTGTTTCCTACATCAAAAAAAACCCTGCAATCACAAACTGTGTGTAATGTCACGCCCATGTCTGTCCATCTTCTCCTAATAATTTCTCTAAACACATTCAACAAAGAGAGAGCAGTCTCAAAATTTGTTAGCTGCTAGAAGTTCCTTCCAATTCCGACTTACACTTAGACAAGAGAGAGATGGTCAGCATTTATGTTAAGGGAAAATCTTCCATGTTGAGTCAAAGAGAGCGCAGAATTTGAAGATAAAACAGAGGTACTGAGATGCAAAATGGTGTCAAAAGCTGAAGTTCACAACTACAGGTGCACCCATATGGCTAAATAAAAGTGGGAAAGGAAGCAGGTTCGTGCACTGGAGCACACTGCTCCATAACTTGCCCTTAGCACATTTTTGGACTATCCCAAGCGTCCTTCACAAGGCAAGCCCACTGCCAGGAGGGTTGCCTGAACAGCAAGGACATGACCTAGGCATTCCGACCTGGCTCTCAGCTCAAGGGCTAGACCTTTGCCTCATTCTACTCAGCAGCTCAAACATAGCCAGGGCCCGCCTTCAAAATACAGGCACTAACAGGAAGCTGAGGTTTACGATTTCTGCTGCATACTGAAAAATCGGAGGCATTTTCTTAGTGCATCTGGCAGGTGCAGCAATGAAGGAGCAGAAACCAGAGGTGTGGGAAGGTTCTCTAACACACGCACACAGAGCATTGCCTCACAGCAACCTTCTGTCCTGCCACAGAGCCCTGTGGCCCAGCTACCCACCATGAATGGACAGTTTGTGTCTGTGGTCTGGATCTCACTGGGAAAAAGCTCCCATTGCCTGAGGGTCTCCCATGGAGTTTTCTAGGGAGGACACAGTGCAGTATTTGAAAAATCCTGAAGCTCTCAGTGAGAAGATACTGCTTTAAAAGTGATGAGAGAAAAGCCTGGGAGCTCTTGCAGAAGAAAATACATATACACACACCCCTGAGTACTCATTACAGTTGCAAAGACAAACTTCCAAACCTGAAATAATACAATACTGTCTCTCTTGTTCTGTCACAATATGCTGTCTCAGCAAAATGTAACAACAAAACAAAAATAAACACCACCGATGAACTTCATTGCTGTCCTCTTGAAAAGCAGTGTCTGCCAATAATTACATTCATGCTACTGCCACTGCAACACAGGAAAGTTGGATCAGCAGCAGGTGAATTACAAAACTATAACCAGCAGCACCAAAATTACAATCTTATCTTGCTTTAAAAACTAAAAAAATAAATTTTAAAAGGCTATATTCTGCTATGCATATTTGTGTCATGAATTATATCAAAACACATCTAGATGTTGATGGTACTTCAAATATACTGTGTAATGAAAAATATGATGAAACAACTTTTGAAGTAATTTATTACTCATTTCCGTACTTGATAAGAAAACAAATATTTTACTGATTTATTTATTTTATGCTATCAAAAGCATCCTATTTTGAAAACGGTAATTTCTTTCCACTACCAGTTCGTAGCATCCTGCTTTTACCTCTGAAGTTTAGGTAACTTAGAGTTTCATCTGCTGGTGTGAGGGAAAAGATTTGAGTAGCTACAAGTAAGTGCAACTATAAGAAATGGCTTGTAGTTGAAAGACAGATGACAGCAGGATGGAACACATAACCAGAATATTTTAGAAGTCTAAAATTTTTCTTCCTATTGATATAATACGGACAACAGATGGGTTTTTAAATGCAGCTCTCGATACAACTTTGCATGTGAGAAGGAAAATAATTTGGAGTTCACGGGAACAGGAGCAGATTGTTCTGTGAATCCAGTTGGTGTCATTCTACACCCTTAAATTCTCCTGCAAAATACTGTAAGCAGAACAGCAGGAGTCCCAAAATTCCCCACACTGGCTCCAGCTCAATAAGCCATTTCTATTCAGAAAGTATATAACCATATACTTAACTTCAGGAGAATGTGTAGGACCCAGTGACTTCACTACGACTTAGGAATCTGCCTGAATTTAAAGTTTCTCTTAGGGGCTTTGCTAATCAAGCACCAGATTCATCTGGCAAATATTTGTGCTGCATTTCCTTCATGCCTTGGCTGCTGACTGCACCTGAGTTAGGCTGTTTTTCCTCTTAAGGAGATAGAACTAGACTTCAAAGCCTCATGTAGCCTGACTTTTGCAATGACTTCTATTTTTAATACCATGAGCAGAGGTGCCCATAGTACACGGCACAGCTATCAGTCACTGAGAATGGTCACTTAAAAACAGACACAAACAAACAAACAAAAAATAAGGTCCAAACCCTGCAGTCAGTTTTAGCACAAAACCCCAACTGGCTCCCCATGGATCAATGGCCTCTGTCTACAGGACACCTCTGTAAGATAAGGAAGTGGAACTGACACAGAGAACACTGCACAACAGTGATATTGCTGCGCCTCACTTGTATTTATGAATATATCTCACATGAAAATCAGTGTAAGGTGGTGTGACTCTTGCCCCAAACTCATGACCTGTGTAGCAGAAGCAGGAATTGAAGCTGTGGGTACTAATTCCCCACCCAGCCTGCTAGTCACTAGACCATACTTCCTTAGGTAGAGAATTACAGTAAATACATCAAGTCAGCTGTGTACTGCTGAGCTTGTGTGATTACACGTCACAGACAGTAAAACATGCCACCATAAACTTAAAGGTCTACTCCATGCACATGACATCATTTCTAGTTTTGATGCAAAGCATTCAAATTGAATGCTTTGCATCAAAAGTGCGAACATAAATAAATAAAAGTTTTTCAGATGAAATAAAATATACATTGAAGCAGTGAGCGTTATTCTAGTTTTCAGAGTATCTTTGCAAAATGGTTATAAAAAAATTGTCATTACCATTTTGAATCTACAGGAATGACACATCAGCAGAAACAAAATGTTTTCTTTCTCACCAATGCAACCAGGTACCTTACTGCATGCAGTATGCCAGGAAAACAGACTTGCTGCAAGAGTAATCGAACTGGCACAAGCACAACAGAAAGGATTTTAATCTACAAGCACTGCACTGTGGAAAGCAACTGCACAAGGAAGCATGCTTCATGCAGATAAACCAACTCTTTCATGGTGCACTCAAAACAACAACTGCATTCACAAAGTAAACCTTGATACAAACATACACGGAGTTTGGGAAGGTTCAAAACCAGGGTCTGACAAGGTAAAAAAACACAGCACACGTATTTCTGCAGGGTGAAACCTGTTCTCTACAACAGAGAAGGGTGTTCTATTGATGCTTCCAAAGAAATATGCATCATAGCAACACCACTACAGAGTTGAACTCACCTTGGTGAGTCTGCTGGTGCAATCGACACAATCCCATGGCCAGCCTTGTCTACAACTGAACAAAAGCTTTTGCTTCTCATCCCCACAAAGAGTGGAACCATCGTGACTCGTGATCTGCCTCTCCCCAAGCAGTGACAGGTTCACATGGGACCGGCTGAGGGGCAGCAGGACTGCAACAAGCAAAATCACAGGAACCAGGCAAATGCTCTCAAATCCATTCCTGTGACAAGGAGCTAAGACCACACACCCACTCAGGTTACGCATTATACAAATTTCACTATAACCTAAGGTCCAATTCTACACACACAGTAGCTCTGGGGAGGTTGAGTTGCAGCAACGAAACATGGAAAAAGGGTGGCCTTTGCATGGCTCCAGACATGCTATCCAGGCACACAGTACAACCAGAGTTAAGAGAAAATAAGCCTGCAACAATGAAATTTGTTTAAAACTCTCCCTTCTTAATCTATTCATTATTTGTATCAGTCTTACTGTAAATTTGTTTGAGTTTTTTTTAAACGTTTCAATCTGCTAAGAAAAGTCTTCTTGCAGATGGGCTGGTAATGAAATACAAATAGAATGCTTAATACAAAAAAATGTCATGCACAGCATATTTTTTTCCTTTACTTATTTCATCCTAATTTGCACCTGGTCATTTTCATGCTGAGCATCTCATTTGGTTAAATAATTAGTGTAAATTAAATTTCACCCTTTTTTTAACAAGCAAAAATGGTGAAACTGAGTTGGTAATTGTTTCAAGTTTTGCCACAATATGGGGACAACTTGATAACCTGACAACACTTATGTGTTTGAATGAATAAGATACACAAAAGCAAGAAAAATGAAACTGTGTACGGCAACTTGCAGGGCAAGAAATCCCTCTGTGCAGAGCCTTATGACATGGAGTAGCAACCTCTGAAGATCTATTCAAAGACCTGAGGATGTGAGAGTTTACTCCTGAGCAAGCTGCTGCCTGCTCATGCACAGAGATACACCCCCTCCTTGTTCGTGCTTCAGTGCCACTTGTGGCAATTAACTTTCTTCCATCCAGCAGCCTCATGCTTACTCTACCCTGCTCACTCACAGATTTCAACAAAAATTGCACCATAATCAAGGCCAGCCCAAATCTCTCACAGCGCATGGTGAACAATCCTCACTCCCCATGGGCACTGATCCATGGGCTATGCTCATCTGCCATGGCACCATCCTGTGCCTGCACAGCCCAGCTCACCCGCCAGCTCATCCCCCAGCCCACCCCTGGCTGCCCCCCAGCAAAAGCCAGCAGGCATGGGCTCCAACCTGACAAGATAAGGCAGCAGGAAGCCACAACAACCTCCTCTGCAGTCATGCTCCTCTCATCAACTCTACCAAAACATGGGGTGGAAACTCCCATGGGTCCCATGATGCTCCCTCTGACCCTCCTGGCTTTACAAGTCTTGGTTCTTAAAAAAGCCACAAGGACTTCTCATCCTAAAGAGTACGGGAAACTCAAGTAAAGTACACTCAAGTAAAGGACACTCAAACCCTCCTAAGTAACCACTACAGAAAAGTGCACCAACAAAAATTTCAACTATTTTATACAATGTTCCTACATAATGTTCATCTGCATCAAGTAAATCATGGAGTTGCAAAAAGGACATAACTATTGGTCACACAAAACCCACTACAGAGTCAAAAGTAATAACTATTGGAGTTGATAGAAAGCATTTGAATTCTAATTTTTGTTTTCATAATGCAGGTTCAGGAAAACATCTTTCTCCACCTACAAGGTCTTGGTGTCCTCATGTGCCACTACTTAGATTCACAGCTCCAAGCTGCTGCTGCTGTAACAGTAACGCGACTATACAAAACTAAGTCAATTCAGTACAATAAACGAAAATTCCACAGAAGACTGAAATTTATTTTAAGTTTTCATTAAAAAGCAAGTTTCTTCTGAAGGATGTTGCACTGACGGTCCAAGAGAAATCCTGCATTTGTTTGGAAAATAAGGACATATCAAGAGCAACATAGTCCACTTCCTTATAGCGCCTTTTCAACATCCCTTGGCCATGACCTGCATGGCCTCCTGTGTGAGAAAACACTTGTTTTCTGTGCTTGTTCATCCCCTCGCCTTTGTGCTGAGGTTATCAGCACCAGTGCTGGCTACAGCAGTAGCTTACAGAGGCAACTGCTTGTCACTGTAACATCTCAGCTGTCACCTGTGCCAAGGCACCATCAGCCACTGTGCTCGTATGCACACATGGCAGTGTAGAAGACCATTAATATCAGCACTCATTTTTGACCATCTGTTGTTAATAACAATAAAGTTTAAAAATACAGGAGTTTATAACCCTATGCCACAGTTTACAGCTGTTTCATTTACAGATAAGACAAAGGAAAAACACAGAATTATTTGGTAAAATGAGAGGGAGCGGGACAGTTTGAAGGGGAATTCAGGAGCACTAAACTATTCCTTTCCAAAACACCCATTATTCATACTCCTTACCTGGACACCTGTTATTCTTGCACCTTTATTTCCTCACATTATTATTTAGTATTTGTACCCATGCCTCTAAAGCAAAAAGTCAGCCCAGGCTTAATAACTCAGCCTGACTGTGAAGATAAAGCCTAAGTAACAGCAGAGAAAATTGCCAAGGAAATATAATTAAAGGAAAAATTAACTTAAAATCAATTGCTTTTATTCAAATGCATCCATATAATCACTTGCCTCCCCTTTCCATAAACTGGTTGTAAAGTCTCTTGAGACAGAGGACTGTTGTGTTGCACACATGGCTAATGATACTACAAGGGCATATTAAAAAAAGGAAGGAAAAAGATTTATGTAACACTTTACAGGGGCAATCACAGCTCATCAAGTTATTTTCTTTTACATGTGAAATCAGGTCCATTTAAGGGAATTTTCCCATTTATTATCCCAGAGGAAAAAGAAGGCAGGGGGTTGGGGTGGGGGAAATTTGGCATGCATATATATAAAAGCTTCCAAGAGCTGCTCATGCCTGAGAAAATTCACTATTCTGTCTGTTAAACATTCCCATCCCAAGACTTTGTTTCAAGACACATCCTCCTAATGAATAGCTGGACCTTGTCTGTGCAGCTGGGAGTACCAACACACAGCATTTCATCACACAACCCGGTCATATCCTATTCCACAAAAGATCGAGTGCCGTTATTTCTTTGCCTATGTTGCTTTTTCCTGCTCACAAGCGTCTCGCCAGGCATGATTCATGTTACATAACTCCAGCTTGTTAAAAACAACAGTTATGTAGCTAGGTAGTACAAAAGATTAATGAGGTAAAGCCAGAAGTTGTTTATTACAGAACCCAGACAAAAGCTGCTTCTTAAATAATATGCCTATGCAACATTAAACAAATTAATAAGCCACTGCACCAGCACTGTTTACATTCAAAGTTAATTAAATCTTTCAAACTCAGGATACCATGCTCTAGACTACTCAGTGTCTCTTCTCACGCCACCATTTGCAAACTCCCTAGTGCATATTGGTTTTAATTTTTTAAGTGACCCGCTCTCCCTGCAATCATTAGAGAATAACACTTGAATACTGAATCAGTCAATTTCACTCACAAAAATGCTGTATTGCTTTAATGTTCTGGATGACTATGCTGAGATAAAATCCTCCTCCCTGAGTCAGTCGCAAAATGCTTGTGTTTTACAAATAACCGTTTTTACTCATATTCCTGTTTTGGTTATGAAGTGTAAAAGCAGCAGCCAGAGAGGGTTAAACAGGCTTCCTGTCAATGCTCTGCAAGAAGCCAGCCTCTGTATTGCAGCAAGGCAAAGAAATCTGTTCAGGCCCTGTATGTTCAGCATTATTCAGCACTATCGGGACCACAATCCAGGATCCCTCAGTGCCCACCTGACAGCATGTCCTCTACGTTAAGGTAGTGATATGGCCTCCCCAAGGCAAATCATCACCTGACCATCCTGGTCTTTGCAGCTCAGCTGTGTCCAGTGACAAGCTCTGTGGAGCAAGCCATTGCCACATAACTGTATTCTCTTCTCAGTCACTTCTCCAGGAGGTAAAAAAAAACCCAAAATGAGAAAGAAAATCACAAAGCTCATATTTCTGACATCACCACCACAGCAGAGCAGTAGGGAGGTGACTGGCTGCCCCGGGGAGGAGGCAGCAGCACTGGGGGCCTATGCAAGCACCAGCTGGCTGCCGAGCCCAGACCTGAAACTAGGTCTCAGCCTATTCGACTGCAGGGGAAGGGAGGGAAAAAAAAGTCAAAAAAAAAAAAAAATAAATAAAAGGCAGCAGCACTTTCTCAGAGCAGGAAGAAGGGGAGGCCACGAGCGTTTCCTGTTGTGCAGCTGAAACAAGCAAAGGCGTCATTACACTTACGCTCCCTCAGGGTGTCAGCAGATTGAGGGCCAAAGTTCAGTCATTTCCAATGCACTGCAAGGAGGGAGGTTTTGGAGGCAAAACCAGCAGTGGCTTTATTGCTAACAGTGTTCTCTGCACTTGCATAGCAAAACAGCTAAGCAGCGTGTTACCAGGCTCAGCTGCAAAGTATCGTATGTGACTAGAAACAATATTTGCTCAGGAGCCGTGCTGCTCTTATTTTTCTTGTACAGCTTGTGTAAGAACACTACTGCAATATAGAAGTAGAATAAAATATTACTACAATATCAAAATGCACTAAGCTTTTTCTGCAGCCCATACTCCTGCAAGCACCTAGAAGTCAAGCGTTACATTGCTTTGGATCCCATGAAGCAAAACATGTTTTTTAAATGCATCAGAGGCACAACTAGTGGGTAAAACTCCAGGATTCCCTTGTCAGATATGGCTGACAACCTGGCACAGTGTACACAGACGCTTCTTTTCAAATTTGCCTCTGTCTTTCTGAAGCAGGTAAGGCCTCACCTTAAGGAAAAGGGTGAGGGTGCAGGATAGTGAGATGTGGATGCCCAACATTTAGTAACTGATTGTCACCTAGGCTGTCCATCTAAACATAAGAAAATCAGTATAGCTGGTAAGCACGGGGGAATCTGGACTATTACCTGGACATTACTACCTTCTTAAGTTAAACATTAGAAAGACTTTAAATGGAAAGCATTGTCAAGAATCCAGATGAGACCATTCGGGAGGTTTCAGAGTCTCTCCACACCACTGGAAGCTTAAAAATGTACTCTGAACAACCACCTCTAAGAAATGCTTTGGCTACAGCTGATCCTTTCCTGGGGCAGAGGGATGCACAGGCTTACAGTACACTCTCACTCATGAGACACACTCTAGATCCATTTTTGATAGTCTCTGAACAACATGTTAAAACACAGTAATAAATGCAGTTATTCCACAATAAGCATGTCCCAGCATACACCAAACGTGACAGATTGGGTAGCAGTGCTCCTCTTGATAAAAGATGTTTTTCAAACAGAGGCACTTAACAAACCTCAGTGAATAAGGTTACAAGGAGTTTGGAAAATGCTCTTCTGAATTCTCTTCTCATACTACCATCACTCGCTGAAGAGAGTATTTTTGCCTTATTTCTGCAATAACCACCCTGTGGTCACACTGGGAACTGAAGCCAGTCATTCAGCCCTAGTAATTCAGCATAATAGAGCTGAAACTAGGGAATCACCAGACTGTATCTTTCATGGATATATTGTATCTTTCATGGAACATAAGCAGTGTCGCTAGCTAACCAAAACTGCTCATTCTACTAAAAGGTCAATATAGTATTTTAATTATTTATAAACTAAACATTTTGGACACACTTCCAGAAACATTATTCTAAAAGGATATGAGCCGGTTTGGTTATTTTCTACCCTTTCATTTAGAGGTAAGTTTTTCAAAGATAACTTATCTCTAGGATTCCCTGCCAAGGTAGCATGATAAAACCTCTATTGCTTCTTGTTCTGACATTAGCTTGAAGACTTAATCCTGAAGGTTGTCAGCTTGGTACTAATAATCAAGACTATTTTCAATATAAAAAAATAAGCAATTAATCTTTGGTATTGACAATGATTTGCAGTACACAGGCATTAACTGCAGCAAAGACAGTTTGGATCAGCTCAATTAAAGTGATCAGAATCTGGCCCTTAAAACTGTGGTTGCTGGAACAGAATCCAGCCCATAATACACAAAGCAATGGGTGCAAGTAGAGACATTCTCCTGAGAGAAGGAAAAAGGGGTTGAAACCTTTGAAAGTACTGTAAGAAAGCTTCCACTGTGCACAGCATCCTAAACAACACATAAAAGTCATTCAACTTTCTGAAATCCGACCACTTGGTACCGCACTCACTCAGAATAAACTTGGCCAACTATTTTTAGACCCATATCCAAGAATGAAGGAAATGCACCAACAATTTGTACTTCTGACCATACTGAGACAACGGGCGCATGGCACAGCAGCAGCACAGGGCCAGGCTGTGCAACCACCAGGCACTGCTGTGCCGTATCACGCAGGCATTTTCCACACATCTGTGGCTGCCTGTGGCAACACGGTGTCTGCTAAAGAACACAGAATATAACAAGGAACAGCAGTGGATTCACACACCCATCCATGTCCTGAGTGTTAATTTTCATGCAATTACATCATACTGTTCCATTAGCTGACAAAGAGTATTAAGCCATCTCTGCCATGGTTTGAGGTGAGAAAGTGCAATATGCTCTCTGCAATACCCAAATACCACCCTAATATTTTTAGAAGAGCTGTATCCGTTGTCCTGGGTATGATTCATTAAACATTTGAAACTTAAAGCAAAGAGAAATGCAAACTGTGACCTGGTCTCACTGATAGTGCCCTTACTGTGCTGATGAAAACACGTGCCCTTCCACTCCAAAACAGAAACTGGTTGTGGTAGATACAAATGCATATGGAAAACAACTCTTAAAGTTGGCTACTTACAAAATATCCAACACCTTTACTGACCCCCACAAACTCAGTTATACTTTTACCTTTTACAACCCGCCCGTGTAACACTTTTAACAAAGACACTACAGTGTATCACTTGGGAATTCAAATTATGTACAAGGTTTCTATAATTCCTTCACTTCCATTTGAAGAGAAGTGCAAGCGGAAAAGCCATTTTCTTGAAATTTTTTGTTGCTGAATTGTCACATCACTAAGGAATTCTATCAAATGATCCTACAAGGAGATAATTAAAATACCCTGCACCAAAGGCAAACAAAGATGACAAAATCTAAGCTGCCAAAACACCTGATAGCAGGTCATTATTTATCTTCAAAATATATGTGGCAAAAACCAGAAAGGGGTGGGGGGGAGAAACAACTTTTTTTTCAATGTGAACTTGGTGTTCAGCCTAAATACAGCAGTACACAGAATGCAGGAAGAGAGTCTGCCCATTGCTGAAGGGCACAATCCAACCACCAGCGCAGTGGCAGCAATTAGAAATTCCCAAAGTGTTCCCCATCATTTTGTCTTCTCACTCACCGCACTCAGCTGCCCCATGCTATGCTCTCCTGCCCCAGGAGAACACTGCCACCAGCACTGGTCTCTCATGCCAGGTACCTGAGGGGGTCCTCAGGCAGAGGAACAAGCAGCCTCCCATTCAGAAGCTACCAGGAAAATTCCGCATTGCCAAGAGGAACATTCCGACTACACAGTAAGGAGTGGGTTTAGGACAAAAACATTCAACTTGAAATGGGATGATCTCCCATGTGGTGCAGATGTGTGTGAGTGTCTGCAGAGACATAGTCTGGGAGTGTATATGTGTCTGCAGTGTGTCTGTACACATTTACATATATACACTTGTGCGTGTGTGAGAGTATAGATGCAAAATAATAAATAGACATCTATATGTATAATTATATATATTCACATTAGAAGTTAATATATAAAAGTGATTTGGCTAAGGGGTACCAAAACCCTGTGACTACAACTATCTTTTATAAGTAATGGCTTATGGAGAATCTTTGGAGAAAACACATTAGGTCCTGGAAGCTATGTGAGCCCTTGTTTTGTGGCTTCCTCAAGTATTTATATTTTATTTCAAATATCTAATCAAGACAAAACAGATCAGAAACCCATGCTTAAGAACCTGAAGTTTTCAACAATAGGTAACCTAATTTCCAGAAACCAAAAGCAATTGCTAAAATACTTACTTAAACTGCTATCATGGAAACTAAGAGAAAGCACTTTAAAAATGTTAAAAATATTAAATCAACTTGACTGCTTCTGTACCTCATGAATTCAACAAGATCCTAGGCAACAATAATATTTAGAATAAATATTTTTCTTATGGGAATAGCATTTTCACTCAAATTGACCAGATGATATCAATTAAAAAAACAAGGATTAGATACAGAAAACACATCTAGTGACTTAAAAACTAAACCATACTTCAGTGACTACAAAGCTTGTTTAAGAAGATATTGACTTTTTCTTTTAAAGATCTTCTTACTTTTAAGGGGAAAATGCTTTTTTCCTCTTGGAGTATTTTGAACTCATTTCAATCCAAATGATGAAAATCTGTTCCCTAAAACTTCAGAGAGCATACCCTACTCAGTGTTAAAATACTGCACTCATACACAAATACAAAGTTGAATATTTCCAAGACAAATCCAGTACTGATTCCAAGTTCTGCACTTGCCCTATATGCACACCTTAAAAAAAGAGAGGAAGATGAAGAGCGATATAAATAAATACAAACCAGTGATACAAAAATACAGTAACTTTCTACGCAATATACCATCTGTTCCTCCAAAAAAGCATGCTGCATCAAGCCACAGGGGCTACAGCTATGAAAAGCCCTTGTAGAAGAGCCAAGTTCTGTAATGAGCAGTTTCAGAAGCTGTGGAAAACTGTACCAGCCACCACAGTAAGGAGGCAGACTGGGACGTGCTCAGTGGGAATTGCCGTCCCCCCATACTGTGGGCTGGGGTTACCCAAGCTGCCACAACGTCCTCAGAGAGCTCCCCAGATCTTGCAAACCCAGGGTCAGAGGTTTACAGCGTACCAGGAAAGCTGGACCGCGCTGCAGAGCAAGTGCTAGTTGTTTGAGGATGTGGTGTTTTGCCATGGCTTTTTACGGGAAAGTTTTGTCTCCAGAGTTACAGACACAGTAAACTGGATTTCCCCGACTACTCCACAGACCACACCTCCGCTGCTGCTGCTCCCTTCTCTGTACTGTGCATCTAGGATCGGCAGACAGGAATAGTTTCCAGAACATGGGAATAGGCACCCTAGTACGCCTGCTGCCCCTGAGGCACATGAAAAGTAGGAGCTGCTGTTGCATGCCAGATGCTTGCTCACTGTTTTGTGCCTTACAGCAAATGAAGTGAGCGTCTTCCAGCCACTTGGGCAAAGAGGCAGGCAGGAGAGACCCAGATCAAAGAAGTACTAAGGGGTGCTCTGTTATGGTTAGGAAGGCCAAGTAAGGTGTGCAGCCCTCTCCTTCCAGCTGGCAAAGTCTCAGGTACTCAGGATTATGCAGTAAGAATTTCCTTCTGCCGCTTCTATTGTTATTCATTACGTGTGTGTTAAAAAAGGTATCCGGCCTTTCCAGGCTTTGGTTGCATTATCACACCAAACACAGGCTTTAGGGCAAGGTCTGAGTTTTGTAAACCATGCTTGTAAAGTATTTGCTTGTGTTCCCCGTCACCATCCCCAGAACAAACAACGGAATCGCAGAACCCTGGGCAATTAGGAGACCATACCTGAACTGGAGGGAATTCATGAGCCAACACATTATCACAGCTCTCATTAATAAAATAATAAACTGTGCAATTACAGTGGGTTGTACACATACCTTAGGGTATGCAATAAGGCACAAATTTAGAAATGGAGTATTTCCAACAACCAACAGCAACTTAAACAGGCAAGGATCCTTATCAAACAATTAGGTTACTCAAGAACTACTCCAAAAACTGGCCCTTTTTGCCCAGGGTTATGCATTCTAAAATCATGTCATAAGCTTTTGTTGAACTAGGCCTTTTCCTCTTCCTTTTTAATTTTGTTTGTACTGTTTGTTTTTTTTTTTTTTTAAAAAAAAGCTCATCTCCCCTCTAATCCACCCATCAGATGAGGTGCAAGACTTTTTTTTTTAATTACATCCAAAAATGAGGAAGTACAAAGAAAAACTCCATTATCAGGGATAACCTAATTCAGTTTGGCACTACTGGGCTACAGATGGAGAAGTAGATACATAGGACAGGTAGATTACACCAGAATGAAACATCACACCATGCAAACCTTTTGGATATATTGTTTTATCTTTCTTTTTATGCTGAACCATACTGGAAACAGACCAAAAAAAAAAAAAAATCCCAAAGACCTTTGAAATTATGCCACTTGAAATAAGCAGTCATCAGACCTCATTATAAAAAAATGAAAAAGGACATCATACACAAACTGAAATTAAATGCAAGTTTCTCACATCTTAATAATTCCAAAACCAGATAATGGGATTTCACTGGGGAGAGAAGCATACAGGACAAGTAAGATGCAGCCCTGGCTCCAAGCAAGTTCCTTTTTCAGCTGGGTTATAACTGCAAATAACAACCAAAAAAAGCTAAAACCACAGCTCTAAGCCAATGTCAGTTGCACCACTTGCACCTAAGACTTCATGCATTTTATATTCAAATCACAATGAAAGCACCTTGGGGTACATAATGCATCTTTTTTTTTTTTCTAAATCACCTTATACTATCTGGCAATGTAAAGATCTTCTTTATGCAGAAGATTGCAACTTCTGTTGAGAGTGCCTTTTGTTGCAGGTCTTCTCTGCCTGAAGTATCCAGAGGCTGTTTCCATGTAGAGCTTTTCCAACACTCTCACCTAGCGTTAGTATATTCAATGTAAAACAAACCTTGCATGCTGAAGGTTTCCATTTATAGTGTTAGGCAGTCATGAGGAGCACTATTTCAGCTGTACAAGTCCTACCTACAGCCGATGGCAAAATCCTGGCCTCATGAAAAAAAAACCAAAACGAAAATCAATAACAACTTCCCATTCTGCACTTTTATTGATCAGGACACGATCCAAAATTACTGGATTTTCATTATATTCACAAGAGACAAGGCAGTTCACACGGTGTCATAAGCTGTGCCGGGCACAGTTTGGTGTCATCATCTCAGATGTGGGGTACTGATTAGAAAACTTTGAGATGAGGGCAAGATGCTTTTGTGTTGGCTCCAGCGAAAGTGAAGGTCCAGCAACAAGATCCGTGTTGGCACAATGCAAGTCCCTTTCAGGATAGCTTTCGTTTCCATCATTTATTTGCACAGGTAGTCTGCTCACAGATTGACTTTTCTGGTCATTTCCCTACAACCATGAGAGCTGGCAGCGCTAGCTCAGCCGGAGTGTGTCCCACCAGCGGGGCAAGGCTCAGTGAGCACCATGCACAAGGTGAATGTCAGACACCATCGACGACAGGGCCTCGGGAATGACCCTTTCACCTTCTGAGCAGACTGAGAGGGATGTGACTATGTCCTTCAGAAACATGAGGATGTAAAAGGAATTCAAAGTGCTTCAGCTTAAAGGCAAGCATCTTCATGGTCCAACAACCTGATCTGAGTCAGTCCAACAACCTTGGCTGAGTCAGTCACAGGCAGCTAAACAGGCCATGCTCACTTACTGATCCTGCTGCATCCTCCTAGCAGCAGAGCACCAGGAACAGTGATAACATTCTACAAAGATACACTGGGTAGATTCTGATACACACTCACCAAAGTGAGACCACAGTAGTTCATCACCAAGAAGTAGTAAGATTTTTTACCTATTTAACAAAACGTGGCTGTGTATGTGCATCTATATAGATGCTTATGAAATAAATGCTAAAAGTAACACATAACTAATTCAAATTATTTTATTTATTTAAAATATTTTTTTATTATAGTTAAACAAACAGAAGTTGAACCTACATGGAATCTAGGACAAATCTTCCTCCCAGTGACAAACAAGCCAGACGTCTAACCATGAGCTCTCATGAAATTATTCCAGGTATACTGTACTATGAAGAAGACAGAACATGACTAAAGGTAAAAGCAGTGATCACATATACATACATAAGTCTAGATGTATATAATTGAACAATATTTCTTAAATATTTCTTCACAGCGCATGGCAAACCCCCTCAATTTTCTGCTGTGTTCATTTCTATGGGAAAGCATCAAAGCAGGAGCCAAAAACCCACATTTTTGGCACAGATAAAAAGACAGGTTTCATCCCATCAACCTGCATCTGACACTGTCTGAATTAGGCAATGAAAATGAAACACCGCTCATTGTTTTCTAATGCATGAATCTGTAAACTGCCATCAAATGTATTTATTACATTTTTGGCTCACCAGACAACCCATTTGACTGAGAGAGACAAAATTAGTTTCATTTATTCCCCTGGTTGCTAGTTAAGTGGGTCGAACTATTGACTGGGATGAAATGATACTGCAAATAAATTAAATCAAAACCGTGCATAAGCAAATATAAAAATAAATACCTTCAAGCACTGGGCAAGATAAGAAGCACAATATTCTGTGTGCAAGCTATCTGTGGAGATGTCAAAGGTAGAAGTTGAAAGTTAGAGGATGGTACCACTGTATCCTTGCATGTACCTTCCGTAGGATCTTAGTTACTCATCAACACATGCTTGTACGACTTGAGACTGGACAGGGATTCCAAGAATGTATTACTAAAATTCTGTACGTTGAGGACAACGTTAGAGGGAGACTTGATCTGATAAAAATAACTTCCTGTAGGCAATTATAATCCACTGTCAGTCACATTCAAACCTCCCCTTCCCATCCTCAACCAGCATGCACCCGAATTTGCATATTTAACATCCCTGTTTTCTTCTTTAATTAATAAGGTAGTGAGCGACAAAGAGAAAGAAAATTAAAACGTTTCTCTCATATTCACTCAATTTGTGGAAAATATGCTGCACTGAAGTTTTGGAGAGGTGTGGATAAAGGAACTCGATTGTCCCATGTGTCTTTCTCTTTCGTGCCATGCAGAGGCTGATCTGGTGAGCAGGGG
Organism: Erpornis zantholeuca; assembly: GCA_013400515.1. Taxonomy (NCBI): domain Eukaryota; kingdom Metazoa; phylum Chordata; class Aves; order Passeriformes; family Timaliidae; genus Erpornis; species Erpornis zantholeuca. Next base: position 235,693 of record VZTN01009953.1, read on the forward strand.
CAGGAAAGTCAGGGTACATCTACTGCAAGCTACTTCACTGTTCCTACAGAAGAATGAGCAAAGACCCCAGACAAAGCATCACACAGAGGACATGGACCAAAACTAAAGCAAAGATTCTGCTTGTACACTCATCTTTTGCAAGTGAGTGTGCCCAGTCCAACCTCCCATCATGGAGGGTTCAGGTTTATCAACCTCGGATGAGGAAATCTGTACAACCCAGAAGCAAAATATGCATTTCCAAAGTGACACATAAACACATTCTGTCCTTCCTCCAAAAAAAAAAAATTTGGAAGACCTGATATGCTTCCATTCCCTTCTTTCCTATTTCCTCACCTCTCCTTCAAGCCTGTTCATAAAGGTAAGATACAGAGTGATTAAATTTTTTCCGTAAAGATATCACTAATTTTATAGAATCACTGAACAACCATATGAGCTGAGCTAAAAACGAAGCAGAGAAAATGAATGTACTGTACATCATCCTTTTGCCTCCCAACATTTCACAGACCAAAGTCCTGTCAGACCAAAGAAAGGTGCTGTCATACTGCTGTATATCAGTTCCAATTTATGACCTTACTTGTTTAGAAAAAAATAGCTGACTTGAAATTATCCTACTAATTACTCCAAATCATGTCGTAGTCTTACTAATGCGTGGCTGACTATGAAGTTCTACACCAATAATTAACATTACTCACCACAACTAATTAGGTCAAAGATGAGCACAATTTGTGTATTTAATTAGTAATTAAGTAAATCAGAGATTAAAAATATATGGCATATCAAACATGACAGATACCTTTCTTGACCAACTTTACTGTCCTCTTGATCCCAACATTTTCCACCATACCAACCAACTGCAGAGGTAGCAACACCGTATTTGGTATCACTCTAGCTCTAAAACAAATACCTTCCTGTCAGTCTGTATTTCACTAACATCATTTCCTCCTAAGCATATTATATAAACAACTCCTACTCTTACACTTATCGCAAATTTCTTCAGATGTATCAGTAACATCGAGCTAAGCCTGCATCAAAATTCAACTGTACCTCGCAAATTAAATATATGTAGCTTATCCATTATTTAAGCCTTAAGAAATCAAATATTCTGGCCAAGCAGCACTGTGAACATATTCACTAACTTTTAAAGGGATTTTACTACTATTGCAAAAAAGTACCAAGCACAAAATAATGGAACAGACTGCAAGTTTTGTTTGACACAAATTTACCAAGAATGTTGGAATAAATTACATATTATTCACATAGCTTTGCAGAGATTTTAAAGCAAAATCTCTTTACTTAAACAGCCTAGTGTCACAGCCTAACCTGGTGATCAAAACAGATTATCATATCAAGACAGCATCAAGATGTCCAACTTTATAGTCTCGTAGTTGATAGTTTAATCCTACTTTTACCAAACTGTAGAAACTTTTATTGACTTACACAGAACAGGGAATTTGGCTGTAGGAGTCTATGAATGTCCTGACAAAGATACATGCCTTTTTCTCTAAAGAAATACTTTACCTCAGACAAATGCACTTAAAAGGCTTTTCATAAGCAACTTCAGAAATTGCATCCATAAATATAACTGATTTCAAATGGGAAAAAGTCAAAATTGGTCCATCTCTATTGTTACAGAAGACCATGAATTGTACTTGATTTTCCTTTCTAAAACATTAACAAAACAGTTTTAGAACCTGAACTCTCAATATGAATCAGTGTTTCGCAGGTGTCACACAGGATTCACTTGAACGCTGTCAGCATGCAGAGGTGTCAGTGAACCACAGACCTGCACTAAACTCTTTCTCATTGCTAATGCTTGTGCGGAAAGAAAGAAAATCACATCCAGTGCTCACAAAAATTGACAACAGTTAAGAGCAAATAAAGATATTATTTTTCAGCTAACTGAACTATTTATTTTAGCTGTCTTTGAAAGACAAGGAACGTGAAACTCCACATGCTTCTAAAACTTTTGTAAGCAGACTACACTCAAAATTGACTACACTGACCTATGAAGACTGCTAATAGAGGCCAGCAACTTAAGTCTCTGTTGAATACTGACCTTGGTCTAAACTAAATCGTTTTTGCTCTAACTAAATAGTGTCACATCTTGTTGTCAAGGAACCTCGGTTACTATTTCACCCTATTCTTTCTTGCAAGAAAGAAGTTAATGAGAAACTACACATGTTTTGTTTTAATGCAATCACAAATACAAAATACATAAATACAGAGATTGGGACATTTATCTTATTTAAACAAACAAAAATGACAAAAAAACCACACCAATATGCAAGAAAATTCCACTGTCTAGTAAGACTAATTTTGATAATCTTGATCCAGTGCCATTAGATTTTTTAAACTGAGAGCTCCTTTCTGCCTAAGCACAGATATTGCTCTATGGAAAAACTGCTCAATAAATAATATTATTTCAACAAAATTCTCTGATGTTATATCGTATCTTATGCTGTGCAGTTAGAATTTTCTTCCAGCTTTTTACACTTCTTTACCAATACTATTCTCTGTAGCCACAAAAATCTAAACCTCACCATAAATGACAGAAAACAACTTGGGATTTTTCTGCTTCATTTTTTATGAGTATATTCTTATGAAGAGGGGCAAACTCTACTTTATTACATTACTTTTAAAATGTCACCTGACACTAATTTCAATACCTGTTAACTCCTCTAGTTTTCACTTTTCTATTAAACTGAACTATACATGCAAATTACCTAACTGATTTTCTTTGCATGGAAATTCCAATAAACTACTATCTAAAAATCAACATTCTGTAGCAGTCAAGCCTTGAATTTCTCCTGTATGACACAAAAGCAATTAAGCCACGCCTTTCAAAAAATACTGTACATCCTTTTCCCCCTTTTTTTGCAACTTACATAAATCAAACATTTTAGCCAGAGCTGCAACAGTTTATTACAACTTGCAATTAAGTGAATTTACCACGTTTAAGAACAGATGTATTCTTTACTATTCTTTTTGGGGTGTGCAGGATCAAATTTCTTGTATATGAGTTGCATTTTTCAGACTCTGTAAGTGTATCAGGGCAGAACTGTCAACTAATAGAAAAAAACGAAAGATGAAAATTATTTTCTTTAAAAATTGAGGTGCAACAAAACAAACTGATGTGGCCATAACATGAGGTGGCCATAAACTCATTATCTACTACATTATTACATTACTTGTGGTTTCCATGCCATATTTAGAAAGAACTTTTCTGCTGTGACCAAGTTTACACTGACAGCGATAAAATGTGCATAAACTCAGAGAAAAGGGATATTATCACTATACAAACTAGTCATATCAGTATAACCATGTACCAGGTGAATTTACATCAGATAATTAAATCCATATTTGTGCACTCTAGTACCTTAAGAAAACCACCCAAGTGGTACATTTTTGGGTAGGTAAGCCCTGAGACTCCCATCCAGAGAAAAGTGGAGGGGGAAAAAAAGCATGCACAGGTTTTTGCTTATCCAAGTAAAAGGCGATATCCAGGTTCAAAAAACAGTAAAAGAGACATATCCAGGGCAGAAGAAGGAAACATGGAAACACAAGCATTATTGTGACCAAAACCAGTGTGGTCCACACTCCGCTGCTATCACCCTGGCATACAGAGAACAGAGTGACCATTTTGCACATGAACAGAACGTGCCTGAAAGACAAGTGAAAACAAGCACCCAGAATCCACAATACTTCCTTCGAGCAAGAAGAAGCTCTTACGTTTGACAATACCAATGATGGCGAGAATTTAATCACAAGACAATAAAAAAAGGCAAGAGATTCCTGACAAACAAAATTGCATGTGGTACTTGAATGTCTTCTTCTTATTCTACATTGGGGATTTTGAAACAATGTATAAGATTGTTCCCCCTACCCATATCCTCTCACACCTTTTCCATGCTCATAGCTTCGCAAGAGAGATTTCTTGGGGATAAACCTTCCTGGGGACAACCTACTCCAAATGATTAGAGAGGGTAAAGCCAATTGTTTAATCTATGAACAAAGGAGATGGTGAAATAAGATGTGCAGGGTACTTTCTACTTGTTATTTCAGTAAAAAGAAAAAAAAAATCTAGGAACTCCAGATGTTTCCAGACATTAACATATTCTTTAATTTCTCTAAAGATTTCTAAAAGTCCAAATAGGAGCTTGCTACTTGGTTGTCATGGAAAAACTAATATTTCTATTCACAGTAGGTTTTTTCTCTCAGGCTGTCAGAGAGCACTTTCACAAGTCCTAATTCCACTTGAGAATGAAAAATATGGCCCGAATGAACTGCTTTTTAATAGTTCCTGCTGAAATAGGGGAGTTGTTGCAAAGTCTTACAAAAACTGTTTAAGCACCCAAAAGAGAAACAAGGCTGCTATTTCCTATGAGAATGCCACAACCAGCTTGAAACTTTCATTGTTCTATGATAATTCTACTTTATTTATATGTAGCATCCCAAACTACTGACTAAATATGTGAAAAATACTATTCTCCATTTTCCATCTCGCTTACACTTCCCCTTGCTGTTTCTTCACTTCTTTAGCAACTACTAGATATTCTCTTGAAGGGAAAACAAAAACAAACAAAAAACCAACCAACCAACCTCCAAAATCACCTAATGAAACAAAAAAACCTCCAACAAACAAATTGTTAAACTACAGGAGAAAGCCTAATAACTTAAAAAATATTTAATCTGTAACATACTACTTCAGAGATGCTGTTTAAGAAAACTTAAGAAAAAAATAACCTGCCTCTTTAAAAATAAGAATTTTTAAAGCAGTTTCCTCATAACTTATCGGACCTTTTTCAAATAATAAAGGTATGCAGCCTCTGCACTCAACACTCCTGTTCAACTCCCAAAAGTATTAGCAATTAACTCTTCCTGAAGCCTTTAACCCATAAGATTAATAATAATTATGCATTCCTCCTGCTTGGAGGACCAATAATTTAAAACCACAGGTTGACTGTCTGAGGTGAAATGGATAGAACATTTTCTCTTTACCCTGTGTGAAGACCACTGACATTAAGACTTTTCACAGGCTTGATTTATGATGGGACCTAAGACAGAGGAAGTCAATGCTCAGCTCTGACAATCTACCTGCAATTCTTAGGCGAAATCAACTACAAGAAAGTAGTACTTGCCAAGCTGTACTTACAGAGCTGGATAGATAACTATCAATATAACCAACCACAGCTTATTACAAACCCCACCACACTCAAATTTGAAAGATGGCATGCCATATTTCATAATCCAAGTCACATTACTGTGACTTGTATCTTAGTATGACTTGTATACTCTACAGGAATACTCTTAAATAGCAAGCATTCTTCTCTTTGATGGGTAAGTATTGCAGGGTTTCACTAAGTAAACTACTTCTGCCAGGCACACAGCTTCTATATTCTCACTGCCTTACCCAATATGGTTAAATTACAAAAGCGGTAACAGTAACTGCCCCTGCTGCTGACCAAAAACGATGAGCAGAGGGACATACAAAATGGTACTCATTACTTTCACTTCTGTTTAAATCCAATTCACCTTGATTCTTTTAAAAACAAGCACCTAAATAAATGAATAAGCAAAGAACATTGGCAAAATGCTCAACAATAAACGTCCTGCTTTAAAAATGTCCAGCTTAGTTACAAACATGCGGACCAGGGTTAGTTACAAACATGCGGACCAGGGTCATAAATTTGCTCACACAACTAAGTACAGCCAATGGTATTAGAAATAGTTAAAAGTCAAAAAAGAATAGCCTTGTAGGGTGCCACCACATAAACTAAACATGATATACTGCCAAACACTCAAGTAGACACATGTACCATTATTCAGCAAGGACCACATGAATGCATATGGCTCTCTGTTTTGTCTTCATAGTAACAAGAAGGTTTGTAAACAGATCTCACATATGAGGCAATCTAGTCACTTGAGAATCTAAAAATCTGCCTTTATAAAGAAGCATTCTGCACTGTTGCCACACACTTGGACTTAGATACGCAATTAAAAGTCCTCCACATTTGTGCTTTGGGACAAGTGCTGCTTGATTTTATTCTAATCCATAACAGTGAGGTTTTAACAAGTCACCTCAGCCAGGATGTATAGAACTGTTATGCCCGATAGCCATTAGAAATAATATGAACACAACAGACTAAAATACATAAAAATGTGGATTGTTCGATCAACAGAAGTAATGACACACTGACTTCGTACCATATCACTGCTGCCTTCACACAGCTAAAAGCCACAGTAATCTTAAATACATGCACAAATGACAGTAGTAACTTCTTAAAACTCACATGGAAAAAACCCTCAGCCTATTCTACAATATTTAACTTTTTGAAAAGTGAGACAAAGAAAAAAATAATGAAGAAAGTTTCAGATAATCCATACCTGAAATTTCAGAAATATCTCCTGAGTGGAACGATCAGGAAAAATTTGACACCTAAGTGTAAATAAATATAACTCCCAGGTTACACTGCATCTATCTAAATATGTCCACGTGCTGCAAATCTAACAGGCAGAAACTTTCCTATCTTTGAAAACCAGATGCACTTTTTTAGCATATCTGCATATCATCTTCACTATCAAAATATTGAGGATTCCACACCATGTCCTGATAACCTGAGGATCAAATTCCTCTGGTAGTCAGTGGTAATCCACAACAACAACAGAATTTAAAAAAGGGCTCACTGAATTTGTACCTCGTTAGACCAGCAGTTCTTTTAAACTAGTAATTACTCTAATCATCCGGTGTCCCCAGAACTCCTGATGATGATGACCGGAGCCCCCTTGCGCTGGGAGCTGCACGAACACACGCCTCACCCGCAGCTCCGGGAAGCACAGAAACACAGACCTAGCCAGTAATGTTTCTGTTTTGCCACCCTGACCACTTTACCTCTTTCATAATAATCCTCAGTATAAATTCATTAGAAGAAAAAAATAAAGAAAAAGTAACACCCTTGACTAAACATAAAATGTTTAGTGCCCCCTCTATTATTTAAGAATGTGCAAACCCGGACAGGTTTAATATTAAAGTAGGCTTCACTTTAAAATGAGGCAAGGGAAACTATCTAGTTAAATATTTCTGCTGAAACAAATTAGCATTTCGATTCTTTAATTTTAAAAAATATCTAAAGATTACTGCCTAAAAACCTCAACTCTTTAGTGTTTGAGCAGAAGTTTCATTTCTGCAACTATCATATTAAAAAAAAAACCAAAAAAAACCAAAAACTCAAAAAAAAAGTTTGACCATTAGTGCCAAGGAATAAGAAAAACATAACCCTTTTCCGGGAAATTAAGCTCTGAGGAGGTTTATCGTTGTCCCGGGGCGAGCCCC